>OX101787.1:45330661-45663161 GCA_944452715.1 Ophion slaviceki | reverse complement strand
TAGAAAATTATTTTGTTAAATAATTTGTGATTTTTTATATTAATTAACAATTTAAAAATAGAATAATGTTTAGCGACAAACAATAAAAGTCCTGTTTACCCACGTATAATTTCATTATTTTAAAATAATTTAACCCAAGCAAACACATTTTGCAAAATGTACGTAGCATAAAAAAGGTTGACAAAATTAACGACCGTATACAAAATCGAAAAAAAAGTACCTTTGAGGGGACTCGAACTCGAGGCCTCCGCGCGGTAGTTAGGGCGGCTGACCTCGAAATTAAGGCCGAGTTGAAAGCTGGTCTGTTTCAAGGAACATCAGTACCTACCTAACATCCTGTAAAAGCACATCGCTAAACTCGATTGTCGTCTGACGGAACCCCCTTGTTAACTACAGATAAAGCCATGCAGATATGGACAGATCGAAGCACACGATCTGTTGAAAAAGACCGACAGAAACCGGTCGAATCCCATTCATTCCGAGACATCTCTATCGAAATTTGATGTCTCTGTCTCTACACCTATCGGATTCTATCGAAAGAGTGGGTGGGTGAGGGGGGGGGGAGAGAACGCGACATTTATTTGGCGCCCTGGGACAAGTCTTCTCAAGCACTAAAGCAGGGAGAGGGAGAGAAACAATGTAACACTCAGTTCTGTAGAGGCAGTATTGTGATTTTTTAAAAGTTTTTGTATTACTCTTTGGATTAGTTTAGTCTGATTTTTTATGGCATTTCCTAACATGCACTGGATATTCAGTAGAAAAGAAATGTTACGGTAAAAAACTTGAGCGTGAAATGTAGCAATAAAAATCTGTGCAACATTTTAGATAGACAAAAGGTATTGGCTTTTCGGAAGTATACCCACGTACTAGTGTGAACTGCCGTCTGTTTCTATTTTTTTAACATTTTTAAAAATGCAAAAAATGTGAACAAAATAATGAAAACCATAAACGCTTTCTGTGTTTTGTGTAACAAAGAGGCTATTTCACGTAAAGCAGACCCGATTTTGAGGCTGAATCTTTTACAATACAAATAAATACATACATGCGCAAATAGACTAGTTTTGTACTTACGTATACATTACCATAGATGGAGATGCCATTTTTTATTGGATATCTGCATAGGTTGGAAAACGCCAAGTTGAAACACATGCAGGAAACTGTTTCGAACGGATATAAGTTTGACTCATATTTTCATACAAACACCCAAGCTTCATTATTCAGCTGATTCTTTGACTGTACGAATAAATGCCGAGATGCTCAGATACATTGTAATCTGCATTAACATATGCATTCCCATAGACTTAAAGGTCAGTTTTGCGTTAGATAATCCATATAGAACCCTATCTTAAATATTCTCTCTTCACCCTGGATAAGTTTGGAAACTCTGATTAAAACATATACAGGTTAAACCCATATTTACCGATAAGATAATTGAATCTGTATATCCCCATTAAATGTTAATCAGTCAATACCAATTACTGCTGATGAAGTGACTCATCTGAAATATCTGATTCATTCATATTGAAAATGTACATTTTTATGGGAAAATGTTACGTTTTTGTCCATGGAATCACAAATTCTATCCCATACAAAACTTGGTCCTAATATATCTGTCATTTCTCATAAGGCGAAATAAGTACAGTTTCATACGTATCAGTTTTTGCATTCGAAATCCGATAGCGAAAAATCGTGGACTTTCCCGTTTTTATGCACATTTGCTTCCAAACGGTCAAGTCCATTTGAAACTTATAAATTTATAACTTGTGGACATACAATTAGAAAAATATTCAAATTAAATCCGTAGCTACTGATAAATGCACGCAACTTGTTAATCAGTGTAAAATGCAGTTTTGATCCAGTAGATCGCACATACGTAATTCCCTATAAATTCCATCTTGCTCATAAAAACAATAGAATCTGATACATTCCATATCGGTGCATTCAAATAAATACCGTATATGCAAACTTTCCAATGAGTCCAGATAAATTACGAGAATCCGCTATCTGTGCTGCCAATAGACCAAACAGCAATGTATCGGATTTTTATCGTTGGCTATAGGATCCTATCGGACCTTTGCAACAGGGTACGTTGCTCGTGTATTTATGAACTTGTAAACACAATAGCATTGTCAATACGAGTGGAATAAATTCTTCAGTTCGAAAAATGTCTTGCTCAGGATGCCACATGAGAACTGTCGAGGTGTGCCGGTTTTTCGAGCATCGAGATAGGAGTGTCGACTTTTTACGACGTCATGGTAGTGTTGGAAAATGTGAATTGTTCGTCGTGTGGGCAGCCGGCGACACTTGACGGTCATCCTGGTGCGGGGGAAAAGCACACCTTCTCCGGTAACATTAACATTTCCGGGTTGGATTTTTCTTTCCGCATTAACATATTCAGTGCCGTCGACTGCCCACACGCCAGACACGCCAACATTACACCAACTCCGATTTCGATCTTCTTCGATCGAAGATCTTCGATCTTCCCTAGTGCAATTTTTTTTCCGAAAACCTCCGATTTTTTCCGGAAAATTTTTCCAATTTTTTCCGAATTTTCCTATGAATTGGAACAAATATGAAGAATTCGGAGTTTTGCGGACAATTATTTTTACGCAAACATCCGAGTTGCTCCGATTTTTTTCGAATTTTTCCGAATATTTCATCATTTTAATTATGATCACGGGAAAATCTCGGCAATTATATAAAATAAAAAATGAATTCTTACTTTCTGTTTGCTCAAATTATGCTTCCTCCGGTTATCAAGTAACGCAAACTAACAAAATGAAAATGCATGATCACCTTTTCATCAGTTATATTTATTAATAGAATATATATAGTAACTGCATGGGATACAATTTTTTTAATGCACCTTTCTATAATCGTACTTTAGAATCTGCATTTATTATTATATCACTGCATTTTTTATGAATGTTCTGGCTAGCGAATTTTAAAAAACGAAACTTTAAGGGGTAACACCACTGTAACGGCCTTACAGGAAGCGTATTTCTTGATATTTTTTTTGGCTGAAGAAAATATCATAAACAAATAATACTTGCGGTATTCATTGAGCATATATTTAAGTATATTGCTATAAATTTTCATCCGAAAATATTAAAAAATGGCGACACTGCAGCAATTCTTCCGAAGCATGTCCAACCTCTGCGGCACGCAGTATAACAGTGCCAATTTTAATTAAAAAAAAAAGATTTTTTTTAAATTAAGTCTACATGAGTGTAGCTACTGAACCACGTAGGGGATTTTCGATAAGTTAATTTAAACAATATTTATTAACAAATAACTGTCTTTAAAAAAAATTGAACATTTTTAGTCAAATACTCGGCAATTACTCAAAAATCAATATTTCTAAAATCGCCTACGTGGTGCACTAGCTACTCTCATCTAGATTTCATTAAAAAAAATATGTTGTCCAGATTAAAATTAGCACAAGTTATACTGCGTGCCGCAGAGCACCTTAAGTTCAACATGCCTCGGAAGAATTTGCTGCAGTGTCGCCATTTTGTAATATTTTCCCATAACATTTTTTTACAATATACTTCAATATATGTTTAATAATTACCCCAAGTATTATTTGTCTAAAACGCTTCGTGCCAGGCCGTTACAGTGGTGTTACCCCTTAAGGGAAATAATGTTTGCAAAAATTTCGGAAATTCATTATTTCTCAGAATTGTGAGGGATAAAAAAATGTAATAAGTTTTTTCTACGAAAATCTCATTTTTTTTATCTATAACTTTTCTCCGAATATCTCGGCAGCCGTTCACTCAATAGGGAAAAGAAAAAGTTCCGAAAAAAATAATAAGTTTTTTCTACGAAAATCTCATTTTTTCATTTTTAATTTTTCTCCAAATATCTCTGCAGCCGTTCACTCAGGTCATAGGAAAAAGGGAAATTTCCGGAAAAAATAATAATAATAAGTTTTTGTTACGAAAATCTCATTTCTTTTCATCTTTAACTTTTCTCCGAATATCTTCGCAGCCGTTCACTCAGGTCATAGAAAAAAGAGAAATTTCCAGGAAAAAAATGAGAAATCATGAATTTTCAGTTAAAAAAAATGTGTTTTTGGGAAATAGACCAGTACTTGAACCTGTTTTAAATCATTTTTTCTCCAAAAATCTCAAATATGACTAAAATATGAGAAATTATGAAAAATTTGGAGAAAAATTTGCACTAGGATTGTGTTTTCGAAAAATACAGAATTACTTTTAACGTTTTTTGTTAATGCAGAATGTCAGCTTTCCCCGACTGGATATCATATCATTTATAACCCAATTAATGGGAAAATAGTGAGAAAAAATTGTTTAACTCGTTTTTCGGAAAAGTCACTAAAGTAAATAATTACCAAAAAAAGACATTGCTACCGGGGTCGAACCCGCGTCATCCGTACTCCGAACCCGCACGCTAATATCTCAACCGCGAGGCTCATGTGATTGCAAAGATGCCTTAGGTGTACACACTTATCCAAAGTGAAATGTGTTAAAAAAATATGCCAAAACACAATTAGGGGGCGTACGAAAATTACGTAACGCACATTAGAAGGGGCGGGGGGGGGTGTCAAGGTTTGCGTTACATCACGATTTTAGAACTGCCAGAATTGTAACATCTGCATGTTCAAGTTTTTAATTTAAAACTCGCGCGCAATTTTACCACGGAAAGCTGACAGCTTACCATGCGAAATGTCAGTTAAGGAGGGAAGTCACAGTGCAAAAACTTGCACAGTAGCTTTTCCAATAGCCCCAAGCAAAATTTGAAGAAATATTTTTTTAATTCTTGAAAGTACATATATTGAAAAATATGTTGGCTACATTTTTATTCGCACGTCCAAAAATTGACGGAGTTACAGTCACTTTAGTGAGAACAGGTAGCGCAACCGGTTAGTGCCCTTAGTCCCTACAGGTGTGACATCGTTCACAATAGATGAAGTGCAGGCTCTTATTATTTTGTGAAATATAATGAAGATGAAGAACCATCACATCGCCCGCGACTGGATATTTCAATGTAAGTATCAATATTCTAGAAAAAATATAACTTTATAGGGGGAAGTCCCGTAACGCCGGGCGGCACCCAATGTCGGACACCCGTGCTATCACGACAATGTCGCAGCGCGTTCGCGTAAAAAACCCATGAAAGGGGTGCGGGGGAGCGTAGCAATACACAATCGCGGGTCACGGTTTCCCACTGACGCGCGAGGCCAAAGTGGGAGCGATTGATTGCTGCGTTTGGCGGGAATACACTGCGTCGGGTAAGATCGAGGTGAGTGTTATTGCTCAATTTCTGTGTTTATGTCAATGGTTATTATACGTTGTGTTCCATAAATATTCGAAGTTTGTTAAAGTTTTTCTTGGATTCCCAAGGGGTTTTGGTATCAAACGCGTACTTTTGGGGATTCTCTGTCCCGTGGTACCGGACACAAAGTGGTCCCTTAAGGCCGGACAGTAAACATGTTGTTTTTTTCTCGTAAGCTTTTATACTTTTGATCATAACTGTTGTACGTTGTTTTACAGGATAGAAAAACGAAGCGAAATCAAAATGGGAGAGAAGAAAAAGGAAGGACAATGGACCAAAAAAAATTGATAACTGAGTTTGAGAGAAGCCTAGCTGCGCTACGGCGTTCCGAAAAGCACTCTACATGACAAAACATCGTTATTAAGGCAGGATTCTACTTTGAAACCATGAAAAAAACGCTATTTTCGTGAATTTTTTCTGAGAATACTATTAAAGATATCGATATGGGGTTTAAACTGTTCAATAAATACACTCTTTAAGTACATAAAAAAAAATTTTTAATGTATTTTATTCATTTTTTGTACACGTAAAATATGTTTAAAGCCAACGCCTCGAAAAGCAGGTACCGTTGCCGTGGTCGTGAAATCTTCCCGACGGATGGTCTGAAACAAAAAAATCAAATAGTTTCATGTTCAGTATGTCTTCAGGAACCGACCTAACTAGAATATTTTATATACGTGCAAAATTAACAAAATGGCGGCTAAAATACGAAGAAAAAAAATGCGTTTTTTGGGTCTTTTTTTGCAATAAAAAAATAGTTCTAATCAAAATTTTAAGTTGATTGTAGTTAGGTCGGTTGGTACACACATATAGAATATGTGTTCCAAATTTCATAAGGATCGGTTCAGTACTTTTTGAGTTATCACGACCACGGTACTTGAAAATGTCGTTTCGAGAAAAAGTTCGAAAGGCGAAAAAGGATAGTTAGACTGCTTGGAACTTTATAAAATTTTGACCGAACATTCTTGAACATATTTACTTTCGAAAAATGTAAAAAAAAAAAAAAAATTGTTTTCAAAGTTTCAAAGTAGAATCCTGCCTTATACCGTGGGCTAGCTTTGGTCCAGGTGTTGTGCAGCTTCTCCATAATTTGTCGCCATTGCCAGATGCTGCAAAAAAAACGATCAGTTGCTAGAAAGAGAAAAACCGAAAGAAGTGAAATTCTGACTTCATCATCGTGCAAAATTGTTGTCGAAAAAAAGAGAATAAAAAGAACGTTAAGGACAAACAGAAAGGAATTGGAAAGAAGTTTAAAACAGCGATAGAAGAAAATGGAAAAAAACCAAAGGCGTAAAGGCCAGAGGAAAAGGTGGACCTAAAGCGAAGAAAAAGCAACCGTCAACTCAAATATCGAATATAAAAACTATTTGCGTAGAATGCCTAGAGGACTACGAGAAAGCCTGGATACAGTGCCCCAGCTGCCGTGGATAGGTTTATGAATAATTTGCAGACATCCCTAAATGTTCAAAAACTTACATATGCGATTGATGTACAATGTTCCGAAGACGTCCGGCACTGGGGGCTCGAAGTTAAGTCTGTCCGGTACTAGGTGCCACTTGCAGTGACGGTAATTATTTGTACAAAGTTTGAATCAAGTTTTTAATTTAATTTATGCAGAGGTTGCATTTTTGTAAATTTACTTTGGTTTTAAACTTTGTTGACGTAATTATTTTTAAAAAAATTGACATTTCTTGAAGCAGTTTTTTTAATTATCCGAAAAGCTTAGATGTCGGCCACTGGGGGACTTCCCCCTATCAAGAAAAACTGAGCGAAAACTTTGAACGCGTTTTTCTCGAAACTCCTTTTTTAGACCTTGTCCCAGCGGATACTTAAGAACTTATCAATCCATTATCAATTTTATTTTGTTGACATCTTTGTAATCGCAGTGACTTAGGAGTAGTGTACACTGTAAAAACAAACGCGTTCTTTCAAGACGTTTCACGTGTGTAATCCTGTCGCCGTTTTCAACACGGCAACTCATGTGTTGATGTCGTAACGACACATTTTACGCGTGTTCTGTCAATACGCTTCAAGCGTGTTTTAGCAAGTTCAAAGCGTGTTGTTTCGATACACTTTAGGCGTGTAAACGCTTGTCGCCAATTTCAACATGTTTAAAATGTGTTGATGACTAAATCAACACACATTTTGATGTGTACTTGTGGACGCTTGGGAATAACGTACAAGACATCACGTAGGCATACGTTTAAAAATAAATTAAAAAAAAAAGGTTTCTCCGTTACTGGTGTTTTATTCCGATGGTTTACTACCATACTTGATGAGTTCCAGTCGTCCTGAAATCAATTCCTGCGAATAAATTTTATTGTCCATACCCGGTTTCGAACCTACCTAACCTAGTTACTTCTATACCTAATATACGTACGCTAACCATTGTGCTATCGGCTATACTTGCGGTTTTTCACCAAGAAACGGAATACATGGTACATTGAACGAGAAGAGTAATGAAGACATTTCACATTTTATGTATATATATATATATATATATATATATATATATATATATATATGTGTGTGTGTGTGTGTGTGTGTGTGTGTGTGTGTGTGTGTGTGTGTGTGTGTGTGTGTGTCTACACCCAACGCACATAAAATGTGAAATGTAAACAGAAATTTCCTACACTCCGAACAGGTAATCTTCTTTGCACTGGACAGAAAAACTCGTCCGCAAAGAATAAAGAATTTGCTTTGCCCCGAACAAGAAATTTCTCACTTTCAACAGACAATTTTCTTTGCCCTTGACAGAAAAATTTGTCCACACAGAAAATAAAAATTCCTTTGCCCCGTACAAGCACTTTTCTTCACTCCGAACAGAAAACTTTCTTAGCACTGGACAGAAAACTTGGTCCTCACAGATTGAAGAATTTGCTTTGCCCCGAACAAGAAATTTCTCTCATTCCATATAGGCAATTTTCTTTGCCCTCGACAGAAAAATTTGTCCGCACAAAAAAAAATTCCTTTGCCCTGTACAAGCACTTCTCTTCACTCCGAATAGAAAACTTTCTTCGCACTGGACAGAAAACTTGGTCCGCACAGAATAAAGAATTTACTTTGCCCCGTACAACCAATTTTCTTCACTCCGAACAGACCATTTTCTTCGCACTGGACAGAAAAATTGGTCCGCACAGAATAAAGAATTTTCTGTGCCTCCAAAAAGAAATTTCTCTCACTCCAACTGGCAATTTTCTTTGCCCCGAACAAGAAATTTCTCTCACTCCGAACAGACAATTTTCTTTGCCCTCGACAGAAAAATTTGTCTGCACAGAAAACAAAAATTTTGTTTGCCCCGTACAAACAATTTCCTCCACTCCGCACAGAAAATTTTCTTCCCACTGAACAGAAAACTTGGTACGCATAGAATTAAATTTGCCCCTAAGATGCATCTTTCTTCACTGTGGACAGAAACTTTCTTTCTTCTTTCGTTCTTAACAACGAACAAAATATTGATCCGCGCAAAATAAAAAATTTTCTTCGCAGCCACACTCTACCAAAAAATTATTTTATATCTTCGTCAATAAACTGCGTGTTGCACCTCAGCAATGGTTTCACCGAGCACCTTATTTCTTCATTCATGTGGGTGTGCACGACGAGCAAAAACTTATGTGTTTCGCTTTTAAAATAATACAATTCGCAATTGAAAAACTCTTTCGCAAGTTCGTGCATAACGTAGCGAGGTTATAAAGCCGCCATATTGTCATATCAACTCACTGGACGCGTGTTGTTTGTGGTACACCCGTGCAAGTGAGTTGTTTCACGACGCTTTGTGTCGTTCGAGTCGCGTGTACCTACACTAAGTGTGTTGTTTGAAAGAAAATGGCTTGATTTGACACGCTTCATATGTGTTACATTAAGCGTGTTCTACAGCAACATATTTAAAACGTGTTGTTACCAAGAATGGTATAGAGCGTATTATTTCAACACGGTAAAATAAGTACAACACGTTGTTTAACGCGTTAACCAGGTCCTACACACGTTGTAGGCGTGTTGTGTGTTGCTTCAACACACCGACAACACGCTTATTTTTTACAGTGTAATGGGGCCGATTCTAACCCAAAATTCCTACTACCGACATTTACCGACTTAGTTGAGAATCGAATCAAAAAGGTTGATTCCCGAGTTATCGGCCGATGGTCGGGTAGGGTTTTGGTTAGAATCGGCACCATGATCGACTGTCGATGTCTGTACTTACCGACCGATGGTAGGGCTGCACTGCTTACCGACCGATGGTGATGCTCACCTGCTTACCGACCGATGGTAGGGCTCACCTACTTACCGACCGATGGTGGCAAGTCCCCCTTTACCCCCGAATGGAATTCGGCGGAATGGGGGGGGGGGGTAAACACGGGACACACGTCCGACTCCTAGCGAGGTCGCGCAATGACGGACAAAGAGTCGAAGTGCTTTGTAGTAAAAGGGAGTTCCCCTCCCCTCCCCTCCCGCGGGAAGAGTGGGGCGGCGGGAGGAAGGGTGGAGGGTCCGATTTCTCAGAAATTGTTTTAAACATTTGTGGGTGGTGAGTCATCGGGCGCTTACCGTGGCTTGACAAAGCCCCCCCCCCCCCAACTCCTCTTGCTGAGATGCGATAGTTTTGTTTATCGACGTGTTGAGACCGGCGAATTGAGGTGTTGAATGATTATTTTCCGAGAATTTATCATCGGCCGGTGACACTTGATAGCGTCAAAATGGCGGTGGGATTTCGTCAGATTTCTACGAATTATATTTTTTAAACATTTTTCCGCGCTCGGACCCTCGTGCCCTCAATTTAGCCCGATAGCAGGAGGAAATAAACAGATGAAAAGACCGCTGTTTATACTCGAGCGATGCGACGTTCCATTTGCACGCGCGTGCCTACACACACACACACACACACACACACACACACCTTGTGGATGCTGCGCTTGACAAAGCCCCCCCCCCCCCCAATAAAATGCGACATCGATAAACGCGTTGAAACTCGGCCGCCATGATGAAGGAGACTATAAGTGGGAGTGTCTAGAAAAATATTCGTCAGTATAGCGTTTCCCCGTCAACATGAGTCATTTCAGAGATTCAAAAAATCCTGTTTCTCAAAATTTGAAGAAGTTTGCTGAAGATCAATTTCGAAAAGGCCCTCCCCCCTCCGATTCAAAAGTTCCAAAGATCAAAGGGAGTGAAGCATATAATGATAATGTTCGTCCCGGGCGATACAGAGCTGTAGGTGATTCACGGAAAAAATAGGCTCGTGTTGAGAAGTTGCCACGGAAGGCGGCGGAATCATGCGCCGCAACGAAAATAATGCGTGCAAGAGACGTGAATTAAAAGTGCGCATCGAACGATTGTTGCAAGACATTCAACAATTGAAAGGAGAAATAGACTCGCGGGCGCAGATTCATTCGCTGAGGATGATATTTGGAAAAATAAATTTGGAGCAACGGCGCGAAGAATCTCCTCACCGACAAACGTCATTGGTCGAGGATTCAGAGTGGAGGGGGAATGGTGGAGGGGGCAAGTATATAATCTCGTGAAGACAGCTTCGAACGATCAGACGGCAAATGAAAAATGGACGCGATCAATAAGATTATTAAATACGCAGATTTTCTTCCGGCGAAGTAATTGAACGAGTTGACCCCCGAGTCGGAGTATCCCATCACCAACATACGGGAAGTGAACACGAGATATGGCAAAAAGTTCGTGATTGACATTCGCAACGAGTTTACCGTCTTTCTACCGGGGAGGATCAGCAAGGTACTTGAAACGAAGCCGGCGACGTTCCAGACGATGTTGGCGTCAGCGTACAACGGAGATCTATGCATGGTCTACATCGGTGGAAAGTTCAATAGCATGGAATTCAAAAACCTGGCAAACGAACCTCGCGAATGCAGTGCGCGGTGAGGAGGAAGGCGACTAATGTCGATTGACTGCTCAAGTGAATTGCAAGTGAAAAAATGCTGTTGTTTTTTGTTCTCCAGGTGAAGAAACCCCGAGTCGCTATGGTGTGTGTGTGTGTGTGTGTGTGTGTGTGTGTGTGTGTGCGTGTGCGTGTGCGTGTGCGTGTGCGTGTGCGTGTGCGTGTGCGTGTGCGTGTCCGTGTGCGTGTGCGTGTGCGTGTGCGTGTGTGTGTGCGTGTGTGTGTGTGCGTGTGCGTGTGCGTGTGCGTGTGTGTGTGTGTGTGTGTGTGTGTGTGTGTGTGTGTCTGTGTGTGTGTGTGTGTGTGTGTGTGTGTGTGTGTGTGTGTGTGTGTGTGTGTGTGTGTGTGTGCGTGTGAATGGAACAACATTTTGTAAACAAAAATTTTTTGTAAATCAAAAGAAAAATTATGTAATCGACAACAAAAAAAATTTATTTCCTCGCATCCTCTTTCAACCATCTCTCCAGACATTTCACATTTTCATAGGCACATTTGAATTTCGGGTGGAGAGTCGCATGGTAGGGACATCCGTTGTTTCTCAGCTCTTTTGTCGCAAGCTTCTCCAACGATGGGCAATCCAGAGTCTCCAGGTCGATGATCTCCGTTGCTAGGTCGGTGAATTTCTTCAACCACAGCGATTTCTCCAATCCCTTGATGTAGACGATTCGAGCGTGTTGTAAGATTGATCGAATGAACATGGGGAAGGTGTCGTGTGGAAAGTCGCCATCGTCCCATCGCAAACCATGGTAATTGCGCTCCAACCACATATTCGTACTCTTGTACTTTCCCGGCAGAGAATTCCAGGCGTACGGTGGTTCGAAGAGGAACGTCAAGGGCATGCAGTCAACGCTCGCCACCTCGACAATTCATATTTCCTTCGGGACGAATTTGTTGATCGGTCGCTTGAAGCCTTGCACATCAATGATAAACTCCATGATGACTGAAGGGGGATGCGTGATCTCAACTTTATATCAACTTTCTTACCCCGCCACCTATCGGATTGTACTCGACAATACGATCATGGAGAATGAGACAGTATGCGGAAGTATTGGCGGGAATATGGGTCTTTGATTCGAATTCGATGCGTACGTCAACGGGGCCGGACTTGAGAGAATCGTTCTGCTTCGAGCAATCAATGACAATGAGCGGAGCATACTTTATGGAATCCAATTTTTTCAAGCATGGTTCGGGCTCTCTATTGTAGTACGAATATTGAAAGTTTGCATACATTTGATAGAGAAGCGCATATTGGTTCTGCGCAATGTCCAGATTCAAATTCCCATAGGGATAACTTTGCGAATTGAGGTAGAGTTTGACATCTGTGATGTCACAATGATCGAAATTACACGCATTTGCGGTTTTCTTATTTTTCCGATCGGTCTGGAAGGCTAGAATGACATATCGTGGCTTCTCAAGTTGCGTAGATGTCTTCACGGCTCACATGTGTTTTGAGGTTGCGGGGAGCATTGGGTACTCGTACAATTCCCATGAGCGGAAAGTCATGGGTATCGGTGTGTCTTTACCGATAAACTTGAGAAGTTGGATTTTATGCTTATCGGAGAGTGTCACGTACGGTACGAGCCATTCTACTTTTTTCAACGTGAATTTGATGTCATCCTCACCGGCGGCTTGCCATATCGCATTATCATTAGTCTTCGATCTCAATAGAATCAATTCATGCTTGGCGTTCACAATGATTTTTTGATAATCTTCGGCGAAACCGAGGATCATACTTAGCGGTATGCATACGTCAAAATTCCCATCGGCATCTGCGACAGCGTGCCCGCTGCGAACATCATACCAGCCAGCATTCTCAAGCTTATAGTTCTTGGATTGACTCACGAATGCGTATCTCTTCATCGAGCTCGTAATGCCCACATTTTTACATCGATCTATTTCCATGGCATTGAGCTCGTATCTCACCTCGTCGAACAAATAGCAAATGCCATTGTTTGCGAAATGTGTATTGGCGGCGATTGTGCCATCGGCTTTGGTGACTCGCCCGCATACGCGTAGCGAACTCTGACTGGGAAGTATGCATGTCTTGATGCTGAATGGAAATACGTATTTCATCACTGTTATTGAAGGGTGTTGATGCATACGGCTGATGAGCATGAATCTCATAGTGCGCGATGGAATCATCCAAGATGACGGGGGTTTTGATATCAGTTATTTCCGCCTCCATCTCAAACAGCATACGCACGCAATGCAGATTATGTAGTTTTTCATGCGATTTTTCCACGTATTCGTAGACCCAAACGCCGCAAAAACAGCACGTTCTGCGGTGTTAGCGGTGTGCGTGTCCATCGACTACTGGACTCTCTCATCGAAGAAGTATTGTTTTTATAAGTGCTCGCGACTCTGTGAAAGACTATACCCATTGCGATTTGATGTGTAATCGTATGGTTATTGTCTCACCGCGAAAGTTCACCAAATCACCATACTGATCCACTATTCGCAGTTGAATGTTATCTATCGTCTTGCTCGCGATTGGTAGATAAATGACGTGCGACGGTATCTCAATGATTTTATAGCCTGGGGGTACGGATGGGAAAAACTCGTGGATTGTGTGTACTCTTCGCTCGTTAATATACGCGCCAGCTGTGAGGTTACATTCGACGCGCAAGATGTTCACTTTGACAATGGTCACTAGATTATCCGATTGGTGCTTTTCACCAGCTCGTAGTCTACGGGGTGCAAATCCTAGCATACGTCCGATAGAATCCTCGGGTGTGAAATATATTTCATAATTGCACTCGATTTACTGCGCAGCGTATTGTGGTTGAGCCTAATGCGAATGGTAATATTTTGTTTTGCCAGGTCTTTTTCCAAGTATGTCGCAATATCGGCTAATTCCCAACTTCCAGTAGGTATGGTAAAAACGTTCTTGCCAACGTAAAATTTGTTGTGTCCAATGTCTATATTTGGAATAGAATTGTAGGTTAGGAGTTCGATGAGTCCGAGGGTATAATTCTTGTGGGGGGCGAGTTCAATGGGGGGAAAGTATTGAGCCTCGAGCACAGACGATGATCCCGATAAGGTCAACGTAAGACTGTTATCCATGATGTCGTTTGACAAACTGACTCGATTTTCCCCGCATCACCCACTTTTATACAGAGAAAATCTCTCTCGTCGCGGTAATTGTCAACAGAGAAACTTCAGACACAAATGACCACACTCGAATGTGTCGTATATCTGGTACCTCTTGTAATTATAATTCACGCTACTCACACCAAAGTATTTCAAAAGTTCGGCAGGCGGTTGAAGATCGCCGAAACTATCGAAATAATGGACTCTATTGTTGGTTTTTTGTACGCCACCCAATGTGTGCCAGACCCCATATCCTCATCGAGATTTACAATGGCATATTCGCGTAGCCATGGTCCACCTTTGGGCAATTGATTTCGCATGTAACATCCACGAAAATAGGGGGTTTTCATTATTTTGGCGTATTTTAGCAAATCTGCATCAGTGAGTGGTCGGTGAGGTAGCTCTACTTTACGTTTTTTGGCGCGATAAAAAGACCCATTCCCTGTTTGTACGGCTTGAGATGTAAGCCTTTGCCTAATGCTATTGCTTCAATCGTTCGATTGTGTCGCTTGCTCTCTTCGAGCTCACGTTTCGCTGCTTGAGCGGCCTTGACCGCTTTGACTATGTTGGCCACACCACCTGCTAGCGCCCCTGCAGCGCTGAGACCGGCAAAGATGGGTACGAGAAACGGTAGGAAGCCACCGATTTTACGAGGTACAGGCAACACTCGAGGCGTACGCACTTTGGGCATGCCACTTGTGACCCTCTTGACAGCTGCTCGAGTAGAGGAGCAACGCCAGTTCTAACTCAGGGATCTCAGGGGGGAGCGGGGCGGGGGCGTCGAGCGCGGGGAAGCTGGGGTATGCATGGCGGAGGGGAGGGGATCCTGCATGCGGCAGCCGAGTGCCGGGTTCCGGCGGAGGGAAAGGGGAGGGGGCGGTGTTAGAGAGTGGGGAGGCTAGTTTTTGGTGACGATGTCTTCCAGGCGATAGCTGGACCCGCGGGCGAGAGGGGGAAGCCGCTGTCGACTCTGTGGGGGAGGGGGCATCATAGAGTCGTGGGTCCTTGAAAACCCATAAAATCTGATAATTTATTATCAACATGATAGATGTAAGCGGAGCATTTTTGTCTAGACTATTCACAGGAGTTTATATATAATAAAAAAAAAACTTAGACAAATGTGTGGGACCTCACGGGGAGCGGGGCGGGGGGCTCCAGCGCGGGGAAGCCAAGTGCAGGGGTACGGCGGAGGGGGAAGGGGTCGCCGAGCGCGTGTGACGTCACAGAGGGGCCTCTGCGGAGGGGGGGCCATGTGGTCCGTGAAGCGACTGGCGGGAGGGAGAAGCCGGCGGCGATGAGTGTTTAGCGCGCGCGCGTGTGTGTGTGTGTGTGTGTGTGGAACGAAGGGGGAGGGGGGTAAAAAGAATGCTTCGAATTAAATGACAATAAAACAATAGTTTATTAATAATTAAATTGAACAATGGCCTTGCATAGTATATATTATACATAAAATCTTTGGTGTGTGTGTGTGTGTGTTTGCCTGTTTTTCAATGTTTCAAATTATTTTATTTTAAATATCCGCAGCGGATCCCTTATCCTGGAACATAACAAAGCATGTATCTTATTAACCTATCAAACATAATCATATTTTGAATCATACTAAAGATAATACGAACCATCGACCAAGTATAAGTTCAGGCAGGTGGGGCACGTGTCGCGCATTGAAACTTGGTGAGCCGGCCCGCCACAGTTGGTACAAAATATCCCCTGGATGTTGTTGAACCGTTCGCTGAAGCGGCCACATCTTTCAATTAGTCGATCAACCGCGCCCCGCATATCAAAGTAGCACGACACGCAAAATTTCGCCCGACCATTTTCAGTGAGATATTCGTAGTTCACACAGCCCATGACGCCCCGGTTCAACCGATTTATTTACTGCTGGTCCACTATGATTTCACGCACATAATGGACTCCCTTATCTGAGGCATCACCCGATGCACTATCAAATGATTACGTATTACTGTCCATCTCGGCCAGTTCCATGTCATCATGTGCAAGCACTTCAATGTCCGCCCACTCATCATCGTCATCATCGGCGATATCAATAACGTCTTCCTCTACCCCAACTTCCACTTCGTCGTCATGGGCGATATTCACGACAACCCCCATCTCATCATCGACGAGATCGATCACTTCAATTTGGTTCGACATTTTTCTTAACTGATTTTCCGTTTTCCGACTCTTCCACAATGACACCTCGGAGGTTGAAGACTGGAATTGCCGAAACTGCTGTTCCGATCCTTCTTCGGATTTCGATTTTTGGATCCTCATAGGTTTATAGTAGAGTGGGGGATGACCAACAGGATGTGTAAATAGTTTTCAACATTAGTTGGGATTGTAGAAAAAAAACCTTGCAAGATGGTGCATCCTGGCCAGGGGATAAACGAAAAGTTTTTTTTTTCTTCAACTATCCCTGTGGGGGTAGGCGTCTGCTGTCCAGAAAAGTGTGCACTCGTGGAGGTGAAAGCTGGCCAGGCTCGCCAATCATTGACTTTCGCGATCTCTACAGAACAGCGTCTAGGTCATGGAAACTGAACCGGCGTATTATAAAGAGCATCTTAGACTTTTTAATATATATTGCCACGTGTTCCAGTATGTATGAAGTCCAGCCTGTCACGAATCATAGGGCTCTTCGCAGAGCAACATCAAACCTATACAACTGACACTTGAAGCTATACAGTTCTTACCAAATCAGCCATATTCTTAAGGCATTTTTTTTTCTTCGTCGACGTTCGAAGCCAGTCTCCGAGCATAGGGAACATTTTGAAAAAATAACATTCCGCTCAAGTAATGTCTTGGCTACCCAAAACACATACGAAAACGAGGTATTTATTACAAAACGATCAATTTTGTGGATCTATGGCCTGAGCATTTTTTTTAGGCTTCGAGCGCTGATCCCACTGCATGCACCATTTGAGCATAGATGCACTCGCAGTCTGGAATACTCACAAAAATACTTTTCTTTTTTCCTCCCGTTGAACCCCGACTGGCTCGTTCTGTGTATGCATTTATTTTTCATGCTTTCCATGATAAAAGATATCAACGTGATATTAAAAAACTCTGGTGGAGGTGATTCTATTACATTTTCCGAGTTAGAAGGGAACGACAAAAATATTTTCTGATGGGAGACCTTTTTTTAATCATCGGCAGCGCTCAAAAGTGGCCACGCTTTGAATGAAGCAGTGAGTTCACATATCTCTCTGGCAAGACTTTTCAACTCGTTAATATGGAGAACAACAATAAACCATCAGAAGAAATCTTGCACAACCAAGCCACGCTCTTAAGTTCGATCGACGACTTTGCTGTGTGGGAGATACAGATCGTCGAGTTCATCGAAGTACTGAAAACGCAAAGCCGAATTAAGCGCCAACGATTATCAACTAAACATCAATAGTCATTGATAGGCCAAATACCGCATCTGGAAGGATTGAAGTATTCCATGTACAGACATTTTTTATGCATCGGTGCAGGACACAGTGGTGATGGGTTAATGTGGCGAGAACTCGACTTGAACGCGTGATGGTCTATACCCCCCCCTGCTGGATGAATTTCAACAACGTCAAAGCTTTACGAAAAATACGTAATCTTACAATAAATGTAAATAAGTATAAATCAATATGCGTTGAATGTTATATCTCATGGCCACGGGAAATGATGATTATAAGGGCTGCGATTAATGTGCAATCAAGAGATAATACACGTTTCGCATGGGTGACAGTCACAGCTTTATACCCAGCTGGACGAAACAGTGATCACGGATCTTCTTACATGCATTATTCAACGGTATTGAATCTATCGAAAGTAGTATACCTGTGACAGTTCTAACCCAGGTCCTCTGAGGGGGGTGCGGGGCGGGGGGTTTACGCGGGGCGGGGTATGACGTCACGCGGGGAGGGAGACTCGGCGGAGAGGCTGACGTCACGCGGGAAGGGGGAAATCGTTGGAGCGGAGGAGGGGGGTATATATCGATTATCGATTAATTGATCATCGATTATTGATCTTTATATATTTAAAATTTATTGTTGATTTATTTTGTCTTATATTGTTTACTTCATGGATTTTATTATTTAGCGACTGTCGCCAGAGAGCCAAGTTGGTTGACCCGTGTCGCTGAGGAAAGCGATCGGATTACACGTATGCATGAGAGAGAGCGAGAATGTGAGATGGAGCGACCGCATCGCATGCATGTGAGATAGGGCGAGATATACGTTTACCTTTAGACATTCAACGACTAAAGCAGTTGGGTTTGTTTGGGTGAGATCCCAAACAAACCCAAGCAAACCCACGAACGTCTTCCAACATCTATTGAACGTCTTCGAACATCTATTGAACGCTTTCGAACGTCTCACGAACGTCTCACGAACGTCTCATGAACGTCTCTTGAACGTCTTACGAACGTCGCCAAACGTCTCCGAACGTCTCTTGAACGTCTCACGAACGTCTCCGAACGTCTCACGAACGTCTTCCAACGTCTCCGAACGTCTCCGAACGTCTCTTGAACGTCTCTTGAACGTCTCACGAACGTCTCATGAACGTCTCACGAACGTCTCCGAACGTCTCACGAACGTCTCTTGAACGTCTCACGAACGTCTCCGAACGTCTCACGAACGTCTCTTGAACGTCTCCGAACGTCTCACGAACGTCTCTTGAACGTCTCACGAACGTCTCCGAACGTCTCTTGAACGTCTCACGAACGTCTCTTGAACGTCTCCGAACATCTCACGAACGTCTCATGAACGTCTCACGAACGTCTCCGAACGTCTCACGAACGTCTCATGAACGTCTCACGAACGTCTCACGTACGTCTCTCGAACGTATGAGAGCAATATTTTATACAACTGTGTAATCTCATAACAGATAATGTAACAAAGAAAGGGGTGAGGAGAATTAAAAATCACATAATGTCACATTTCGTTTATTTGCATGAATCTTTATGATTCAACCACCAATTAAACATTTTAAATACATTTTGTAATGCACAATTTTTTTCATGCTTTTCGCATCGTAGACTATAGCTTACGCCTAATTTACTTAAGGTATCCATATCGCCAAAGTCCACGTCCAACGTTTCAATATCTACATAATTTTTCATATTTAATATATCAGCTAGCCATTCTCGTTTTTCATGGCCGTCAACATATACGATAGGATACATATCGTCTTCCGTTGGGCCCACAACTGCAGCCGTTATTAAACCTTGAGCCATGCTATATGGAACGTTTCCATAGGCCCACTTTAGACCATGATGATTCCGAATCAGCCATGACGCTTCGTATCTCTCAGATTTTGTGAGAAGTCTCCATGGTATGATACTCGCGAAAATGTAATGAGAGAGCACACATTCCGCTCTCAGAATCGCTACTTCCTTCACAACAAAGTTTCTCCCAACAATGAATCCTTGTAGATCGACAAATGTAGGTATAGACATAACGAAGATGTATTGGCTCGATCAAGTCGATAGCAAGATCAATTGATGACTGACGTCAATATTTAAGAAACTCGTCTTTAAATTATTTATTTATCGAGCGGGGGTTAATTGCTGATCTATACAATTTTACGAACCATGTTTGACAATGGACAATATTCAACAACGCGATCGTGCAAGATCAAACAATAGGCAGTAGTATTTGGTGGCAAATCTTCCTTACATTCAAACTCTATTCGCACGTCCACGGTAGCATTTTTCACAAACTCGTTCTGACGCGAGCAATCGATAACCGTGAGAGGGCCGTTATATTGAAATTTTGCGACAGTGAGCAACGAATTATCACTATTACAGCCGTAATAAGATTTACGGAATCGAGAGTACATATTGAACAAAATGGCGAATCTGTTTTTGTCAAAGTCTAAATTCAAATCATCGTAAGGATAGGATTCCGAGTTGAGATAAAGTTTAACATTGGCGAGCCTGCAGTCGTCGTATAGTGTAATGTCCTTTGCCATAGAATTTTTTTTGCCAGTCTGCAGCGCAAATATTACATATCTTGGTTTCTCTAGCTGGGAGGCAGCTTTCACAGTCCATGAGTGTTTCGTTGTGCTTTGAAGCAGTGGATACTCGTATAGATCCCAAGAGCGAAAGCTCATATTCAAGTATCGCCCACTCTCCAATGTTCGAAGTAATGACAATTTAGTTATCTCATTTAATATTACGTGAGGCATACGCCATTGTATTTTGAGCAATTCAACTTCTGCCTCTACTAATGGATGCTGACTGAATACGCAATTGTTATCATTGCGAGAACGTATCAGAATTAGCTCATGACGAGCATTGATAACAACGCGCTTGTAATCTTCGCAAAATCCTAGCAATATGTTGAGAGGTACACAAAAATTGAAGTATTTTCCCCCATTATTATGTGCTACACCCACGCAGCATTTTTCAAAGTATGACTCCTCTCAGGGCTTAGAGAGATGTAGTTTTTAATCGTGGTTGTTATTCCAACGTTTCGATTGCGATCAATCTCCACACCATCGAGCTCATAACGAACTTCATCAAACATGAATGCAATGCAATTGTTTCCCAATACTACTATTGCTTGATCATCAGGTTTTTTAAGCACCGTGAACTTTCCTTCAACGTAGAGAAAACTTTCAGATGGTAGGGTGTACAAGTCTTGGTGTTGTATAGGAATTCGTATTTCATCACTGTGTCCAAACGTTGAGTTGGCATACGGATTGTACGTATGAGTCTCAATTTTGATGATACGATCGTCAAAGATTGGCTCCCCACTGATATTCAAAACGTCAGTCATTCTTTTGCCTCAAGTATGTCGTACAATAAATCCCAGAGATTCCAAAAATTCACGATTCGCTGCACTGAGTTTCTTCTTTGCGGGTAATTTAACACTCAATGCCGCTTGTTTTCTTGCAAGAGTATTATCGTGTGGGATCGTATTATCTCGCGTAGAAATATTGTCTCTGGCGTATTCCGTGTCGTACAGAACGAGCATCACAAGCGTCGCTTTCGTATGTGCAATCTCACCGTAATTTCTTCTTCTCGAAAATCGAGTAGTTTTTCCTTTTGATCCACGATACGTATCGTTAGATCCGTAATGCTCCGCACAACGATCGGAAGATAAATGATTTGCGCAGGCGTTTCCGATATCTTATATCCTGGTGGTACGCTCGGCGAAAATTCATGTATCGTGTGTACACGCTCGCCATTGCTGTACGCACCAGTGGTGACACTACAGTCTATGCGGATAATGTTGACATTCATTATGTTTATCGGTACATCAGATTCCTGCCATTTCCAGGGATGCAGTATTCGATTTGATGAAAATCCCAACAGGGATCCTACGTTGTCGGGTTTAGTGAAATTTATTCTGTACGCACATTTGATTTCGCTCTTTAGAGTATTATGATTAGCGCGTAGCACGATTGGGTATTCGCCATTTTCATCGAGGTCATCGTTATCAACCTTTCGAGGAACAATTTCATTTTCAACATCATCACCGCTATCAACACCTTTGAGTAAAATTGCATGATTCAGATACGCATTTATGGCTCTCAGTTCATACGATCCTTCAGGGATTATAATTTCCTTATCATCATTGTCAAAGTAAAATTTGTTGTTTGATGAATTCACATTTGGTATTGTGTGATAAGTTTCGAAATCCGTCAAACCGAGCTCATAACAGTCATCATTGAAATCTATGGCGGGAAAATAATTTGCGGTTAGAAGGCTACTCTTGCCGGTCAACGTAAGCGTCAGTGACATGCTTCCCTCGAATACTGAGTTGATTGACACATTGTCGCGGCTTAAATACATATTGATCATCGACGTTTTGGAGAAATTGCAAGCACAATTGCCCGCAAATACTCTGATTATAATTCTGATAAGATGTTCGATTGTATTGTATTTTTGTGGTATTTGGTCCAAAATATCGCACCAACTCCTTGGGCGGTCGAAGATTTCCAAAACTATCAAAATATATTATATGACTCCCCCTCTTGGCATAGGCTACCCAATGCGTACCGGGGACATCGGCATCATCCAAATTTACTATACCGCTCTCATCTAGTTGCACGCCACCATAAACTGGTAAATTATTGCGCATGAAGACCCCTCTGAAGAATGGTATGCGCATGCGCCTGGCTAAGCATTCCAATTGTACATTAGTTGTTACACCCATGGGCATTTTCACCGTGTTTTGGCGTTTTTTTTTTCTTAGTTGAACATCCTTGTCCACGCTTGTAGGGAGCGAGATAGAGCCCATAGCCTTCTATAGCTCGATTATGACGTTGTATTTCTTCAAGTTGACGTTGCGCCGCTTTGCTATCATTCACAGCCTTTGCTATCCCAGCTGCCCCACCAGCCAGTGAACCAAGAACTCCCAGCAATGGTAACATTGGCAAAATTCCGCCACGCTTTGCTACCGGCAGTATTCTCTGCTTAACGGGTTTTTTTTTCTTTGTCGACGAGTTCTTTGTCTTCATTCCCATGCCGAATTTCGTTTTTGCTTTCATAGCTGCCCAAACAGCGGTCGCTGCGGTTTTCTCGCCAAAAGTCGAATCTCTCGCAGTAATACGTTTTCGTGCCGTTGTTGCAAGTATATTATCAGCAACGTGTCTTTCGCCTAAATGATTGCTTCGAGAATAGGCTATATCGTGGTCGCGACAAGCGGCATCCAATGGATTTATACCACGATCACCCCGTGCCAATCTCTGCTCTAACTGAGTGCCTGGTCCACAAAATTGGTATCCGGGAATATGTAACTCGATCGGAAGTGCATTTATTGCACGATTCAATAAACCGTTGCCTTTTCTCTTTGACATTCGGCACAATTATTTATAAACGGTGCTGGACCGTCAATGTGTATTAACTGTCCCGGTAAATTCCAATGGCGCGTGCATCGGCGATATTGCTGTACTTCCGAATCAGCCTTTAAATGTTCGGGAAGCCTCTCCCACAAAATGTCAACGAAGTGATGAAAATTTTGTAACAAAACAATTTGTGGAATAAACTGTAATTGATGAGCCGTTAAGCGGAGAATACTGCAGTCGTCCGATAGGTACAAAAACATTCTCAATACTGAGCGGATTTGGCTCGGTGCACTCCTATAAATACTCCTCACACGACGCATTTTGGGCGAATGTGTGTTTGGATTCGAGAGAGAAAACATGCGTTTCGTGCAACAAGCGACGGTGATTCAAGTGACCAATTTCGACGATAGAGTAATGGAGGGCCAACAAGTACGCAAGCATGGAGACATGCTGCCACTAACGATACGCAGCATTATTTGCGGTCCTTCAAATTGTGGGAAACCCAATGTTTTGTTAAGTTTAATAGAAAGTCCGAATGGTGTACGTTTTGAAAACCTATATGTATACTCGAAATCGCTTCAACAGCCAAAATATCAATATTTGGAAAATCTGCTGACATCGATTAACGAAATTGGCTATTTTAAATTCTCAAATAATAGTGATGTTATCCCACCGCACGAAGCGCTTCCGAACTCCATTTTTATTTTCGATGACGTAGCATGTGACAAGCAAAATACAGTAAGAGAGTACTTTGCGATGGGCAGACACTCGAGCGTTGATTGTTTCTACCTTTGCCAAACATATGCCAAGATTCCCAAGCATCTTATACGCGACAATGTGAATCTGCTTATTTTATTTAAACAAGATCGTACAAACTTGAAACATGTTTACAATGAACATGTAAATACGGACATGTCGTATGAAGATTTTCTGGTGTTATGTCAAAAATGTTGGCAACACAAATATGGCTTCATGGTGATTGACAAAGATAGCTCATTGTCCGGTGGTCGATATAGAAATGGATTTAACGAGTTTGCAATACCGTAATGTAGTCAGTCGGCATTGAGACATCAGCTGTGCAACGACCGACAAATAATTTCGTGTGGGCATGATGATGACAATTGATACTGATGAAAAGATTGCCAGGGAAATTGCGAAAACAAGCGACTCAATACGCAAAAAATATCAAGCTTTGAAGACTGGAAAAATGGAAGAAGATCTTGCATTGGAGAGACACTTCAAGCCAATCACCGAACCTCTCAAGCAGATTGTTGAGCAATCAGCAGCTGTTGAATCTCTTGGGCCGGAAATTGAATCGTTGAGTATGTCGGAAACAAAGGACTTAGAGAAGGATGTGAAACAAGGAACAAAGCGCACACGTTCGTTATTTCAAGATTCGCTGGTAACTTCTACACCGAATCAGTTGAAACGCAAGCGACGAAAGGAATTTCTGGATGATACGTCGATGGCTGCTGTACCCATACAACCAGCCACCATTGTTGAAGAAGACGTTTTTGAGACTACGCCCGAATCATTCGTGTCTACAGTTCAACGTCAATTACAAACGGCTGAAGGTCAAAATACATTGCGCGAACATTTCGGTCCACTCGGTCAACAATATATTTCATCTATTCTTTCACAAGACAAAAATTCCAGCATGGATTACGTGTATGGCGTCAAATTTACCAATGAAGGAATGATGTTAGGCGATAAGCGTTTCGATGTGGATAATGATGATAATATATTCATCGATGGCATAAAATACTTGGGAACCCCTGGACTCTATGAGCTAATCTTCAAGAGAATTCCTGACGATGCAATATACACCGAGGAAGACAAAAACAAGTATAAAAGTATATTGTTAGCAACAAATGCACATCGACGTGGTAGCGATATACTCAATCCTGTATTGGGAAACAAAGGCTTTAAGTATAAATATATAATTGGACCATTAACTTTCGACCGAAAAACTGGAAGAGGTATAGAAATACCGCTCGCCATGACGTTAAATAACAACAAAATCGATTACGTGCATTGGAATGATCCCAATGAGTTGGTCGATCGTTTGCGCTTGTTGGAAGTTTCACGACACGCGGGTAACAACGCTCACGACAATGAGATAATGTCGATTATTGAGGAACTTCGCGAAGCGGGTCTCATTATAAATTAACCTATGCATCGGTGATAATGATCATTCTTTCATCACTATTGATACCGAGATGTCGATCAATAAATTCGGATCATCGCTTGGAGCGCAGGATAATTCATACTATCAGTGGACTGGGCTAATAAGAAATTATACACGTGATAATGCTCTCTGTCTAACCTCTAGTGGCTTCAATGCAGAATCACGTAAAATACGAGGCGTAGCCCTACCTGAAGGGGATTACGATACTGCTAATAAACGTTACGTGGAAATGAAGATCAAGCTGTTAACAGAACGCCTGGATGAGTTTGAGAAGAAATTCATCGCACTAGCTAGAGGATACGCTTCGAATAACTATGAACGATACGTCTAAAACGATTCAGTATGCAACTGACGCTGTAGCTGACACAACGCAGGAAAATTTGTAAACATCGTCTGGTCAAACACACGATATGCTCGGAGAAGAAAAAACGTCTGAAAAAAAGCAGCTCGTGGAGGAATTACATGCACCAGCAAGAAAAAACTTTCTGCGAAGACGTGTCATCGTACGTGGGTATGATGATTTGTGGCAGGCTGACGTAGTCGAAATGCGGCCGTATTCGCGTTTCAACAAAGGCTACAATTACATCCTCACCGTCATCGATGTGTTGAGCAAGTATGCATGGGCCGTACCCTTGAAAAGTAAAACTGGCAACGAAATGGGTACAACGATCGCGAAAATCATACACGATCATAGCAGATATCCGAAAAATCTTCAGACCGACAAAGGAAGAGAATTTTACAATGTAAACGTGCAAGGACTCATCGAGAAATACAACATCAATCATTATTCGACGTATTCTATTATGAAGGCCTCGGTCGTTGAACGATTCAATCGCACTCTCAAAAATAATATGTGGAAAATGTTTACACTCAATGGTAATTACAAGTGGATCGATGCGTTACCGCAACTCGTTATGAAGTACAATGCTCGAAAGCATCGTACGATTGGCATGAGGCCCATCGACGTTACTCCTGCGATCGCGGAGAAACTCTTAACGACCGTATACAGCAATGTAAAAATTGCGGCTCCTGCAAGATTCAAAGTCAATGATTTTGTGCGCGTGAGCAAATTCAAGACAATATTTGAAAAAGGTTTCACACCAAATTGGACCACCGAAGTGTTTAAAATCGCCAAGGTGCAACAAACTTATCCTGTAACGTACCTAGTCGAGGACTCAAGTGGAAATCCAATAGCCGGAGGATTCTACGAATACGAACTGCAACGTGTTGCCAATCCAAACATATATCTCGTGGAGAAGATAATACGCAAAAAGGGCAATGATGTTTATGTTAAATGGTTGGGAATGGATAAATCTCAAAACTCGTGGATACACAAAAATAACATATTGTAATAACTTTTATAAAGTATATGAAAAATTAAATAAAGTTTATTTACAATATGCATACCATTTTATTTATGTATACATTCACCATTCCTTATAAAAATCAATTACTATATCCTGTAAACATTAACATACTCGCATTATATATAACATGAATATTTTCCAATATAGATCAAATTTACATTACTACATTCATTATAATTATCCATTTTTATTTTTATAACAATATATACAATGTAGCCTAACAAACACATTTACAATGCTATTTTATAATGACCCCAGGGTAGAGTGTCCGTACTTTTCGGCACGATATACCGCTTGTCATCGTGTGGACTTAGAGCAATTTTTGACTCTGAAATAGTGTAAACTTCGTGCAGCTTCGATCTTATGCAAGACTGCTGACGAGTCATCTCAATTTCTTCCCGTAAACAGCGAGTGTAGTCATTGAAATTTATTGTTCGCGCGACGACATTACTTTTCACACCTTTCACCTTTTTCGTGTCTTTTTTACCATCGACTCGCAAAGCGTACATTTTTGCTCTCAATCCCACAAATTCCGTCATTACCATACCATTATTTTCGTCTTTCATGAGACCGGGCACTTTCTTGTTGACTAACGGTAAACCGTACACGTTTTCCATCGGGTAATCGCTTGTATCAAATTTGTCAATGTTACGCTTCATATCGTCGTAAACGTCGTCAGACTTGATGTGGTATATGAGACTATCGGTGTCGGTATACATGACCTTGCAGTTTTGCTGATACAGCGGAATCATGAATTCATGGTGAAACTCATATAAACATGTTTTCGAAATGTCGAGTATACACATACCCACATAAATCGGCTTGTTAAATTTTACCTCCAGATTTCGCAATTCGATGGCAATGAGATTTTCCGAAAAGATACTTCGACTGTGAAAATTTGGTTTAGCGATCATTGCCTCTGCCCCATACCGTCCCTCCCACTTTGTTACCAGTTTCACGTCTACACGGTTTCGCACGTTTTCCATCGTTTTACCAAATACTGCATTGTTCATTAATTTATACAAATTTTTCTCGAAATCATTTGTAGCACGTGTGCGAAACTGCGTGTTCAATTCGATGTATGAACGCAACCAGGGGGATTGAGTGAATTTCAAAATTCGGTGTATTTTCGATACTTCACGTCAAAATACGTCAAAATCCGATGTGTTGTCGATCCATTGAAAATCAGCATAAGGCAAAGGTTGACACATTGCCCATCCATACAAGTTGTTCACATCGAAGTACATCAGGTATGATGATGATTTCAATGGATCGTACGATTGCATATACCTGTTATTAGCATGTGCATATCTGTTTGAACATTGGCTTAAACCTCCGCGTATACCTCGCTCGATGAATAAAATCATGTCGATGTCGGTCAATAATTCAAATGTAATGTGCGTATATTTCAACATGGCGTCCCAAGTATATCCGGGAAGAGTGTAATAATACGCCGGATCAAGCCCATAACTTTCAATACACGTATCACGGAAATTTTCGAAAATATCTGCTAATAACAAGACATCCGTCTTCAAATACAAATCGCTATATTCACCAAGCGTTTGAATGGAAAACCGCTCCCAGACATTCTCAGCATGAATGTACTCGCTCGCGCTGATCGTTTCCCCGGTTAAGGAACTGTAAAATGAGTCGCGCGGCGGCAAACACGTGTCTTCCAATCTGCTGACATGGTCAATGTATTCGTACGGGAAGACACCTTTTCGTGTTAATAATGTAAAATCATGCATCGGTAGGCCATGAAATTGTAAGCGTAAAATTTTCAGTTTGTCCGTCGTTAAAAATGATGCCAATTTCCCAAGACTTGTGGTTAGAAATTTATATGAATCAATGAAGCGTAATTTAATTTGGTTTTTTGTTTCTTCGGTAGTAGTTTGAACAGTTTTCGTGAACGAAATATATTTTTCTTTTGTTATTGGAAGCACGTAAGTTTTTCCTTCGAAGGCGGTGGCTACTTCTTTGATTATAAAATGCGCATCATAGCCAGACAAATTGTGAAAAACTACCGGGATAAAAAATGATTGTTTGAAATTTAGATTGCAATTCGAATGGGCGGGGCCTCTGTAACGCCCAGTTAAATGACAGTGATCGCGAACTCGTGTATCGGTTTGTGCAAAATCTTCTTCACATATGTGACACTTAATCGCGCTTTGAAATTTAAGCTCCTCGTCGGATGTTAACTGTACCATGGGGATATTTGAAGATAAAATATCTTTTACATGCAAAGCTGCATTTTTTCGTTCTTCGACGAACCATGCAATACAATCGCTACTACGGTGCGATTCATATCTGCATAACGATTGATCGTATGAACAATGTACGTAGTATGCGATACTAGAAACCTCGTGGTGTTGGTACATGTTTTGTTCATTCGTTTTCGCAAGAACGCACTCAAGATCGGCGTATATTACGAATGGAAGTCGCTCCTTATGATTGAAGTTTTTAAAAGTGAGCCACTTGTTTGCATCGTTCGGTAGACGGACGGCACAGTCGTTGATCTGGCCACAGTCCACAGTGTACCCTTGCAATTTTTGCTCCGAATGAAAGTAGTGTAGACATCTGCAAAAACAAACAAAAGATCAGTTTTGAACTAATTATTTTCATACGTTTAATTATATCAAATCTGCGTACCTATCACAGATATATTTCTGTCCATCGTGTTTAGTCAACTGTGAGCTGACGAACCTTGATAAATTCTTGATCCATGCGAAATGTCCAACGATGTTTTTCTGCGGATCTTCCACGTAGAGCAAATTGACATGCTTTTCTCTCTTTCGCTCACTCACGCGAATTGGAAGAGTGCTTTCGTTCTCAATGGTGTATACATTGATTGAAATGTCATTAAGATTTTCAAATTTTTTAATTTGATTCATAGTTACTGGAAACTCAATGTCTTGAACATTAAGCACTGTCGAGTAGTGTGGGTATGAAGATTCACGCGCACTATGACGTTGGGCTGGATAAAGAGCAGCGACTACGGACCATGCGAAACATGCTTGATCACTCGATTTCACATTAACAACTGCTCTTTTCAGCATTATCGACCGCGATAACATTATGTGGCATCCGGCACGCATTGGGTTATATTTATTTATATTCATAGTCAAGTTATATATTCGTGACAATGCCCACCCGCTGTCGCGTTCCTGAAACTCTTCGAGTGATGTCAAAATGGGCTCAATAACTCTTTGATCGTACCACTCGCGTAAATCAGACGTATTGAAAAGTTCATAGTTTTTAGTATTAATGCTTTTATTTGCACGCTTGTCACCCGCCACAAATTCACCATTAAAAATGGTATTAATTTTCACACTACCATGATTGTTGATAATGGTTTGAACGCGTGAAAGCACTACATCACTAGCGTCTTTGAGAAATTGTTGAGGTTCGAGGTGTTTGTGATTTATGACTACACCAGTCAAGATACGACCCTCGAATGCCGTTTCAATTTCTCGCCATATGAAGCCATGATTGTCATGTCCAGCACCCGTGTGTATGAAACGCTGACGCACCGAATTCTTGAAGCCTTCAAGTCGCGCAATTTGGGCTACCAACGATTGACGATTTCCAATCGATAATCGCGGTCGTTTAATTCGACTTTGTTCTTCTAACGACTCGATATACTCGTCACATCGTTGTTCCCACACAATGTACTCTTCGACCGAACTAATTTGAGCCCCTTGCTCGCAAAGATTTTTTTCAATATTATCCGTCATGTCTCTGCGTGAGGCACTCCGCGATCTCGGAAATTCAAACATTGACTGAAAGTGTGTACCTCTCAATCACGATTTATATTCCATTTCTATAACAACTGCATCCTTGGTGCCGTGTGCATTTTTTCGCTATATATTTTTCTGCAGACTTTACGATTTTGCTGACATGAACTTCTTCGACGGGATTCACGAAGCGCTCGCAGAATCAATCGCATAATTTTATTCTTTCGTGAATATCTCAGGCATTTTGACCTTGAGATGACATGTGATGCTGAATCGACATTTTAACGGTGCTTTTTTTCTATGTACGCTGAAAGTGTGTACCTCTCAATCACGATTGATATTCCATTTTTATAACAGCTGCATCCTTGGTGCCGTGTGCATTTGTTCATTATATATTTTTCTACAGACTTTGAGATTTTTGCTGACATCAACTTTTTCGACGAGATCCGCGAAGCGCTTGCAATATCATTCGCATCATTTTATTCTTTTGCGAATGTCCCAGGCATTTTGGCCTTGAGATGCAATAGATGTTCGAAGACGTGCGCGGCGGTTTATTTGGGATTTCACCCAACAAACCCAATCACTGTAATCGTTGAATGTCTAAAGTGTATATGTCTTTATACATGCAGATGAGTCGCTCTATCTCACATGCATGCGATGCGGTCGCTCCATCTCTCATTCTCGCGCTCTCTCTCTCTCATGCATACGTGTAATCCGATCGCTTCTCTCAGTGACACGGGTCAACCAACTTGGCTCTCTGGCGACAGTCGCTAAATAATAAAATCCATGAAGTAAACAATATAAGACAAAATAAATCAACAATAAATTTTAAATATATAAAGATCAATAATCGATGATCAATTAATCGATAATCGATATATACCCCCCTCCTCCGCTCCAACGATTTCCCCCTTCCCGCGTGACGTCAGCCTCTCTGCCGAGTCCCCCTCCCCGCGTGACGTCATACCCCGCCCCGCACCCCCCTCAGAGGACCTGGGTTAGAACTGTCACAGGTATACTACTATCGAATATTGGATTCCCAATAACTATAGGTCAAATTTATAAAAAAAATGGTGCTTCAAAACAATTTATCCATTAATGTGTGTACCACCGAAGAAGACATTGCTCCGATACGCGTGGCTCAACATAAGAAGAAGAAAAGCATATCAATTTGCTATACATACCAGATACCGAAGATAACAATGTATGACATATTACATAGATAAAGAACCTATCAAGCCTCGTGAGAGCAGAACAGAGGCAGCCACTAAAAAATATATATATATGCCATCGGTGTGTGAAGTTAACACAATTACTATATCGTCATATGTGCTAGACGAATTAAACAACAATCCATTATTTCGCAGGTGTCTGCATTACTTCAGATCAAAGGATAAACTGCAATCACATGAGATCGATTGTGGAGCACTAAAGCACTGCCCCATCCGACTAACAAATAATGCCAATAAGTGGCACCAAATCATCAACTTCAGTCGGAAAGCACGACATCCATTCATTGAAAATGCCTATTTGGAGTGTTTTTGACTAATGATAGGGAGAATATGAGAGTGTGCAAAGACTGATGAGAAGAACGTAGCAGAGGATATGTATCAATATCATGAAGTATTTGGTATTGATAACCACATGTGCTTTTCATGTGACGAATCGCTATCATAGTATCAATCACATCACAGCGCTGATTCCATATCATGATTTGTGGTAGAACTGGAAAAACTAGTGCTGTACATAAAATACATTTTCTACAAAAATTAATGCTCATCATGAGTTCATTCCAATACGTTCACGCTATGGCAATAATTGTGCATTCAGTCATCATCAACCAATAGAGGTAGAAGTTGAATTACTCAAGATACAATGGCGTATGCCCCACATAATATTAGATGAGATCAATAAATTATCATTACTTCGAACATTCGAAAGTGGGCGATACTTGAATGTGAGCTTTCGCTCTTGGGATCTATACGACTGTCCATCGCTTCAAAGCACAACGAAACATTCATGGACCGTAAAAGCTGCCTCCCAACTAGAGAAACCAAAATATGTAATTGGTGCGGTGCAGACTGGTAAAAAAGATAATGTATGGCAAAGGACATTATATTATTCACCGACTGCAAACTCACAAGTGCTAAACTTTATCTCAATTCAGCATTCTTTTCTCAAGATGACTCGAATTTGGACTTCAAAAAAGTTTCGACATTTTGTTCAATAGGTACTCTCGATTTTGTAAATACCATTATGACTGCAATAGTGATCGTTCTTTACTAACCATCGCCAAGTCTTAATGTAACGGCCCTCCCACGGTTAATGATTGATCGCATCAGAACGAGCCTGTAAAAAATGCTACCGTAGATGTGTGAATAGAGTTCGAATGCAAAGAAGATTCACCACCGAATACAACTGCATATTGTTTTTATCTTACATGATCGCGTTGTTGAATATGGTCCATTGACCGGCATTATCCATAAAAATTGCATAGATCAACAAAATCCGCGAGATACGAAGCATCATGGTTGATTCGCAATCATCATGGCCGAAAGTGGGCATATGGAAACGTTCCATATAGCATGGCTGAAGGGGTTCAATAACAGCTGGAGTTGAAGGTTCAACGGACGACGACATGTCTCCTATCGTATATGTTAAGGGTCATGAAAAACGAGAATGGCTAGCTGATATAATAAATATGAAAAATGAGCTATTTATTGATTCGGTGAATATAGACTTTGAAGATATGGATGTCTCAAGTAAATTAGATGGAAGTTTTACTCTACGATGTGAAAAGCATAAAAACAGTTGTGCCTTGCAAAATGTACTTAAAATATGTAATTGGTGGCTGAATCATAAAGATTCATGCAAATAAAATAAATGTACCATTATGTACTTATTATTCTCCTCACCCCGTACTTACTTATGTCAGCATCACCAGATATCGGATTGTGCAACTGAAAACAATATTACTTTCGAATGTGAAGCTCATTTTTTTGTATGGAATTTGATTGAAAATAAATTAATATAATTGCCCAATGATAATCGATGACATTCATCAGTATACGTTCGTTAGATGTTCGTGAGCCGTTTGTTGGGAGTTTGCGAGGCATTCGAAGATTTTCGATAGTCCTTCGTGAAACGTTCCAGAGAATTCCGAAGACATTCATAAGACGTTCGAAGCCATTTAAGAGACGTTCGAAAACATTCATAAGGCGTTTGAAGACACGCATGAGGGGTTCAAAAAGTTTCAAGAGGCTTTCTACGACGTTCATGAGACGTTTGAAGATGTTCGTGAGACATTCAAGAGACTTTCAAAAACGTTCATAAGCCCTTTGAAGACATTCATGAGAGGTGCGAAGACCTTCGGAGACTTTCGAAGACGTTCAAGAGATCTGTGACGATATTTATAATACGTTTAAAGACATCGATGAGGGGTTTGAAGACGTTTAAGAGACTTCAAAAGACATTCACAATGGGTTTGAAGACGCTCAAGAAACTTTCGAATACGTTCAAGAGACTTTCGACGACATTCATAATACGTTTGAAGACATTCGTGAGGGGTTCGAAGACGCTTAAGAGAGGCTTTCAAAGACATTTACGAGGGGCTCGAAGACGTTCAAGAGACTTTCGACGACATTCATAAGACGTTTGAAGACGTGCATGAGGCATTCAAAGAGGTTCAAGAGATTTTCTACGACGATCATGAGACGTTTGAAGATGTTCGTGAGACATTAAAAAAACTTTCGAAAACGTTCATAAGAAGTTTGAAGACATTCATGAGAGGTGCGAAGACCTTCAGTGACTTTCGAAGACATTCAACAGATCATTAACGATATTCATAATACGTTTGAAGACATCGATGAGGAGTTCGACGACGTTTTAGAGACTTTCAAAGACATTCACGAGGGGTTTGAAGACGTTCAAGAAATTTTCGAATACGTTCAAGAGACTTTCGACGACATTCATAATACGTTTGATTACATTCATGAGGGATTCGAAGAGGCTTGAGAGACTTTCAAAGACATTCACGAGGGGTTCAAAGACGTTCAAGAGACTTTCGACGGCGTACATAATATGTTTTTGAAGACATTCATGTGGGGTTCGAAGACGCTTAATTGACTTTCAAAGACATTCACGAGAGGTGCGAAGACATTCAGAAACTTTCGAAGACATTCAAGAGTTCTTTGACAATATTCAAAATACGTTTGAAGACATCGATGAGGGGATCGACGATGTTTTAGAGACTTTCAAAGACATTCACAAAGGGTTTGAAGGCGTTCAAGAAACTTTCGAATACATTCACGGGAGGTTTGAAGACGTTCAGAAATCTTCGACGACATGCATAATACAATCCCGACATGCATAATACACCCAAACACACCCAAACACGTTCCACCAAAACTGTGCGCACCCAAACACACCCAAACACGTTCCACCAAAACTGTGAAAATTCCAAACAAACCCAAACAATTCCAGCGAAACTCAAACGTCATGAAAGTCTTCGGTTTATGGATGTCGTCGAAGATTTCTGAACGTCTTCGAAAGCCTCTTGAAGGTCTTCGCACCTCTCATGAATGTCTTCAAACTTCTTATGAACGTTTTCGAAAGTTTTTTTAATGTCTCACGAACATCTTCAAACGTCTCATGATCGTCGTAGAAAGTCTCTTGAAACTCTTTGAAGGCCTCATGCACGTCTTCAAACGTCTTATGAATGTTGTCGAAAGTCTCTTGAACGTCTTCGAGCCCCTCGTAAATGTCTTTGAAAGTCTCTCAAGCGTCTTCGAACCCTCCATGAATGTCTTCAAACGTATTATGAATGTCGTCGAAATTCTCTTGAACGTATTTGAAAGTTTCTTGAACGTCTTCAAACCCCTCGCGAATGTCTTTGAAAGTCTCTCAAGCGTCTTCGAACCCCTCATCGATGTCTTCAAACGTATTATGAATATTATCAAAGATCTCTTGAATGTCTTCGAAAGTCTCTGAAGGTCTTCGCACCTCTCATGAATGTCTTCAAACTTCTTATGAACGTTTTCGAAAGTCTCTTGAATGTCTCACGATCATCTTCAAACGTCTCATGATCGTCGTAGAACGTCTCTTGAAACTCTTTGAACCCCTCATGCGTGTATTCAAACGTCTTATGAATGTTTTCGAACGTCTTTTGAATGTCTTCAAACGTATTATGAATGTCTTTGGACAAACCCCTCGTGAATGTCTTTGAAAGCCTCTCTTAAGCGTCTTCGAACCCCTCACGAATGTTTTTATATATATTGGTTTTTTTCCTTAGGTACACGCTTGTCGCGTTTGTTACCTATTCTTTCCCATCATTATGACCGTTCTTTCCTCTACTGTTTTTACTCCTTTTTTCCATCTTTCGCCCTGTCCCCCCTCTTGCGGCCGCAGCCGACTTCCCCCTCTGTATTATATTCATCATGACATTTCTGTCATGGGTATAGGGAAACTGCGGAAAACCTATACCAATACAGCCGGTCATCGAGTTCGCCCCCCAGTCGTGGAACTAGTCTTATTTCGCCGCGAAATGCCGAAGAAAAACATTTCACGACGAAATGTACGCGACTGGGATTCGAACCCGGGACCTCCCGGTCCGCTGGTTTAGTGGCGAGCACGCTAACCACTAGACCATCGCACCGGTCCCCTCACGAATGTCTTCAAACGTATTATGGATATCGTCGAAAGTCTCTTGAACGTATTCGAAAGTTTCTTGAGCGTCTTCAAACCCATTGTGAATGTCTTTTAAAGTCTCTTAAACGTCTTCAAACCCCTCATCGATGTCTTTAAACGTATTATAAATATCGTCACAGATCTCTTGAACGTTTTCGAAAGTCTCCGAAGGTCTTCGTACCTCTCATGAATGTCTTCAAACGTCTTATGAACGTTTTCGAAAGTCTCTTGAATGTCTCACGAACATCTTCAAACGTCTCATGAACGTCGTAGAAAGTCTCTTGAAACTTTTTGAACCCCTCATGCGTGTCTTCAAACGCCTTATGAATGTTTTCGAACGTCTCTTAAATGGCTTCGAACGTCTTATGAATGTCTTCGGAATTCTCTGGAACGTTTCACGAAGGACTATCGAAAATCTTCGAATGCCTCGCAAACTCCCAACAAACGGCTCACGAACATCTAACGAACGTATACTGATGAATGTCATCGATTATCATTGGGCAATTATATTAATTTATTTTCAATCAAATTCCATACAAAAAAATGAGCTTCACATTCGAAAGTAATATTGTTTTCAGTTGCACAATCCGATATCTGGTGATGCTGACATAAGTAAGTACGGGGTGAGGAGAATAATAAGTACATAATGATACATTTATTTTATTTGCATGAATCTTTATGATTCAGCCACCAATTACATATTTTAAATACATTTTGTAAGGCACAACTGTTTTTATGCTTTTCACATCGTAGAGTAAAACTTCCATCTAATTTACTTGAGACATCCATATCCTCAAAGTCTATATTCACCGAATCAATAAATAGCTCATTTTTCATATTTATTATATCAGCTAGCCATTCTCGTTTTTCATGACCCTTAACATATACGATAGGAGACATGTCGTCGTCCGTTGAACCTTCAACTCCAGCTGTTATTGAACCCCTTCAGCCATGCTATATGGAACGTTTCCATATGCCCACTTTCGGCCATGATGATTGCGAATCAACCATGATGCTTCGTATCTCGCGGATTTTGTTGATCTATGCAATTTTTATGGATAATGTCGGTCAGTGGACCATATTCAACAACGCGATCATGTAAGATAAAAACAATATGCAGTTGTATTCGGTGGTGAATCTTCTTTGCATTCGAACTCTATTCACACATCTACGGTAGCATTTTTTACAGGCTCGTTCTGATGCGATCAATCATTAACGTGGGAGGGCCATTACATTAAGACTTGGCGATGGTTAGTAAAGAACGATCACTATTGCAGTCATAATGGTATTTACAAAATCGAGAGTACCTATTGAACAAAATGTCGAAACTTTTTTGAAGTCCAAATTCGAGTCATCTTGAGAAAAGAATGCTGAATTGAGATAAAGTTTAGCACTTGTGAGTTTGCAGTCGGTGAATAATATAATGTCCTTTGCCATACATTATCTTTTTTACCAGTCTGCACCGCACCAATTACATATTTTGGTTTCTCTAGTTGGGAGGCAGCTTTTACGGTCCATGAATGTTCCGTTGTGCTTTGAAGCGATGGACAGTCGTATAGATCCCAAGAGCGAAAACTCACATTCAAGTATCGCCCACTTTCGAATGTTCGAAGTAATGATAATTTATTGATCTCATCTAATATTATGTGGGGCATACGCCATTGTATCTTGAGTAATTCAACTTCTACCTCTATTGGTTGATGATGACTGAATGCACAATTATTGCCATAGCGTGAACGTATTGGAATGAACTCATGATGAGCATTAATTTTTGTAGAAAATGTATTTTATGCACAGCACTAGTTTTTCCAGTTCTACGACAAATCATGATATGGAATCAGCGCTGTGATGTGATTGATACTATGATAGCGATTCGTCATATGAAAAGCACATGTGGTTATCAATACCAAATACTTCATGATATTGATACATATCCTCTGCTACGTTCTTCTCATCAGTCTTTGCACACTCTCATATTCTCCCTATCATTAGTCAAACCACTCCAAATAGGCATTTTCAATGAATGGATGTCGTGCTTTCCGACTGGAGTTGATGATTTGGTGCCACTTATTGGCATTATTTGTTAGTCGGATGGGGCAGTGCTTTAGTGCTCCACAATCGATCTCATGTGATTGCAGTTTATCCTTTGATCTAAAGTAATGCAGACACCTGCGAAATAATGGATTGTTGTTTAATTCGTCTAGCACATATAACGATATAGTAATTGTGTTAACTTCACACACCGATGGCATATATATATATTTTTTAGTGGCTGCCTCTGTTCTGCACTCACGAGGCTTGATAGGTTCTTTATCTATGTAATATGTCATACATTGTTATCTTCGGTATCTGGTATGTATAGCAAATTGATATGCTTTTCTTCTTCTTATGTTGAGCCACGCGTATCGGAGCAATGTCTTCTTCGGTGGTACACACATTAATGGATAAATTGTTTTGAAGCACCATTTTTTTTTTAAATTTGACCTATAGTTATTGGGAATCCAATATTCGATAGATTCAATACCGTTGAATAATGCATGTAAGAAGATCCGTGGTCACTGTTTCGTTCAGCTGGGTATAAAGCTGTGACTGTCACCCATGCGAAACGTGTATTATCTCTTGATTGCACATTAATCGCAGCCCTCATAATCATCATTTCCCGTGGCCATGAGATATAACATTCAACGCATATTGATTTACACTTATTTACATTTATTGTAAGATTACGTATTTTTCGTAAAGCTTTGACGTTGTTGAAATTCATCGAGCAGGGGTTAAAGTATAGACCATCACGCGTTCAAGTCGAGTTCTCGCCACATTAACCCATCACCACTGTGTCCTGCACCGATGCATAAAAAATGCCTGTACATGGACTACTTCAATCCTTCCAGATGCGGAATTTGGCCTATCAATGACTATTGATGTTTATTTGATAATCGTTGGCGCTTAATTTGGCTTTGCGTTTTCAGTACTTCGATGAACTCGACGATCTGTATCTCCCACACAGCAAAGTCGTCGATCGAACTTAAGAGCGTGGCTTGGTTGTAAAAGATTTCTTCTGATGGTTTATTGTTGTTCTCCATATTAACGAGTTGAAAAGTCTTGCCAGAGAGATATGTGATCTCACTGCTTCATTCAAAGTGTGGCCACTTTTGAGCGCTGCCGATGATTAAAAAAAGGTCTCCCATCAGAAAATATTTTTGTCGTTCCCTTCTAACTCGGAAAATGTAATAGAATCACCTCCACCAGAGTTTTTTTAATATTACGTTGATATCTTTTATCATGGAAAGCATGAAAAATAAATGCATACACAGAACGAGCCAGTCGGGGTTCAACGGGAGGAAAAAAGAAAAGTATTTTTGTGAGTATTCCAGACCGCGAGTGCATCTATGCTCAAACGGTGCATGCAGTGGGATCAGCGCTCGAAGCCTAAAAAAAATACTCAGGCCATAGAACCACAAAATTGATCGTTTTGTAATAAATACCTCGTTTTCGTATGTGTTTTGGGTAGCCAAGACATTACTTGAGCGGAATGTTATTTTTTCAAAATGTTCCCTATGCTCGGAGACTGGCTTCGAACGTCGACGAACAAAAAAAATGCCTTAAGAATATGGCTGATTTGGTAAGAACTGTATAGCCTCAAGTGTCACTTGTATAGGTTTGATGTTGCTCTGCGAAGAGCCCTATGATTCGTGACAGGCTGGACTTCATACATACTGGAACACGTGGCAATATATATTAAAAAGTCTAAGATGCTCTTTATAATACGCCGGTTCAGTCTCCGTGACCTAGACGCTGTTCTGTAGAGATCGCGAAAGTCAATGATTGGCGAGCCTGGCCAGCTTTCACCTCCACGAGTGCACACTTTTCTGGACAGCAGATGCCTACCCTCACAGGGATAGATGAAGAAAAAAAAAACTTTTCGTTTATCCTCTGGCCAGGATGCACCATCTTGCAAGGTTTTTTTTCTACAATCCCAACTAATGTTGAAAACTATTTACACATCCTGTTGGTCATCCCCCACCCTACTATAAACCTATGAGGATCCAAAAATCGAAATCCGAAGAAGGATGGGAACAGCAGTTTTCGCCATTCCAGTCTTCAACCTCCGAGGTGTCATTGTGGAAGATTCGGAAAACGAAAAATCAGTTAAGAAAAATGTCGAACCAAATTGAAGTGATCGATCTCGTCGATGATGAGATGGAGGTTGTCGTGAATATCGCCCATGACGACGAAGTGGAAGTTGGGGTAGAGGAAGACGTTATTGATATCGCCGATGATGACGATGATGAGTGGGCGGACATTGAAGTGCTTGCACATGATGACATGGAACTGGCCGAGATGGACAGTAATACGTAATCATTTGATAGTGCATCGGGTGATGCCTCAGATAAGGGAGTCCATTATGTGCGTGAAATCATAGTGGACCAGCAGTAAATAAATCGGTTGAACCGGGGCGTCATGGGCTGTGTGAACTACGAATATCTCACTGAAAATGGTCGGGCGAAATTTTGCGTGTCGTGCTACTTTGATATGCGGGGCGCGGTTGATCGACTAATTGAAAGATGTGGCCGCTTCAGCGAACGGTTCAACAACATCCAGGGGATATTTTGTACCAACTGTGGCGGGCCGGCTCACCAAGTTTCAATGCGCGACACGTGCCCCACCTGCCTGAACTTATACTTGGTCGATGGTTCGTATTATCTTTAGTATGATTCAAAATATGATTATGTTTGATAGGTTAATAAGATACATGCTTTGTTATGTTCCAGGATAAGGGATCCGCTGCGGATATTTAAAATAAAATAATTTGAAACATTGAAAAACAGGCAAACACACACACACACACACCAAAGATTTTATGTATAATATATACTATGCAAGGCCATTGTTCAATTTAATTATTAATAAACTATTGTTTTATTGTCATTTAATTCGAAGCATTCTTTTTACCCCCCTCCCCCTTCGTTCCACACACACACACACACACACGCGCGCGCGCGCTAAACACTCATCGCCGCCGGCTTCTCCCTCCCGCCAGTCGCTTCAGGACCACATGGCCCCCCCTCCGCAGAGGTCCCTCTGTGACGTCACACGCGCCCGGCGACCCCTCCCCCCTCCGCCGTACCCCTGCACTTGGCTTCCCCGCGCTGGAGCCCCCCGCCCCGCTCCCCGTGAGATCCCACACATTTGTCTAAGTTTTTTTTTATATATATATAAACTCCTGTGAATAGTCTAGACAAAAATGCTCCGCTTACATCTATAATGTTGATAATAAATTATCAGATTTTATGGGTTTTCAAGTACCCGCGACTCTATGATGCCCCCTCCCCCACAGAGTCGACAGCGGCTTCCCCCTCTCGCCCGCGGGTCCAGCTATCGCCTGGAAGACATCGTCACCAAAAACTAGCCTCCCCACTCTCTAACACCGTCCCCTCCCCTTTCCCTCCACCGGAACCCGGCACTCGGCTGCCGCATGCGGGATCCCCCCCCCTCCGCCATGCATACGACGGCTTCGCCGCGCTCGACGCCCCTGCCCCGCTCCCCCCTGAGATCCCAGAGTTAGAACTGGCGTTGCTCCTCTACTTGCTCGGGCGCCCTTTAAGGCCGACGCAGCGACTGCACTTGAATCTTCGCTCTTCACCGTGGCTTCTCTCGCTGCATCGATGATTTTCTTCAAGCCAACAATTTTTGCTCCCCTCTTCTTCTTAATCCCCATGCCGAATTTTCTCTTCGCTTTCATGATTCCTGCTACGGCAAGCGCGTTTGTTTTCTCCCCGATACTAGCGTCGCTGGCGCGAACTCGTTGCCAAGCTCTCTCCTGCAATATTTTATCCGCAGAATGTCTAGCTTCGAGGTTTTCACGATTTTTCGAATACGCGATATCGTGCTCCTTGCAAGCTGCATCCAACATCCATTATTCCAGGATCGCCGCGTGCAAGACGTTTAGCTAGCTTTGTGCCGGGTCCGCAATACTGATATCCAGGCAAGTGCAATTCAACGGGAAGTTTGTTGATGATACGATTGAGGAGACCTTTACCGGACTTCTTTCCTCGACGTTTGATCATGATGAAGGTTGACGCTCGACTGAAGCGGCGATAGATATAAAAGCTCGTTTTATACGAAAATTATGTCAGTCGCGACGAAGATGAAGTCCAAGACGTATGGAAAGCTGCCGGTGATAAACTTTGATGAATTTACGCAAATTCGGGGAGAGGGTGGACAAAAGCGTCATGGTGATTTGCTGCCAAATACGATTCGCGCGGTATTCTGCGGTCCGTCAAACTGCGGAAAAACCAACGCGTTGCTCACCCTCGTAATACACCCGAACGGTCTGAGATTCGAAAATGTTTATCTCTATTCAAAGTCGCTGAAACAGCCGAAATATCAGTTACTCGAACAATTTCTCCAGCCCGTGAAGGGTCTCGAATATCATCCATTTAACGAGCATGAACAAGTGGTGCCACCGAGCGACGCACGACCAAACTCCATATTCATCTTTGACGATATAGCGTGCGAGAAACAGCCCAGATAGACAGTCGTGATCATCACGCCATGCATACAATTGATGAAGCAAATTTTACAGCATATTGACTACATGTCATGATGCAAAGCCGTGAACTCATTTAGTATAGTGAATGTACAAAGCATTTTGATCTCAATATGTCGTTTACAAATGCATCGTACGTTTGAAGCACGATGAACTCATATCGCTGTGCTCAAGTGTCCACAATTAATATCTGCAAATTTTACGTCATATGGAAGTCATCCAATGACTGTGTTGATGAATTCACTGGGTTAGCACTGGTAGTAGACATGCCATGCAAGCAATATGACGGCGATATGCATGTTTGTCAGTGATACATTCGATGGGCGCAACATGACGGTGATATGCATGTTTCTCAGTGATACATCCTATGACGGTGATATGCATGTTTCGAAGTGATACATTCATTGAGCGCAATATGACGGCGATACGTATATTTTGTCAGTGATACATCCCAGGAGCACAATATGATGGCGATATGCATGTTTCTCAGTATTACATTCCATGACGGCAATATGCATGTTTTCAGTGATACATTCGGTGAGCGCAATATGACGGCGATATGCATATTTCTCAGTGATACATCCCATGAGCGCAATATGACGGCGATATGCGTGTTTCTGTGATACATCCTATGACGGTGATATGCATATTTCTAACAAGGAGAAGGCAGAGCCTGGATGTCGCAAATCGGGTTCGCCTTTCGCGTGGTGAAAGTTGAAGACCTCCGAATTAACGTCGCTTTTGATTTTTGTTCCAATAAGCCTTAGTTACTGAGATATCGCGGTTTGAAAATTTGGGAGTTTCGCTCGTGCCTAGAGTACGTTGAGCGTTGACACTTGAGACAAGAGCGGCCGTAGCTAATACGGGAAGACGTTAGACCGACACTCTGAAAGTTCACGGTTCGCGTCCCTATGCTTTTTTTTATTCAATTTTTTTTTTTAAATTTTATAATCTCTCATAAGACTTTACATGTGCAGGTAAATAAGAAAATTCGAAAATATGTTTTACTAGTTTTATTTGTCTATTATATAAAAATAATTAATCCGATAATGAAGTCACAATTACGAAGCAAAATTGTTGGGAATCGTTGATTAAGATAATTTTCTACTCGGGATGTGCAATAGAAAAACGGATTTATTCGTGGAAAAGTCTTTTAGCGTGTAACATGTCTTGCGATATAACTGTAGATAGAAAAACATGGAATATATAGATTGGGAGGTTGGTAGCCTGTTTTAGGAAAAGGAACGGTCGGTAAAGACAATTTCTCCAACACTCCCGCTTTGGCTTTATCGACTATTGTCGATTTCTTCTTTCTTCTTTGGCTCGATGCTCATCTCCGTGGACTCCTAGTCCTTCACGATTTCGTTGAAATTGCTGTCGAGGCAGCGGCTTCGTTAAAATGTCCGCCTGCTGCTCGGTTGATGCAACGTACTCCAGCAAGAACTCTTTTGCTGCGTATCGTTCTCGTACGTAGTGAAATCGAACGTCGATGTGTTTCACACGTTTGTGAAATACAGGGTTCTTCACGAGCCATATAGCACTCTGGTTATCCATATATAGCGTCGTGGGAACGTCCTTGATGTTTAGAAGTTCCTTGATGAGAGACTTCATCCATGCGACCTCTTTTGCGGTCTGGCAAGCGGCCATATATTCGGAATCCGTCGTCGACAAGGCAACGGATTGTTGTCTCTGCGAATTCCACGATATCGTTCCTGAGGCGAACTTTAGGACGAATCCTGTAGTCGATCGTCTCGTCTCCAATTCTCCCGCATAGTCTGCGTCGCTGTACGCGAGTAGCTCCTTTTTCTTGCCGCAATCGAAATGCAGCCCGTATCGGATGGTGCCCTTCAGATACTTTATGATTCGCTTTACGGCTTTCCAATGCATTGTCGTGGGATTCTCCAGATATCGACTTGCCTGATGCACCGCAAACGTGATATCAGGCCTCGTTGCCACCGACAAATACATAAGACTTCCAACGGCTTCACGATACGGTGCCGTTGTCGAGTCACTCTGGTCTCCCGCTTGAGCAAGAGGACTCAATTCCTGGTGCGGATCTGCAGGAATAGTCACCGGATTCGCTTCTTCCATCCGGAATCGATCCAAAATCCTCTTCGCGTAGTTTTCTTGATGTAGAAAAATCGATCCATCCGATGATCGCTCTATTTGCATGCCCAAAAACAGATTTGCATCGTTATGTGTTATCTCAAACTCTGTCTTGAGACCGTCGAGGAGTTTATCGATCAGCGCTTGATTCTGCGAAACGATGAGTCCGTCGTCTATGTAGATCGCCAAGATTAGTTTCTCTTTATCGTCTTGGCTAGTGAATACGCACGGATCCGCGTTTGTTGCCTTCAGATTGAATTTCTTCAGGAATTCCGTGAATCGTCGATTCCAGCAACGAGACGATTGCTTGAGGCCGTATAAACTTCGTTTCAGCCTACAAATTCTTCCGGTTCCATCGTCGTATCCCTCCGGTTGCCGCATATGGATAGTTTCTTCGATATCGCCGTACAAAAACGCTGTTTTTACGTCGAACTGCTTTATCTTCATGCGGTCACTTGCAGCTATAGCGAGGATAGTCCGAATCGAATCGAATCTGACAACGGGACTGTGAGTCTCTTGGTAGTCAACTCCCTCCCGCTGCCTGAATCCGCGCGCGACGAGTCTCGCTTTATAACGGTGAACATTCCCGTCAGCGTCTCTCTTGAGCTTGAACGTCCACTTGCAGTCGATTGTTCTCTGATTGTCGACTGCTTCAACGAGTTCCCATACGTCATTTCGAGCGAGAGATTCGAATTCTTCGTCCATGGCTTTCTTCCACCGCGTCGCTTCTTCGCTTTCGGTAGCTTCACGATACGAGAGAGGCTCCTGATTTTCAGCTAGAAATAAACTGTCGGTGAAGTCGCGATATCTCATCGGAAGTCGCAAAGTTCCTCTATCTCGAAGTTTGCGGCCTTCGTTTTGGTCATCGTCTCTTCCGTCGTCGGGATTTATTTCGTCCGCTGCTCCTTCCGGTTCAACATGAGGCTCAACCTGTTCGATCCCAGGTGTGTCTTGTTCTATTTCATCGGCGTTCTCTTGTTGCTCAGCCTCTTGTCCAACGCCGTCCTTGATCGCATCGACGTCGTCCTCAGAGTTTTCTCGTTCGTACTCCTCGTTCAACCATGCGTCGTCATCTTCCCGTATTCTTTCGGTGATTGCTCGACCGAATTTTCCTGAGAAGACAACGTCTCTCACAGTTGCTATTTTGTTTTCGTCAGGGTACCAAACTCGATATCCCTTCGTTTCTTCGCCGTAGCCGATGAAGTGTTCTTTCTTCGCTTTCGCGTCGAGCGCTCGACGCTTCTCCTTCGGTACGTGCGTGAAAACCTCTTCGCCGAAGATGTGGAGATTTTTCACGTCTGGTTCTTTTCCGAACCACAGTTCTGACGGTGTCGCGCCTTTAATGCTGCTTGTCCCGGTCAGATTCAACGTAACTACAGCCGTATTTATCGCTTCTGCCCAGAATTCCGCTCCGAAACCGCTCGCGAGCATGAGCGTCCTTCCTGCTTCCTTTAGAGTGCGATTATCTCTTTCCGCAGAACCATTTTGCTCCGGAGTGTACACAACCGTGCGTTGATGTCGAATTCCAAGTGCATCTGTCAACGTTTTCGTCTCGCTGTTGACAAATTCGAGTCCATTGTCTGTACGAAATACTCGAATTCCTCCGGGACAGTGTTTCTCCGCCTTCTTGAAGAATTTTTCCACACAGCTCGCTGTTTCCGCTTTGCTCTCGAGAAAATATACTTCGCGGTAATGTGAGTAGTCGTCCTTCAGCAGGAGAAAATATCTCGATCCTCCGAGAGATTTTGTAGGCATGGGCCCACAAAGATCGGCATGTATAATCTCGCCGATGCTCTCGGATTTCGACGTGCTTTCCGGGAAGGGAAGCCGGTGCATTTTTCCGACGGTGCATGCCTCGCAAAACGGGTCTTTCGCTTCCTTCACAGGTGTCTCAAGCCTCTTGAGGATCTGTCTCACGTGACGGAAGTTTTGGTGAGCGAGTTTCTCGTGCCAATTTCGAAGCGTCTCCGTTGAGCTCACATACGCTTGTGGCGGATCTTTTCCCCGTCTCGACCACGGTGGCTCCTTGATGCCGAAGTGCATGACGAAGAGTTTTCCTCGACGTATCCCCGTTGCGATTGTGCGACCTTTTCTTATCAATTCGCAAGTTGTGCTCGTCGATTGCATCTCGAGCCCTTTGTCGAGCGCCGCGCCGACCGAGAACAGGTTGTACTTTAATCTGGGAACATAAAGCACATCAACGAGGTGATTCTCGTTCCATGTTTTTCCGTTGAACGTATCAACGTTGATGCAGCCTTTCCCTAAAGCATCGATGCGGCCCCCGTCGCCTATGCACACGGGCGCAGGGTGATCGAAATCTTCGTACGTAACGAACCAATCTCTTCGACAACACATGTGGTCGCTGGCACCCGAGTCCATGATCCAGCCTGCGTCACTGACGGACTGCAACGGCGCTGATTGCAGCGCCACACTCACGAGGCCCTCGCCGCAAGGTTTCTTCCCCGACGTTCTATTGAATTTCGATCCTCCTGGGTCATCGTCTCCCTTTCTCTGCGAGCACTCCCTGGCCCAATGCCCCGTCTCTCCGCAGACGTAGCATTTGCCTGGTTTCGACGAACCGTTCGACGCGCCTCTCGATCTACCCCCTCTACCGCGCTTGGATTTTCCTCGTTGGGTGTTCGACGCTAGAGCGTTTCCGCTCTTATCCCCTCGGATGGTAGTTCTTGATTCCTCCGTTAGCAGTCTCGCCTTCAGGTTGTCAAGATTGCGCTCTCCCGCTGGCGCTGATTCCCACGCGCTAACGAAGTATCGAAAATCCTCGGGCAAGGTCATGAGGATTTTCGTCATCATCATGGAATCAGAAATTTCCTCACCCATTAATTTCAGTCGATGCGCTATGTCCTCCAGCTTGGCGATGTGAGTCGAGATGTCATCCGATTTCTGCTTTGAAGCGTTGTACCAGTCCTGTTGAAGCATATGCACACTCGCTTCGGACTTCTGCTCGTAGATTGACGACAATTTCTGCCACATTTCTGCTGCAGACGTGCAGTTTATTATGTGCAGCGTCGGCTGCGGCCCGACGGTTGTCACGATCACCTTCTGAGCTGTTGCGTCGAGTTTCTTCCATGACGCAAGCTCCTTTGTGTATGCGGCTGTCGCAGCAGTGTCCGCGGCTGCACCTAGGGTTGGTTCTACGCTCGTTCCCAGTGCTACCTCTAGTGCACTGTGCGAGTTTAGTATCACTCGTATTTGAAACTTCCAAACCGCCCAGGTTTCTCTATTTGTCAGCTTAGCAACTCTTGTAAGCTCGCTGTCCATTTTGCAGATTACTTGTTTCCACTATTGCACGAGGCAGGGAATAACCTCAAAATTCAGCGTCACTTTATTTTCACAATTCTACTGTTCACGATACACTTTTCACCGAAAATATTTATCACACATTTTCCCTGGGCCCATAACCTGTTGGGAATCGTTGATTAAGATAATTTTCTACTCGGGATGTGCAATAGAAAAACGGATTTATTCGTGGAAAAGTCTTTTAGCGTGTAACATGTCTTGCGATATAACTGTAGATAGAAAAACATGGAATATATAGATTGGGAGGTTGGTAGCCTGTTTTAGGAAAAGGAACGGTCGGTAAAGACAATTTCTCCAACAAAAATAATATGGTATAAAAAATAAATAATTAATATGATTCACAGGAAAGCATATTTGAAGATCTATGTCTTCAAATATGCTTTCCTGATAGAATTTATAAGGTTAAATATGGTTGCGGTGGTATTACGTTCATTTTATGTTCGTGGTGTCGTAAGCCTTTGTGCTACCCTTGCTTTTACGATGGTTTCCACCCTCCAATTTGTCACCATACTGATCTGATAGAAGAAGAATCAGAATAATTACCTGCCGCGAAATTTGCAAGTGTGAATTAGATTAATTATTTATTTTTTATACCACATTATTTTGCTTTCTCATTGTGACGTGATTAATAGATTAATTATTTGTTATACAATATTATTTTGCTTTGTAATTGTGACTTGATTATTAGATTAATTATTTGTTATACAATATTATTTTGCTATGTAATTGTGACTTCATTATTGGATTAGTTATTTTTATATAATAGATGAATTAAACTAGTAATACATATTTTCGAATTGACTTCTTTACCTGCACATGCACAGTCTTATGAGAGATTATAAAAAAAAATAAAAATAAAATTCAAAAAAAAGCATGGGGACGCGAAGCGTGAACTTTCAGAGTACCAGTCCGCCGTCTTACTGTATTAGCTACGGTGGCTCTTGTCTCAAGTGTCAACGCTGAACGTACTCTACGCGCGAGCCGAAACTCCCAAATTTTCAAATCGCGATATCTCAGCAACTAAGGCCTATTGGAACAAAAATAAAAAACGACGTTAATTCGGAGGTCTTCAACTTTCACCAGGCGAAAGGAGAACCCGATTCGCGATATCCGGGCTCTGCCGTCTCCTTGTAATTGATACATTCGACGAGCGCAATAAGACGGCGATATGTATATTCATCAGTGACACATCCCATAAGCGCAATATGATGGCGATATTCATCCCAATCCAGAATGGTACAAATAAGCAGACACAAAGGAAATTTGTACAAGTGTTAGAATGGCTAGGTAGGTAGCGCGCTAGGCTCTCGATTTAGAAGACGTGGTTCAAACCGTAGGTAGGTACAAAATTTAACTAGGCAGAATACGTTTTTAATCCATTTATCATATAGGCAGAAACATCAATAAAGCGTATGGGGATAATAAAAATCCTACCAGATTTTTTTTATCAATATTTTTGGATTTTTTTTATTTTTCACGCTGACACTCAAATGAGCTCCATATGAGCACATCATAGTTACGTCACGCTATGTCGCTAATATGACCTCCGTATGAGTACAGCATATTTACGTCACGCCATGCCGCTAATATGAGCTCCGTATGAGTACAGCATATTTACGTCACGCCATGCCGCTAATATGAGCTCCGTATGACCACAGCATAGTTCCGTCACGCCATGCCGCTAATATAAGCTCCGTATGAGCACTACAGTTTCTTCACGCCGTGACACCCATATGAGCCCCATATGCACTCACTTATTGTTAGATATTCGTGAGCCAAATTTGCTAGTCTGATGAATTCACTGCATGCATATTCGCGTGAGAAAAACTTTGCTTCATTTGGATGTATTATTGTGAATCATCATGTGATGCAAATATGACTTCAACGGGAGCACTCATAAGGGATACACAGCTGTGAAACTTTCTATGCTGCAGTGATGATGTACATATGATGCCAATATGAGGTACATCTGTCTATCTGGGAAAGGAAAATGGAAATGAATGAAAGGGAGGACAGAAGGAAGAATCTAATAATAAGGGGAGCAACGAAGGAGGAGACAATAGAAGAAATGGCGGAAAGAATACTAGAACAAATAGGGGTACGAGGCCGGATAGAGAAAGTAAGAGAGGTAGGAAAAGGGACAGGACAGGGAAATGGGACAATGTTAGTGGTCAGGATGGAAAATCTGGAAGGAAAAAAAGAAGTAATGATGAAAAAGAAGGAACTAAGGGGAAGGAGAGAGAGAATAGAGGACGACCTAACATGGAAAGAAAGGCAGATGCAATGGAGGTTGAGAAGGATAGGGGAGGAGGAAGAAAGAAGAGGAAAAAGAGTAAGGGTAACATATGGGAGGATTGTGGTGGACGGGACCGCATGGTTCTGGGACGAGCAGGAGGAAAAGCTGAAAGACGGGAGGGGGAAAGAAAGGGAGGCAGGGAGAGCGGAGGGAACTAGGAACGAGGAAAAAGAAGGGAGGAATACGAGAGAAGGAGCAAAAAACGGGTAGGGAGAGGAGAAGGGAGGAAGAGAAAGAGGGGAAAGAAGGAAGAGGAAGGGAAGAACTGGAAGGTGACGTTTTGGAACGTAGCGGGATTAACGAATAAGGACAAGGAATTCTGGAAGGGACTGGAGGAGTGGGAGGTAATAGTAATGATGGAGACGTGGGTGGAAAAGCAGGGGTGGGAGAGAATAAAGGAAAGGCTGCCAAAAGGATATACATGGATGACACAGTGGGCAGAGAAAAGAAACAGGAAGGGGAGGGCGAGGAGAGGAGGAAGGAATAATGACAGTGAAAGTAGAAACGGAAGAGGGGGCATGGGTAATAGTGGCAGTGTACGTAAACGGGGACATAGAAAGGAAGATAGAGAGATTAAAAGAATACACGGAGACACAAGCAGAAGAAGAAAGGATGATGATAGGGGGGGACTTCAACGCAAGGACAGGAAAGGAAGGAGGGGGCGGAAGGGACGAGGAGGAGGAGGAGGGGAGGAAGTCGAAGGACAAGAAAATAAACACCGAAGGAAGGAAGCTAATAAAAATGATAGAAGAGGCAGGATGGGAAATATTTAATGGGAACATAGAGGGAGACGAAGAAGGGGAGTTCACGTACACAGGGGGGAGAGGGAAAGCAGTGATTGACTACGTGCTGGGGGATAGGAAGACAAGGGAGGGGGTGAAGAGCATGTGGGTGGAGGATAAGTTGGAATCCGATCACCACCACCCGCTGATAGTGGAAATAAAAAGGGGCAGGAGGGAGAGGAAGAAGCAAAGCAAGAAGGGAAGAACGGTGGGAAGCGGAAGATGGTCGGAAAAGATGGAGGAATATAAGAGGAGAATAGAAAGAATGGAAGTAGAGGGAGGAAATGGACTGGACAGGAGAAAATAAATAACGGAAAAAATTAAGACAGCGATGAGAGAAAGTGAGGAGGGAGGGGGACGGGAAAAGTGGACGGCAAGGGAAGGATGGTGGGACGAGGAAAGTAGAGAAATGAAAAGGGAGGTTAGAAAGGAACTAAGAAAGTGGAGGAGAAGCGGAGGAGAGAAGGAGGAATACAGGAGGAGGAAAAGGGAGTACAAGGAACTGTGTGAGAGAAAGAAGGAAGAAGAGAGAGAAAAGATGATAAGGGAGATAGCGGAGGCAAGGACAGAAAAGAGAATATGGGAGATAGTGAATAGAGGAAGGCGAAGGAGGAAAAGAGTGTGTGAAGAGATAAAAGGGGAGGAGTGGAGAGAGTATTTTACGAAACTATTAGGAGGAACAGAAAGAGGAGAAGGAAGAGGAAGGGAAGGAGGAAGGCGAAGGGACGAGGAGGAAGAAATAAGGGATGAAGAAATAAGGAAAGCGGTGGAAAAGATTAGGGAGGGGAAAGCGATGGGAGGAGATGGAATACCGAATGAAGCATGGAAAGGAGGAGGAGAGAAAGCGGTTAAATGGGCGGGAGAAATATGCGGAAGGGTATGGAGAGGGGAGGGATGGCCAAAAGAATGGAAAGAGGGAATAATAGTACCTATAGTGAAGAAAGGAGAGGGAAAGAGGGTAGAAGAATATAGGGGGGTCACCCTGATGCCGTCGTTGTACAAAATATACACGACAATATTGGCAGGAAGATTAGAGGAGGAGGTGGAAGCAGGAGGGAGCGTACCGCAAAATCAGACGGGCTTCAGTAAAGGAATGAGGACAATAGGCAATATATACATATTGAACTATGTAATAGGAAGACAGATAGGGAAGAAAAGGGGGAAGCTCGTCGCGATTTGTGTGGATTTAAAGGCGGCTTTCGATTCGATAGATAGGAAGGTATTGTGGGAGGCGCTGGAGAAGAGGGGGATAAGAAAGGGGCTGAGGGAAAGAAAAAAGGAGATATATGAGGAAATGAAGAATAGGGTGAGAGCAGGGGGGAGACAGGAGAATGCTTTTGGACGGAAAAGGGAGTAAGGCAGTGGTGTCCGCTAAGCCCGATACTGTTTAACCTTTTGACGGCAGATCTGGAGGAGGAGCTGAGAGAGGGAAATTGGGGAGGGGTCAAAATAGGGAAGGAGCGGATATATACGCTAGCGTACGCGGACGACATCGTGGTGATGGCGGAAAGGGAAGAGGAGATGGAAAAGGTAATAAGAAAGTTAGAAAGGTATTTTGAGGGAAAGAAGTTGGAAGTGAATGTGGGGAAAACAAAAATAATGAGGTTCAGAAAGGGAGGAGGGAGGTTTAAGGAGAAGGAATGGAAATGGAAGGAGGAGAGGATGGAAGAGGTAAAAGAATTTAAATACCTAGGGTATATTTTCAAAAGGAACGGAGGACAGGAGGCGAAATAAAAGACAGGGTGAAAAAGGCAGGGACGATAATGAGGCAGGTATGGGGGATAGGGAAGAGGAAATGGGGGAACGACGTGGGAAGGAGAGTGTGGCTCTTTGATACGCTGGTATGGACGGTGATGGGATATGGAGCAGAGATATGGGGGTGGAAGGAAAGGGAGACGATGGAAAGGATGCAGGAGCGATACTTAAGATGGGTGCTGGGGTTGGATTGGAGGACACCAGGATACATGGTGAGGGAGGAATTGAAAAGAGATAAGTTAGGGATACGGGCAGGACGAAGGGCATGGAGGTATGAAGAGAAATTGAGTAAAGGGGGGGGGGAGTAAGCTGGCAAGAAGATGCTGGCAGGAGAGAGGGAGAGAAGGGGGAGAACGGAAAGAGTAAAATGGGAAGAAGAAAGAGAAGAATTCAGGAGAAGAGAGGGAAGGGCGGAGGAGGCAGGCCAGGAACAAGAGAATGAGGGATACGAAGGAAAAGAGAGAGAAGAAAGGAAGAGGCAGGAAAAAGAGAGACAGGAAACGATAGAACAGTCAAGGTACAATAGGTGGTACAGAGAGATAAGGACAGAAGGCGTACCGGCGTACATAAGGGCAGGATTGCGCGAGAAGAGATATAGAAGAATAGCGAGGTTTAGATTAGGGAATGAAATGCGGGAAGGAAGGTGTTGGGAAGCAGATGAAGATAGAACGTGCAGAGTGTGCGGAGAGGAACTGGAAACGTGGGAACACGTGATAGACAGGTGCAGAGGACGGACAGGAGAGGAAAGAGGAATAGGGGAATGGATAAGAGAAATACTGGATGAAGGAGGAGGAGGAGAAGAATGGATGAGGAGATTGGAGAAGAGTAGGAGAGAACGGGAAAGGGAGCTAGGCAGGGAAGGGAACGAAGAGGAAGAGGAATGAAAGAGGAATGGAGTGAAAGAGGGAAACGGAAGTCGGAGAGGCAAGGGGAGAGGAGAGAGAGAGAGATAGGCTAAGGAAAATAGAATAAAGCGGAGCGGAAGAGCGGAATAGTTTGTAAGAGCGAGCGAATAATGTTAGGTAGTTTTAAGTAGTATAAGCGGAAATGGAATAATGTACGGAAGCCCATTGTAACCCCGAGGGGATCAATAAACATTACATACATGTGTGAGAAGGAGGAATCTTGCTCCTTTAATGTTTTTTTCAAATTTTGGTCAATTTGGCAAGAAAGGCTGCTGAACGGATCAATTTGGAATTTTGCATGGCTCTTGGGGACATATTGAGCTGAATGTCCGTCCTAAACATTAGTGTTTATCGCAATATTTGCAAAATAGCAGTGTATTTTATAGAAACCAAGAAAACATAGTTTTTGTTGTACTTTTTTAAACTGAAGGCAAAAAAAAATTTCACTACAATAATAATCAGAGCTTGTAGAGTATGTATTCACGTTTTCCCAACTCCCGGTCGAATGCTCGTACGACCATTAGTTTCTGAGATATCGATGACTGAAGACAAAAGGACGTTTTTTCATTCAAAGGCCGATATCTCAGCGAAAAATGGTCGTACGGAGATTAAAAAAAAAACAAATTGAAGTGAATTAAATGGGCTCAATTAACAATTTAAAAATTTCAAAAGAAACATGGTAGTCCAGTAGACAAGGTACTCTATAAGAAACGGGGTGCTCCGGGTTTGTGTCCGGTGTTCTGCTTTTTTTTGTCGTTAGAACTGCACAATCTTATAATAAATTATTTGAATTATTTATTACTATTTGATGCATTTATTTGTATTTTTTCGTTCCGAAATCGTCGTCCACGTTCTCTCCTCTAGGCCAGCCAAAAATGAAACCATTCAATTTGTTGAAAAATTTCAGAACCTAAATTTTTGAGTGTGTATACCTTTTCTGGCTACCTTTTTCCTTATTGTATTCCATTTGAAAATTGAAAAAAAATACTAAACAAACAAAAACATTTTGTAAAAATAAATATTACTTTTTAGAAAATGTATAACAAACCTTTTAAAAAGAACATGAATTTTGTATTGAATTATCCTTGGAGATAATAGTCGAAATTTGTAAAAGAACATGGCGATAGCTGGATTCGTTTAGAAGATATTCAAAATGCTGCATGAATGCGAGTAGCATTTTGTGTTACAATAATTTGGCCTCAAAAACTTCTGTCGTTTTTAATATACTTTAATTTTTGCGTCTCGTCGAAATCAACAAGGGAAATAGGTTTAGAATTGAGAGTATCACTTACCTTATAAGACCTCAAAAGATTCACTTTTTAATATCCTTTTGAACTAACAACACTCAAACACCGTTTTTAGATTCATTTTAATCAATCATCGATGTCGAGATGTATATGAGCCATACCACCAAATATTGCACGTAAATCCGGCCTCGAAAAATTAAACATTTTATTTGTTTGATCTTTTGACAAGTTATGTATAAAATGAAAGGTTCATCGAGTAAAAAAGGTCTTGTCAATCAATGAATACCTTTAATAACTTATAAAATATTTTTACCAGGACATTTTTCCATCGGATTTAACTTGTTTAGAAATGCTTAAGGATGTATGCAGGAGACTTTTCGGATGAAAATTTTATTTGATGAAAATGATTGTACTTCGTGATTTAATAAAAATCTTTAAAAGTTCAGCAACAATTGGCATGCTTAAACAACAATAATCAACATTAGTATCACTCAAAAGTTATTACCAAATTGTTTCGATAATTATTTATTTAATAACATAACAGTGATCCCTTGTTTTTCTTATACGAATTGAAGGTGTTAATTTTTCTGAACGCTTATGAGTTATTTCAAAGTTTTTCTACGATTTTGAAATTCCGTTTTTCAAATGTTTAGAATGGCCGTATTTATGCATTTTTCAGCCTAGTGTCTTTGAAACTTTGCAAAACTAATGGTAAACCTGTCCGCAAAAACATATCCAAAATTTACATTTTTTAGTTTATATTTCATAACAATTTTTTCAAAATATTTCAAAAACGTAGGAAAAATTGTTTTTATTCTTTTTGTTTCTTGAAAATTGTTTCTCAAGTCTGTAGTTTTCGCGAAAAAATTCGTCACGTTTCAGAAAAAAAGTTCATTCTGGCGGCCATTTTGATCTACTGAAAACTGTTTACATGAAACTAACCTCATACATTTATAGTTCAAACATCAAGATAACGATTTTCATTGGTTTTAAGCATTCAAAAGAATCAAAAGAGAACGAAAAATCGTTTAATACAAAAATGTCATCGAAAAATGACGTTTTTTGCGCATTTTCGATTTTCTTATGGTTTAATTTTTTCTGGCACAGTTTTAACCATCACCATTCGGAAGAGCACACTCAAAAACATCGGAAACAGTGGTTTCCGATTTTTTTTCTCATTAAATTCATCGCAAGGCAACAATTCAAAGTCAGAAGTCGAAATTGCGTCCTCTGAGCATTAATGGGTTAAAAATGATAAAAGCGCCTTGTCGAAAAGTCTTCAAAGTTTCTAAAACCCTTTTTTATTTCCTTTGCGACCATTAGTCTCCGAGTAATCGGTTATCAAAGGAAAAAGTGAAATTTTCGTATGATCATCGCTAACGCATCGAGAAAAAAATCGCACAGAGCTCAAATTAGAGGGGAAGAAACCGGCTAGTCAACCTTTGTAAAGAAATCATTTGAAAAAAATTACTGAAGTCCGTACACACTGTGAAAGAAAAGGGAAAATTTTGAAAAATTGTTTGACTGATTTTTTAATGGCCACTGAAAATTGGTTAATGAGAAAAATGTTTGAGCTCAAGATCCCAAAACTAGAGACTTGTAGCTTCAATTTGTTTTTTTTTTTTTTTTCATTATCGTACGACCATTTTTCACCAAGTTGCAGCTATTTGAAAATGACCCTATAATTGACGGACTTTTTCAATATCCGAAAATTTTTGTGCGTAGTATATTTTGTAAAATATTTAAGGGAAAAGAAAAAAATCTATTTATATATGTTAAATTGTCAAAAAAAACATGATCCACACCTTTTACACACTCGATAATTAGGAGTCATATTCTAAACATTTTTTGCTGAATTTTAAGTGAAAATTGGACAGGTTGAAAGATTTTCCAGATTCGGGCATCTTCTAGGTCTATCTCGCCTGGCCTACGAGACGGGCCTCGTCCAGTGCAGCCGGATCGTGCGCAAAAGTTCCTCTCTCTAGTCTCTTACGCGCCCATCACCCGATCATAGTAGCGCGTGTCCGTGAGCGAGCGACGCTCGGACATCTTCGGAAAGAGCCGAGCACGGTCAAAGTTTCCCGACCGCGCCTTCGGCAGCTACACCAATACATGGACGCTGAGCACGTTCATGTGCGGCCAAGCCGAAACGAAGGCTTCGAGGGAAAAAGCAATCTCAGCACGACTCGCGCGTGACGTCACCCGACGGCACGCGCGAGGCTTTTACATGATTTCAATGCTTATTTAGCTCTTGATTCTCTGCGTTATTAGTGTATACAAAAAAATGTATCGCGCACTCTGATCGCTTATTTTTTTAGTTTATACGTTAATTTAAATATAATAATAAATCTAAATTACAACTTATTTATCTTCTAAAAAATTGTTTACGCCTTACTCACACCCGTCCCTATGTCAAATAAATTGTAATTCATAAAAGTGAGCGGAAATATATTTACATTCGGGACTTCCGGTTGGGACAGAGCAGGCTCTAGACGCGTTGTGACAACCGGCGGTTATATTCGAGCAAATTGTGGGTGAAAGTAGTGAGGAAAACGAAACCAGTGGTGAGAATGAGGTAGTGAGGTGGTAGTTTTCGTGAGGAGATAATAGGAAAGGAGGAAAAAAGAGGTGAAATAGGGAAAAGAGGAGATTTAGTGGCATCGAAAAAAGTGAGGTTATGTGGAAAGAGATGGAAGAGGAGTGCGCAGGCGGAAACGGAGAGGAACAGCAGCGCCGGGACGAGCAGCAACAGCTAGGTGACGAGTTTCGGAACCCGGATGACAAGGAGGTCGGTACGGCAGGGTCGGGTATCCAAGGAGCAGTGAAAAAGAGGCGCGGGCGTCCCGCCGCAAAGAAGAAAGAAGAGGGAAACAGAGACGTTAGGGAGTTCTTCGACGGTGGGGTGGCAGCAGTGAGAGCGAAGGTGCTGCACTCGCCACCGACACCACCGGCACCCCCAGCGTTGAGGAAGCGCTACTGTGAGATGTCAGCCAGAAGGGAGGAGGAGAACATCGAAGAGGAGGAGACGGGTGTGGAGTGTAGCGAGGACGAGGACGATCCGGGCGAGGTGGCGGCAGAGGAGAGTGAGGGGGAAGCGCGGTGGTCGAAGGAAAGCGGGCAAGAAATGTCGAAGACGAGAGAGCAAGGGGACGCGGATCTCAGAGGACATGATACGGTCGTATTGACGATTATGAGGGAGATGAAGAAATCGGAGGAAAGATGGAAAGAATGTTGGGAAATCATGACAGGAAACATCCGGAAAGAAATCTCCCCGCTACCGTGTAGGTGCGAGAGGATGGGAGAAATAATAAAGGGACTGTTGGCGGAGGCAGAGGAATGGCGATTCCTAAGATATAAGGACAAGGCACTGTGGGACGAGGAAAAGGAGCAGCTGATGGGGGAGCTGACAGCTCTGCGACAGAAAGCAGGTATCGAAGCGGACATGAACAACAACGAGAGCGGGGATGCAGGGGAACGCGAAGTGATAGCCGAAAAACACATGGCGGAAGGTGGAAGTGGAAACGAGAGGTGGAAAGTGGAAACGAGGTGAGAAGAGGAAAGCCAGGAATGACAACAGAGGCGCATTGATGGTTTGGGGGCAGCACCAACCCGCCGTCAATCGGGATACGGGCCACGGGCAGGCGCGTCACCAACAAGGAGACGAAGCACTCAGACCCGGAGACGGAGGGGCAGCGAGGAGTGGAGCAACGATGCGGTCGCGCTCGCCTTCGGGCGAGACGGGCCCGCCGAGTAGGAGGGAGCCGAGCCGCTCAAGCAGCGGGATGGAGGGAATTGCGGAGGGGGAAAGATGGACGCGCCAGAGGGCGCGACGACCCATTAACAGAAGGCAGCGAACACCAGAGGCAATAGGAGAGAACGAGTGGCACTGGGAAGCGCGAGAGAGCGAAAAGAAAGCGCAACATTATTGTAAAGGGGATTAATACGGGTAGGAACGTGGGGAGAATGGCGCAGGAAATAGGCCAAATAATAAGGGAGAAAACGGGAATCTCGCCAAAGATTGTGAGGGTCATGCGTACGGGGGCAGGCACAGTTGTAACGCTGGCCTCAATTGAGAATAAAATCAGTGTTATGAGAAGGAGAGGGGGGCTGAGGGGTACAGGAGTGGGGATAGGGGATGACCTCACCGCCCGAGAGGTCGAAGTAACGGAATATTTAAGAAGGGAAGTGAACTCGAAGAGGCGAGAGGGGAAAATAGCAAGTCTAGGATACTTGAAAATGTGCGCAAACGGGATCTGGTGGTACTGGGTAGAGAGGGAAGGGAAAATGGAGAGGATGCCATTTCGAAACGAGCGGGGGCGATAGCACAACAGAGGCGAGCGAAACGACAAAAGTGGTAACATGGAACGTGGCAGGGGCAGGGAAACTGTGGGAAACGCGCGACTTTATCGGGCAATGGGACATCGTATTGGCGCAAGAAACATGGGTGGAAAGTAAAAACGAGAAGAGGATCACGCAACGTTTGGACAAGGCGTTCAAGTGGTGGGCGAAAGCGGCGGTACGCGACAAATCAAGAGGAAGAGCGGCAGGCGGGCATTTAATAGGCATTAAAAAGAATATATGTGAAAAATGTAGAGTGGTGGAGTGGAAGCATGGAATGATTGTCAAAATGAAGAGGGAAAGTATCGGCAAGGAATTGTGGATAATAGAAGCGTACGTAAACGGAGGCTTCAAGAGAGCGGAAGAGGCGCTGCGACAGTGTGTGGAGGAAGCGGCGAAAAAAGGGGCGGCGGTCGTAATTGCGGGCGATCTCAACCCAAGAATAGGGGAGGAACAAGGAATCATTCACGGCGAGAGGGATGGGGGCGAGGAAGGATTAAGGCGCTCACAGGATAAGGTAGTAAATGCAGAGGGAAGGAAGCTCCTCGGCTTTTGTGAAAGCCAAGGGTTGGTAGTACTAAATGGGAGAACGAAAGGGGACGAAGAGGGGAGAATAACGTACGTGGGAGGAGGAGGGGCATGCTCAGTCCTGGACCTAATTATCAGGCTAGAAGATGAGGAGGGGGGGATCGTCAGAAAAATAGAGGTGAGACCGAGGACGGAGTCGGATCACTTACCAGTGGTATTCGAACTCGCGGGCGGGGAGGGGCGAAGGAGGAGGGGGGAAGGGCGAGGAAGAGACGCGGCGAAGGAGACGAGGTTGGCATGGAAGGTGGAGGGGGCAGAAGAGTTTGGAAAAGAACTGGAGAAAGTATGGCAAATAGACGAAGGCAAGGGGGGGGCTGGGGAACCCTGAAAAAGGCCATTTGGACTGCGGCGGGGAACGCAGGAATGGTAAAGACGGTAGGAAGGGGCGGGACGGAGAGGAGCTGGTATGATAAGGAGTGCAAGGAACAAAAATCGCGGCTATAGGAAGCACTCAGGAAACTGCTTATCAGCAAGGAAAGGGGAAAGAGGACGGAACTCTGCCTCAGGAAAAAAAGGGAATGGTTCGAGGAGAGATGGAAAAACGTGAGAGAAAGTAAAAACATGGAGCAGTGGTGGGCTGCGGTCGGGAAATTTCGAATTAGAAGAAAAAGAGCGGGGGGAGGTGTCACCAAAGATCAGTGGGTCACACATTTTGAAAAACTTCTGGGGGGAAAGGGGGTGAGGGAAACGCGGACAGGCAAGCCGAGCAGGTGAGGGTAGGAGTGGGGGAGGAAGAAGGGGACGCGAAACTGGAGGAGGATATAGGTAGGTTAGAATTGAGAAAGGCGATAAAGGCGTTGAAAAACAAGGAAGCAGCAGGCGAGGACGGAATAACGGCGGAATTCATTAAGGGAATCTGGGGAAAGGGGGAAGAGGGGCTGAGAGATATACTGAACAGGATATGGAATGAGGGGAAGATACCGGAGCGTTGGGACTTAGCGAGAATATACCCAATCCACAAGGCGGGGGATGAGGAGGTAGCGAGCAATTACAGAGGGGTATCGTTACTCGACGTTGGATACAAACTATTAGCGAGCATCATGACTAGGCGGTTGAATGGGTGGGTCGAAAGACGGGAGATACTCAGGGAAAGCCAGGCGGGGTTTCGAGCGGGAAGAGGCACCAGGGATCATGTATTCGTACTGAATTCTGTGATAAACCATAGGTTGAGAATCAAAGGAGGAAAGCTGTATGTAGCGTTTGTCGACTTCAGGGCGGCATTCGATATGATCAACCGGGACATGCTGTTCGAGAAAGTACAAAAAAAGGGGGTGGGGGGAAAAATGCTAAGAATGCTGAGAGGAATCTACAGGAGGACACGGAATCAGGTGATTACGGAGAATGGGGTGACGGAGAGCTTCGAAACGGGAAAGGGGGTGAGACAGGGCTGCCCGCTCAGCCCGACTCTATTTAACATTGCGCTGGATGACGTGGACAACGTGTGGGAAAGTGAAGGAGTGGGAGGAACGGTTATGGGTGGGGTAAAGTTCTACGCGCTGAAATATGCGGACGACATTGCGATACTCGCGGAGGAAGCGGAAGGTTTAAGGATAATGATAGGGCGACTGGAGAAATTTGTGGAGGGAGCAAAGATGGAGGTAAATGCGAAAAAGACAAAAATCATGGTGTTTAGGAATGGTGGCGGGAGGAAAAAAGGGGAGCAATGGAGTTACAGGGGGGAAAAGATTGAAGTGGTCAGCGAGTTTAAATACCTCGGGTATTGGTTTTCGACGCGAAACACGGGAGGCGTACATATAAGAAAGTTGGTGGCAGGAGCGCAAAAAGCGGCGAATGCGGTATGGGGGGTAATGAAAAGGGCAAATGGCTTGAAGGAACGGCTACAGCTGTTTGATTCACTGGTCAAAGCGGGAGCGCTATACGGAGTCGAGATTTGGGGATGGAAGAGAAGGGAAGAGAGAGAAATTGCAGGGAAAACTGGTGAAAATGGCGCTGGGAGTGGCAAAAAATACGCCCAGCTATCTCTGAAAGTTGGAAGCAGGCAGGAGGAGCGTGGAAGTGGAGGCACGGAGAAGGGCGGGAGATTATTTGATCCAAATTTTGAAAATGAAAGACGGGAGGTGGCCAAAGATTTGCCTCAGAGAGGAAATGAGGAATGTCCTGAATGGGCACCCATCAAGGTGGGGGAAGGAGCTGAAGAAGGCGATGGGGGAGGTGGGAGATGGAAGGGTGATAGACGGGATATGGTCAAGCGCAGGAAGCTGGGAAAGGATAGGGAAATGGCTAAAGGAGGAAACAGAAAGGAAAAGGGAACAGGACATGCAGGGAGACTGGGTTAAAGCGGATTGTTCCTCCTTCTGCCCATGGTACAAGGAAATAAAGGTGGGGTGCGAGCGAGCGGAGTATTGGAATGATAAAGAAACGGGGGGAGAGGTGAAGGAGCAGTGGGCAAGACTGAGATGCGGAAATGTGGGGAAAGTTGGAAAAAGAGGGTTCGGTAACTGGACCTGTGAAATATGCTTGGAGGAGGAGGAAGGTCTGGAACATATCTGGAAGTGTGAAACAGCGAGAAACAGAATGAAGGAAGTCTGGGTGAGGGGGGTGGATGATGGAAGGGGAGCGAGAGTGGGCGAGGAGTTGGAGCAATGGACAAAGGATACGCTGAGGGGAAAACCGAGAACGGTACTCTGCGAATACCTTAGGGCATTCGCAAAATTAAAAAAGGCAAAAGCCGAGGAGCACCGAGAAGGGGAGGAAGGGGACAGTGAGGAGGTGACGTGCGAGGAATAAGGGAAAGGAGAAGAACGTAGCAGAGTGAATATATCGCGTAGCCTTTAGGTTTAGGTTAAGTTTAAGTTTAAGAATTGTGATTTAGATATAAGAATTAGAAGATAAGGCGAGAGTCGGGAGGATGTAAAAAAGCAAAAAGCTGTACAAGAGGAACAAACTACATTCTATATTTACATTCGTATTATTATATTCATTCTCGTAAGTTACGATTCGCGGCCGGATGGATGCTTGGCTTGTTTTTGGGGATAATGCTTTATCGCTTGATGAAAGTATAAGAATATAATAATACGAATATAAATATATTTCCGCTTACTTTTATGAATTACAATTTATTTGGCATAGGGATGGGTGTGAGTAAAGCGCAAACAATTTTTTAGAAGATAAATAAGTTGTAATTTAGATTTATTATTATATTTTTATATTTAAATTAACGTACAAACTAATAAAATAAGCGGTTAGAGTGCGCGATAAATTTTTCGACACTAAAACGTAACTAATTAAAATAATAATGATAACTACTAAAAATAACTAATCAAATAAGAATTAATAGTAATAATGATTTTTAAAAAAGCACTGAGCACGGGGAACGATCCCGCGCCCCTGCGGACCGAAGCCAGCAACGCTACCAACGGAAGCATCTCATCCCTTGTAGAATATGTGCATTTTCTGGTACTTACGATTCGCGGCCGGATGGATGATTGGCTTGTTTTTGGGGATAATGCTTTATCGCTTGATGAAAATATAAGAATATAATAAAACGAATATAAATATATTTCCGCTTACTTTTATGAATTATAATTTATTTGGCATAAGGACGGGTGTGAGTAAAGCGTAAACAATGTTTTAGAAGATAAATAAGTTGTAATTTAGATTTATTATTATATTTAAATTAACGTATAAACTAAACAAATTAGCGATCAGAGTGTGCGATACATTTTTTGTATACATTAATAACGCAGAGAATCAAGAACTAAATAAACATTGAAATCATCTAAAAGTCGTGTTCAGATTGCTTTTTCCCTCGAAGCCTTCGTTTCCCCTTGGCCGCACATGAACGTGCTCAGCGTCCATGTATCTGTGTAGCTGCCGAAGGCCCGGTCGGGAAACTTCGACCGCGCTCGGCTCTTTCCGAAGACCTCCGAGCGTCGCTCGATCACGGACACGCGCAACTATGATTGTGTGATGGGTGCGTAAGAGACTAGAGAGGAGGTAACTTTTGCGCGTGATCCGGCTGCACAGGCCTCATCAAGCGCGCTCAACTTGTGGAATCCAGATGTCCCACTAATAGTTTTTTAGAGGCGTGATCGGGACTAAGGTTCGAGTACATAAAAATGAATTATGTTTTCTGATAATTTAATAACTTTATTAAATGGCGCGTGAGTATTCGGAGCAATGCTCCTCGTCCGGGTGCCGTCGCGCGAGAGAGACTTTTTCCAATGCCCAGGTATATCACCAATCTCCCTCTTCGTGTAGGTAAGTAGGCGGCGGTACAGGCGTCGTACTCCACAACAGGGATGACTCCTATTGGCTCGTTCGTCTTGTCCAAGATGTCGGGTGCCGGGACCGCTACACCACCCCCCTCCAAGCAACCTGCTAGGTTGCGAAGCTAACCTTTTTTAGCGGTCGCGTCTTCGGTCCTGGGTACGTTCTTGGCGGTAACGTAGGGCGAGGTGTAAGTGAAGGAGGTGCGAGAGGAATCGCGTGCGATGGTCGCGGTTGGATGCTGGCTGGAGATGTGACATCCGATGATGATGAATCCCCCACAGGCTTCGATCGTGTTGCTTCGTAGCTGGTTGATTCGCCGGTTGACGTTTCCTCGAAGAAGGCGAGTTTGAGCCTCTCTGTGCTGATCGTAGTCGGTTCGTCATTAATTAGGACTCTAAAAACAACGTCTGATACCCTCTCCATGACTCGATATGGGCCCCGGTATGGTTGTTCCAACGATCTCCTTGCTTCGTTCTTGACGAATACGTGTGTGCAGGTGTGAAGGCTCGAATGGACGAACGGCTTCCTTCTGTTATGATGTGCTGTCGGTACTGGGCGAATATCACGCATATAGGTACGGAGCCTCTGGGAGTACAGTTGTTGGTTGATTTCCTCTGCCGTGTCAGCCAGGAATTCCCCCGGTATTCTCAGTGTAGTGCCGAATACGAGTTCTGCTGCAGTTGTTTGGATATCTTCTTTGAAGTTTGTTCTTAAACCCAGCATGACCAATGGGAGTGTCTCCGTCCAGTTTGGTGTTTCGTGGCACATTATAGCTGCTTTCAGGGAGCGATGCCATCGCTCGATCATCCCGTTAGAGGCTGGGTGGAATGCCGTAGTTCGTTTGCGTTCACAGCCGATAAGTCTGACCAGAGCCCCGAAAACAGCTGACTCGAATTGAGCCCCTCGATCCGTAGTGATGGTTATCGGTGATCCATAACGGGAGATCCAACAGGAGACCAGTGCGTTGACTACGGATTCCGCGGTGATGTCGTGTAGCGGTATTGCCTCTGGCCACCGGGTAAACCGGTCAATAGCCGTGAAACAATACCTATATCCGTTGGATGGTGGTAGAGGTCCGATGATATCAATATGTATGTGCCCGAAGCTTGCATCTGGTACCGGGATGTGCTGTGGGACACCAATATTGAATCGCGAGACCTTGCTACGTTGGCATGCGAGGCAGGACCGAACCCATTCGGTTATATTTCGCCCCATTGACGGCCAGACGAATTTGGTTTTTATCAGTTTATGGGTTCCTCGCCCACTAGGATGTGACAACCCGTGGACCGCGTCGAGCACTCGTCTCCTGAGTGATGCTGGGATATATGGGCGAGGCTCACCGCTAGAAAAATCACAATAAATTATTTCGGCAGTGTCGTCGATCCGGATGGGACGCAGGACCAGGGAAGTGCTTCCGCTAATCAAGTCCTGTAGTTCCTCATCTGTTTTCTGCGCCTCAGCGAGGTCGCTTGTAGAAAACATGGTCGGCGTGCCTACCATCTCGACCCGTGATAGAGCATCTGCGACGACGTTATCCGTACCCCGTACATGGATGATATTTGTTGTGAACTGTTCAATCCAGTCGAGTTGTCGTAGTTGCCGTGGTGATGCCTTATCGCTACGTTGCTTGAAGGCGAAGATTAATGGTTTGTGGTCGGTTTTTACAACCAAGGAACGCCCTTCAATCATGAATCGAAAGCACTTGATACTCAGAAATACAGCAAGTAGCTCGCGATCATACGTGCTATATTTAGTCTGAGTATCGGTGAGTTTTTTGGAGTAAAAACCAAGCGGTTCCCATTTGTTGCCATTCCATTGTTCCAGAACTGCGCCCACCGATGAATCGGACGCGTCCGTCCGAATCGTTAGCGGGGCGTTCTTGAGCGGACGCGCAAGAAGGCACGCGTTGGCTAACTTGGCCTTGCACTCCAAGAAATCTTGCTCTGCTTTTGCGGTCCAGTTGATTGGGCGTTTGTCGTTTTTCTTCGTACCTTTCAAGTATGAATTCAGCGATGCTTGACACTCGGCGGCTTTAGGCACGAACCTTCGGTAGAAGTTCAGAACACCTAAAAAACGATGGAGTTCAGTAACGTTTTTTGGTTTTTTGTACTCCAAAATGGCTGTCACTCGATCCGGGAGAGGACGAGTCCCGTGCTCGTCGATCCGGTAGCCGAGATAATCCACGAACTCTCTGCCGAGCATACTCTTTTCGATGTTGATCGTGAGGCCGTTTTTCCAGGAGCCCAAATATAATTTCCAAATGCTGTTCATGTTCGCGGAGGTCCTTCGATGCTACGAGGATGTCATCGATATAGCAAAAAACGAAGTCCAGCCCACGTGTGATGGTGTCTATGAACCTTTGAAAAGTTTGCGCCGCGTTGCAGAGCCCGAACGTCATGACCCGGAATTCAAACAGTCCAAAAGGTGTTATCACCGCCGTTTTGGGCCGATCCTCGGGTGCCACAGGTATTTGGTTGTAGGCTCGCGTGAGATCTAAAACTGAAAATATCTTGCACCCGCTAAGCTGGTGAGAAAAATCATGAAGGTGGGGAATCGGATACTTGTCCGGTTCCGTAACACCATTCAGTCGCCGGTAATCACCACACGGCCTCCATTCTCCCGATTTCTTCTGCACCATATGGAGCGGGCTTGCCCAAGCGCTATTAGACGGGTAACAAATTCCAGATGACACCATAAATTCGAATTCTCTTTTGGCAGCTTCCAGTTTCTCCCCCGTAAGGCGTCGAGCCCGTTCAGCAACGGGAAGTTCTTTCGTAGAGATGTAATGTTGCACACCATGCGTAGAGGCCTTGAAGAAAACACGTGGCCTCGTGATCGATGGGAATTTCCGTAAGAGCCCTTGAAAAGGTGTATCGGCCGCAAAAGTCGACACCCTGCAATACGGCTCATATGAAATAATACTGATACAGGACAAATTTGTGATCGAATCGATCAGGCGCCTCCTTTTCAAATCGACGAGCAACCCGTAGTACGACAAGAAATCAGCACCGAGTATAGCTCTAAACACGTCAGCTATCGTAAACCTCCAGTCGAATTTACGACGTAGTCCGAGATTTAATGATAAGAGTTTTTCACCATAGGTGTCTATCACAGTATTGTTCGCGGCATAAAGTTTGAAGGTCGTAGGGTCCGAACCACTAAAACCACACGCGCGCGGTATCACCGAAATATCCGCGCCGGTATCAACAAGGAAACGAAGTCCGGATTCCTTGTCAAAGACGATTAGACGGTATTGCGTATGCCTATCGTCGTTACCGCCTCCACGAACGACGATGGTATTAGTTTCCCGCACCGTTAGTGTTATTCGACCAGGTACAACCTGATTGGCACTTGAGCGCTCGGGTACCGTGGCGCTTGTGGTAAAAACACAACTTTTTTTGAGTAGCGCTGTCGTCGTTATTATTGTGGAACCTTCGATTGGAAACATTACCTGACCAGGGAGATTTCGAACGCGCTCTACTGCGATTACCATTACGGGATTGCTGACTTCCGGATTTCATTAGACGGTCGAAACGGGACGTTAATGCGTCGATACGCTTGACTAGACCGCTGATATTACTATCGGACATAGAAACATCTACGGCGTTGATTTGAGGGCGTTGGATTTCCATCACACGATCAGCTAAGAGGGCGAGTTTATTCAAGTCCACTTCATTCGATGCTGATAGAATCGCACTGACCTGTTGCGGTAACTGCTCCAAAAAGAGTGATTTAATTACCGAGTCCTCGCATTGATTCACTGCGACATTTCTCATATGCTGAAGGAAGTGTGACGGTTTTTGGTCGCCCAACAGTTGGCCTTTTAACAGGCGACGGATCTTACTTTCATTTGACTCCGCAAACGAAGTAAGAATGCGCTCTTTGAACACTAGATACTTATCGTCGGGCGGCGGATGTTGAATGAGATCCGAGACAAAAGGTAACACTGTAGGGTCCAAGTTGGCCAGCAAATATTGGTATTTCGTGTCATCCCTGACGATACCGGCAATCGCAAACGCGGCCTCGACCTGATGAAACCAGATAGCGGGTTCGTGTTTCCAGAAGGGCGGCAGCTTCGCTATTCTCGACATGAGAATTCCAGTCGCTGGTTCTTCCGTCATTTTCATTTGTTTTTCGAAAATATGGTGTGATCGGTCAACGGAATCGTGCTCACGTTATCAGCGCACAAGAAAAAGCGAATATGTACGCGGATGGGCACGATAATGATGGATGCGCTCCGGAGTCGCACCGCTCGAACGACACGTGTCGTCTCCGTTTCCGATCGGGTCAGCGATTAAAACTTAAAAAAAAAGAAAGGGTTTACGCCCAATAAATTTGAGATACGCGCAGACACTTTCGCAACACAGTCCGAGCGAAAACGTAATCCGCGAAGTATTTTAAAATCTTTTTCACACGCGAAAATTTCAATTTTGCGCTCCTCGCGGGCACGTGGTAGGACGGGCGACGAAAATTTTTTTGCGGACACGTGTTTTACGCGCACTTTTCCCGATCACATCGGGGTCACCAACTTGTGGAGTCCAGATGTCCCACCAATAGTTTTTTAGAGGCGTGATCGGGACTAAGGTTCGAGTACATAAAAATGAATTATGTTTTCTGATAATTTAATAACTTCATTAAATGGCGCGTGAGTATTCGGAGCAATGCTCCTCGTCCGGGTGCCGTCGCGCGAAAGAGACTTTTTCCAATGCCCAGGTATATCACCTCTCTCTCTCTTCGTGTAGGTAAGTAGGCGGCGGTACAGTCGTCGTACTCCACAACAGGGATGACTCCTATTGGCTCGTTTGTCTTGTCCAAGATGTCGGATGCCGGGACCGCTACAAACTAGCGATCGATAGCGCCATCTATTGGCTTCATCTAGTAACAATGTGGTTTCCGAAGCGTTCGCTATTTTCACCGTTCTACTTTCTTGCCTCGCGCTGCTTGGATTGTTCGTTGAGCTCGCCCGTCGCTATATTAAATTCGAAATTGTGAACTCTCGTAGTATTCGCTAATCTTACTTATGAAGACTCGACCAGAGTGTGTTCGATATTTGAGTTGATTCGAAATTTGAACCTTCACAATTGTACGCACTTGAGTTTTTTTTTCGATACACATTTATTTCGAAATTTCCGTGTTTGTGATTTTTATTTTCGAGTTTAAAGATGTTCAAACAAATGGCGCATCTTTATTCTAACGTTCGTTAATTTTTCATTTCGATATTCTTGTCGTTCGATCGATTCATGATTCAAAGTTTTCACCCCCACCCATCTATTGAACGTCTTCGAACAACTATCGAACGCTTTCGAACGTCTCTTGAACGTCTCCAAACGTCTCACGAACATCTCACGAACGTCTCACGAACGTCTCCGAATGTCTCACGAACGTCTCCGAACGTCTCACGAACGTCTCCGAACGTCTCCGAACGTCTCCGAACGTCTCCTGAACGCCTCCGAACGTCTCCTGAACGCCTCCGAACGTCTCACGAACGTCTCACGAACGTCTCCGAACGTCTCTTGAACGTCTTACGAACGTCGCCGAACGTCTCTTGAACGTCTCACGAACGTCTCCGAATGTCTCACGAACGTCTCCGAATGTCTCACGAACGTCTCCGAACGTCTCACTAACGTCTCCGAACGTCTCATGAACGTCTCCGAACGTCTCCTGAACGTCTCACGAACGTCTCCGAACGTCTCATGAACGTCTCACGAACGTCTCCGAACGTCTCACGAACGTCTCCGAACGTCTCTTGAACGTCTTACGAACGTCGCCGAACGTCGCCGAACGTCTCATGAACGTCTCACGAACGTCTCCGAACGTCTTCGAACCTCTCACGAACGTCTTCGAACGTCTCTTGAACGTCTCACGAAAGTCTCCAAACGTTTCACGAACGTCTCTCGCACGTCTCATGAACGTCTCCGAACGTCTCATGAACGTCTCTCGAACGTCTCCGAACGTCCCACAAACGTCTCTGAACGTCTCACGAACATCTCTTGAACGTCTCACGAATGTCTCCAAACGTCTCCGAACGTCTTACGAACGTCTCCGAACGTCTCCGAACGTCTCACGAACGTCTCATGAATATCTCACGAACGTCTCCGAACGTCTCACGAACGTCTCACGAATGTCTCACGAACGTCTCACGATCGTCTCATGAACGTCTCACGAACGTCTCTTGAACGTTCGAGAGCAATATTTTATACAACTGTGTAATCTCATAACAGATAATGTAACAAAGAAAGAGGTGAGGAGAATAATAAAATCTCTTGAACGTCTCCGAACGTCTCCGAACGTCTCACGAACGTCTCTTGAACATCTCTCGAACGTCTCATGAACGTCTCTCGAACATCTCACGAACGTCTCCGAATGTCTCACGAACGTCTCACGATCGTCTCATGAACATCTCACGAACGTCTCTTGAACGTTCGAGAGCAATATTTTATACAACTGTGTAATCTCATAACAGATAATGTAACAAAGAAAGAGGTGAGGAGAATAATAAAATCACATAATGTCACATTTTGTTTGTTTGCATGAATCTTTATGATTCGTCCACCAATTAACCATTTTAAATACATTTTGTAATGCACAATTCTTTTCATGCTTTTCGCATCGTAGCGTATAGCTTACGCCTAATTTACTTAAGGTATCCATATCGCCAAAGTCCACGTCCAACGTTTCAATAACTAGATCATTTTTCATATTTAATATATCAGCTAGCCATTCTCGTTTTTCATGGCAGTCAACATATACGATAGGATACATATCGTTTTCCGTTGGACCCACAACTGCAGCCGTTATTAAACCTTGAGCCATGCTATATGGAACGTTTCCGTAGGCCCACTTTAGGCTATGGTGATTCCGAATCAGCCATGACGCTTCGTATTTCTCAGATTTTGTGAGAAGTCTCCATGGTATGATACTCGCGAAAATGTAATGAGAGAGTACACATCCCGCTCTCAGAATCGCTACTTCCTTCACGACAAAGTTTCTCCCAACAATGAACCCTTGTAGATCGACAAATGTATGTACAGACATAACGAAGATGTATTGGCTCGATCAAGTCGATAGCAAGATCAATTGATGATTGACGTCAATATTTAAGAAACTCGTCTTTAAATTATTTATTCATTGAGCGGGGGTTAATTGCTGATCTATACAATTTTACGAACCATGTTTGTCAATGGACAATATTCAACAACGCGATCGTGCAAGATCAAACAATAGGCAGTAGTATTTGGTGGCAAATCTTCTTTACATTCAAACTCTATTCGCAGGTCCACGGTAGCATTTTTCACAGACTCGTTCTGGCGCGAGCAATCGATAACCGTGAGAGGGCCGTTATATTGAAACTTTGCGATAGTGAGCAAAGAATTATCACTATTACAGCCGTAATAAGATTTACGAAATCGAGATTACATATCGAACAAAATGGCGAATCTGTTTTTGTCAAAGTCCAAATTCAAATCATCGTAAGGATAGGATTCTGAGTTGAGATAAAGTTTAACATTGCCGAGTTTGCAGTCGTCGAATAATGTAATGTCCTATGCCATAGAATTTTTTTGCCAGTCTGCAGCGCAAATATTTCTTGGTTTCTCTAGCTGGGAGGCAGCTTTTACAGTCCATGAATGTTTCGTTGTGCTTTGAAGCAGTGGATACTCGTATAGATCCCAAGAGCGAAAGCTCATATTCAAGTATCGCCCACTTTCCAATCTTCGAAGTAATGACAATTTAGTTATCTCGTTTAATATTACGTGAGGCATGTATCTTGAGCAATTCAACTTCTGCCTCTACTAATGGATGCTGACCGAATACGCAATTGTTATCATTGCGTGAACGTATCAGAATTAGCTCATGACGAGCATTGATAACAATGCGCTTGAAATCTTCGCAGAATCCTAGCAATATGTTGAGAGGTACACAAAAATAGAAGTATGTTCCCCCATGATTATGTGTTACATCCCACGCAGCATTTTTTAAAGCATGACTCCTCTCAGGAATTAGAGAGATGTAGTTTTTAATCGTGGTTGTTATTCCAACGTTTCGATTGCGATCAATCTCCACACCATCGAGCTCATAACGAACTTCATCGGGAGGGGGAAGCCGCTGTCGACGAGTGTTTTGTGGGGGCGGGGGTTAGGTAGTGGTGAGTGAACGTTGAAAACCCATAAATCTCCTAATTTATCATAGACATAAAAAAAGATCAGCATCGATGCAATGTTTTTCTTTCTACACTATTTATTCTGTGTGAAAATAAAACTAACACACACGATGTGTACGTGTAATGGCCATATATGGGTAGGAAAATTTCGTTAATTTGAAGCGATACATGAAAGGGACGGCTTTTCAAAGCCGTTTATTTATGTGATGCAGGTGTGATGCGCTTGGTTTCGTTTCCGAAATCTTTAAAATGTTTGTATGCGTGTCCACTTCTGTCACGACTCTCGCCGACACCCGAGACAGGTCCTGACAAGTCGGGATTTCTTAGAAAAACTATAAACTTTAGAGATCTATCGTCAAAGGGTTTTTGACCCCAGATGGGCCACCGGAGCACAGCTGCACTCGGGAAAAAAAATGTTTCGATGTATCCAGGCCTCGTTTTCATTTCGAAATATAACGTCGAAATGTTCAGATGTGCGAGTATGTACGCAGTGCATCCGGCCAAGCACCCCTTGGACTTGACCAAAAACGAGCTCGAACAGGTTCCAAAGGTCTTGCTCCTAAAAGATTGGGGTGAATATGTTGGCTTATTGTGGGATCGTTTGCCAGAACATCATTGGAACGATAGTGAAGTGATATCATATCTTCCATGCATGGAGCATTATAATACACCACAGATGAAAGATCACATCGATGGCCCCCCACCTCAACGTCGGGAATGTGAAAAATGCTGTGGAAATTCTCCACGTAAGAGGTTCTTCAAACGTGTTTGAACCCGTTTTGTGGGAGTGTGAAAAAATGTCGGGGGAAATTCTCCACGTACGAGGTTCTTCGAAAGTGTTTGAACCTGTTTTTCATGATTGGAAAAGTGGGGAGAAGTTTGAAAATTTAAGTGGGAGGGTTATGAGGGAGCTTATGATTTCGTAGTCCAACCTCAGACTGCAGTATTCCATCGCGACATCAACATCTCTCCAAAAAGAACTTTGGAAGTGCGGGGGAAATGGATCTTTCGAGTATTAACAAAGAAAGCGTGATGGCGGAATTCCTTCCAACGAAGAAGCTGTCAGAACTCCGCGTTCACTCGGATCATCGAATCTCTGACATGAGGGCCGTACAAACCAAGTTTGGGAAACGCTACATCGCGGACATCGCGGATGAATTCGCTGTCTTCTTACCAGCGCGACTTGTGAAGGCCTTCGATGAAGATTTGGAAATGTTCGAGCAAATGCGGAAAGCGGCACGTGATCATAATCTCTGGATGACATACACAGGTGGAAAATACAACAGCATAAACTTTTTCTAAGTCTGAGCACGCACATGGTGAAAAGACGAAATTCGTTGGAACACCATCGTCGACCAACTGTCCGCATCATCGAGAGTATGCTGCAACTGGCGCGTAATAGTCAACTCTACATGCAGTTGTGGAAAATACAACAGCGTCAAGTTCCATCGTCTTTGAGTATGGTGGAAAAGAGGAAATTCGTTGGTGCAGCATCGTTGAGGGGAACAGCCGTCTCACCACCGCTTTCGACGTTTTAAGTGTTTGACTATGTAAAGATGTATTTAAATAAAAACTGTTTTATCGAAATGTATGAGAAGGAGAAATGCAAAGCAATTTTCGTCGTAGAGTAAATGAAGAATACAAATGGTATATATTTTCATTGAAATGTTTTTTATTCATTTAAAAAAAATCCCTCGCTCACACAACGCTTCGTATACACTCAACCAGCTTTTCAGCGATTTTACATTATCATGGGTGCAGTTGTATTTCGTGTTGAAGGAATGATGGGGGCATTTGGAGTTTGTGATTTTCGACGACTTCTGCAGCGATGGACAGTCCAGAGTCTCCAAGTCGATGACGTTTGTCGCAGGATCCGTGAATCTTGATAGCCATGCACATTTCTCGAATCCCTTCGTATAGATGGTAGGGGCTCCTTGCAAAATTTCTCGAATTGTCTTTCTAGCTGCCTCGTAAGGTATACCGCTGTGTTCCCATCGGATTCCATGGAAATTGAGTTCCAACCAATTGTTTGTCATTTTATACTTGGCCGGTAAAGAGTCCCATGCAAATGGTGCATCGAAGGCGAGCGTCAGCGGTTCAGCATCCTTATCGTGGAGTTTGATGATGGACATCTCCTTTAGGACAAATTTGTTGATGGGTCTCTTCAAGCCCTCCACATTGACGATAAGCTCCATGTTGACTGACGTCGACGAGAATTATCAGCATGATTTTATACCAATTTTTTAACTCCACCGCTGATTGCATTGTACTCGACAATACGATCATGGAGGATCATGCAGTATGCTGCAGTTTGTGGCGGAATATTATTTTTCAATTCGAACTCAAGGCGCACGTCAACAGGGCCGGACTTGAGAGAATCGTTTTGCTTTGAGCAGTCAATGACAACGAGGGGGGCTTTTTCTAAACATTCAATCCTGCTCAACCATGGTTCGGCATCTTTGTTGTAATAGATCGGTTGAAAGTTTGCGTACATCTCGTAGAGTAGAGCATATTGGCACGATTACGATATCTTTGACGCCTTTATTTGACCCTGGTTTATTGATATTTGGCCCAAAATAAGACTTTTTTCAAGAGTGACAAAAATTGAAATTCGGCGTTTAAGGGGGTGAAACAAGGGGTTGAAAGTCGAAGCATTATTATGTTTGTGGTTCCCAATTTTGACCATGCAGCGTCCATATTCGATAGAAAATGCGACTTTTTCGCAGGGTAATGAAACTCGAAAATGCGGCTTTAAAGAATTGAAGAGGAGGGTGTTAAAATTTGGCTGTACATATATTTCAACATCATTTTTTGTTGTATCTTTTATTTTCTCTATGAAAAAATTCCTTTAAAAATTAGGATAAACTTTCGAAAAACTGTTACCTCCGATTGGCTTCAAATTTGGCACAGACCTTCTTTTTGACGTATAAGAGACCTTATGAAAAGGAATTTTGGCGTAACACAATATTTTTTGAGATATTGAATTTTGAAAATCGGTAATTTGCTCAATCATGTATATACAAACATGTAATACATGCGGTAAACGCTACTACTACCACAAACACACACGTGGGCGTGGAGCACTTTTCATGTGTATGCGTAATCGTTAAGTGAGTTTGGAGCACCTTCGATGTGTGTGTGGAATCGTTGGGTGGGTCTGGAGCAGGCCCCTGACACTGGTCTACTATTCCTATACGATGAACGAAAACGCGTTTTGTCCCGGCTTTTTAGTTCTTGAAATCGCCACTGCCCAGCGTTGACTGTTGTGTGACAGCCTTCGGTTCTAACTACTCCGATCAGCTGAACGATTCGATACTTTCGTAGCTTTCGCCTGTTATCGTTATGGCGACGTTATTTATTGTGTTCAAATGGAAAATCATTAGAACGGAAAATCATTTCAAATATATCAATAGACTTGTATTCATGTAAGATATTCGAAACACCGGCGCAACATACATATATATGCATGCCTGTCACACGACTACTAGCGCCACAGTGCGGCAAGGACATTTTGCGAACAGCATTTATCTACCAGTGTCAGGGGGCTGGTCTGGAGCACCTTCGATGTGTGTGTGGAATCGTTGGGTGGGTCTGGAGCACCTTCGATGTGTGTGTGGAATCGTTGGGTGGGTCTGGAGCACCTTCGATATGTGTGTGGAATCGTTGGGTGGGTCTGGAGCACCTTCGATGTGTGTGTGGAATCGTTGGGTGGGTCTAGAGCCCCTTCGATGTGTGCGTGGAATCGTTGGGTGGGTCTGGAGCACCTTCGATGTGTGTGTGTGGAATCGTTGAGTGACACACACACACACACACACACACACACACACACACACACACACACACACACACACACAGCAGAGAGGGTTTGGAGTCGTTAAATACTGCGGAAATGATGAGCCGCGGGTCCTAATCTCTGCAAACACACACACACACAACCTCCACGCGGTGAATTCTGGGTAACGCAAATAGTCTGTGGACTGCCGTTTTTGTTTGTATTGAAAGAACCGAAGTTCAGAAAAGCGAACGACGAATTACGACAAAACAATGTGAAACGCAGGGCCAATTGAATGTACGTCGAAAATCGAAAAAGTACATTTTTTTTCTTCTTCGGAGCGCTGTAAATCCGAAACTAAGGCTTAAAATGAAAAACGTTATTCTTCTTTTTCGTATTTCTTTGGCCCATTTTTTATAACCCAACCATAAAATGCAGGTGCCAAAGATACCGTAATCTCCCCAGCATATTGATTTTGATCAATGTTCAAATTCAAATTTCCATATGGATAACATTGTGAGTTGAGGTAAAGTTTAACATCGCTCAGGTTACAATGATCAAAGTGGCTCGCATTTTGTTGTTTCTTATTTTTCCGTCACGTCTGCAGCGCGAGTATGACATAACGTGGCTTCTCCAGCTGATTCGAGGTTTTCACAGACCACACGTGCTTAGAGGTGACAGGCAGCAATGGATATTCATACAGTTCCCATGTTCAGAAACTCATGGAGATTGGTGCGTCTTTGGCGAGAAACTTTAACAGCTGAATTTTTCGCTCTTTCGAGACTGTTACATACGGTACGAGCCATTCTATTTTATGCAATACGAGTTTGCAGTCTTCGGGCGCTGTTTGTACAATAGCATGCTCCTCGGGTTTGTCGAAGATTATCGGAAAATTGCCGACGACAATGCCATTGTACGGTCGACGATAGTGTTCCAACGAATTCCGTCTTTTCCACCATGTGCGTGCTCAGACTTAGAAAAAGTTTATGCTGTTGTATTTTCCACCTTGGTATGTCATCCAGAGATTATGGTCACGTGCCGCTTTCCGCATTCGCTCGAACATTTCCAAATCTTCATCGAAGGCCTTCACAAGTCGCGCTGGTAAGAAGACAGCGAACTCATCCGCGATGTCCGCGATGTAGCGTTTCCCAAACTTGGTTTGTACGGCCCTCATGTCAGAGATTCGACGATCCGAGTGAACGCGGAGTTCTGACAGCTTCTTCGTTGGAAGGAATTCCGCCATCACGCTGTCTTTGTTGATGCTCGAGAGATCCATTTCCCCCGCACTTCCAAAGTTCTTTTTGGAGAGATGTTGATGTCGCGATGGAATACTGCAGTCTGAGCTTGGACTGCGAAATCATAAGCTCCCTCATAACCCTCCCACTTAAATTTTCAAACTTCTCCCCACTTTTCCAATCATGAAAAACAGGTTCAAACACTTTCGAAGAACCTCGTACGTGGAGAATTTCCCCCGACATTTTTTCACACTCCCAAAAAACGGGTTCAAACACGTTTGAAGAACCTCGTACGTGGAGAATTTCCACAGCATTTTTCACATTCCCGACGTTGAGGTGGGGGGCCATCGATGTGATCTTTCATCTGTGGTGTATTATAATGCTCCATGCATGGAAGATATGATATCACTTCACTATCGTTCCGATTATGTTCTGGCAAACGATCCCACAATAAGCCAACATATTCACCCCAATTTTTTAGGAGCAAGACCTTTGGAACCTGTTCGAGCTCGTTTTTGGTCAAGTCCAGGGGGTGCTTGGCCGGATGCACCGCGTATATACTCGCACATCTGAACATCTCGACGTTATATTTCGAAATGAAAACGAGTCCTGGATACATCGAAACATTTTTTTCCGGAGTGCAGCTGTGCTCCGGTGGCCCATCTGGGGGCAAAAACCCTTTGACGATAGACCTCTAAAGTTTATAGTTTTTCTAAGAAATCCCGACTTGTCAGGACCTGTCTCGGGTGTCGGCGAGAGTCGTGACAGGAGTGGACACTAACATTTTAAAGATTTCGGAAACGAAACCAAACGCATCACACCTGCATCACATAAATAAACGGCTTTGAAAAGCCGCCCCTTTCATGTATCGCTTCAAATTAACGAAATTTTCCTACCCATATATGGCCATTACACGTACACATCGTGTGTGTTAGTTTTATTTTCACACAGACTAAATAGTGTAGAAAGAAAAACATTGCATCGATGCTAATCTTTTTTTATGTCTATGATAATTTAGGAGATTTATGGGTTTTCAACGTTCACTCACCACTACCTGACCCCCGCCCCCACAAAACACTCGTCGACAGCGGCTTCCCCCTCCCGATGAAGTTCGTTATGAGCTCGATGGTGTGGAGATTGATCGCAATCGAAACGTTGGAATAACAACCACGATTAAAAACTACATCTCTCTAAGTCCTGAGAGGAGTCATGCTTTGAAAAATGCTGCGTGGGATGTAACACATAATAATGGGGGAACATACTTCAATTTTTGTGTACCTCTCAACATATTGCTAGGATTCTGCAAAGATTACAAGCGCGTTGTTATCAATGCTCGTCATGAGCTAATTCTGATACGTTCACGCAATTATAACAATTGCGTATTCGGTCAGCATCCATTAGTAGAGGCAGAAGTTGAATTCCTCAAGATACAATGGCGTATGCCTCACGTAATATTAAACGAGATAACTAATTTGTCATTACTTCGAAGATTGGAAAGTGGGCGATACTTGAATTTGAGCTTTCGCTCTTGGGATCTATACGAGTATCCACTGCTTCAAAGCACAACGAAACATTCATGGACTGTAAAAGCTGCCTCCCAGCTAGAGAAACCAAGATATGTAATATTTGCGCTGCAGACTGGCAAAAAAATTCTATGGCAAAGGACATTACATTATTCGACGACTGCAAACTCGCCAATGTTAAACTTTATCTCAACTCGGAATCCTATCCTTACGATGATTTGAATTTGGACTTTGACAAAAACAGATTCGCCATTTTGTTCAATATATACTCTCGATTTCGTAAATCTTATTACGGCTGTAATAGTGATAATTCTTTGCTCACTATCGCAAAGTTTCAATATAACGGCCCTCTCACGGTTATCGATTGCTCGCGCCAGAACGAGTCTGTGAAAAATGCTACCGTGGACGTGCGAATAGAGTTTGAATGTGTGGTGTATGCGAGAGCGAGTGCGTAGAGTAGAATAGGATTGTGTGTGCGTCTGTGTGTGTGTGGGTATGCTTGTGCGTGTGGCGTAGATAAGTTTGTAATGCAATGAGAGGAGCCAGTTGGAATAAAGCCTCTAAGCTGGACGCCTACCCACGCATGGTCTCTCTCCCACTATCCCCGACACTACAATTGGCGACGAGGTAACGAACAATATCGCGCGTCCCAGTAAAAAAAGGGGATAAAATATACGGCAGACGGGGGTGAAAAAAGAATGGGTACAGCCTGGATCCAAACCCGAAATAAAAAAGAGGTAATTGAAGAGCTGAAACTACGAGGCATAGAGGCGGGAGAGGAAAGTAAATTGGACGAATTGCGTCCAATACTAAGGGAAGCCGTATGGAACGAAGAAAGGAACGAGAAGGAAAACACGGCAGAGAACCCGACGACCAACAGAGCGAGGAATAACGAGCAACAGAACGCGAAAATGGAGTATACGAGTCAACTAGACTTCAAAATCGGAGTGGATGATTGGGAAAAATTCGTCGAACGAATCGAACTGTACTTCGATGCAAACAGCATAACGGAAGATAAAAAACGTGCAATCCTGCTGACAAAAATAGACGGAGAAACGTACTATATATAGTAGGTAAACATGGAAAGCCGCTCATCGGCAGAGAATGGCTATACAAGTTAAAGATTTGGCCATTGGGCATAAACCCGAACAGAGAGACGTATATACGCAAAGCGACACGACCGAACGACACAACAGAGAAAGAAAAAGAAAACGAAAATATCGAACGGATTAGAGATAAATTCCTCGCAGATTACGAAAACTTATTCTCAGCAGGGCTGGGCTCATATAATAAAGCTGAGTTCTCGATACAAATGCAAACAAACACAGTTCCAATATATTATAAACCGAGAACATTGCTGTTCGCAATGAAAGACAAAGTAAGCGAGGAAATAGACAGGCTGGTGAGTAAAGGGGCTTTGTCACCGGTAGAAGTAGGGGAATGGGGCACACCGATAGTGCCTATTTTGAAAAAAGACGGGTCCCTAAGACTCTGCGGTGACTACAAACTAACGGTAAACAAAACGATTCGGATAGATAGACACCCGCTACCGAGGATCGAGCATTTGTTAGCGAATTTACATGACACCGTGTACTTTAGAAAGATCGATTTGAAAGAGGCATACGCGCAAGTACCAGTAAGCGCAGAAGCGAAGCAATATTTGACGCTGAGTACCCACAAGGGATTATATCAGCCAAATAGCGTACGGAGTCGCATCGGCGCCAGGGTTTTTTCAAAGACAAATGGAACAAATACTTGCGGGTATGCCGAACGTAAACGTATTTCTAGATGATATAATAATAAAAGGAAAAACAATCAACGAGAATTTAAAAAACACGGCGGAAGTATTTAATAAGCTAAAAGAATGCGGTCTGAAACTAAAAAAATCGAAATGTGTGTTGTTAGCAACCAAGATCAAATATTTAGGACTAGGAATAGACAAAAACGGCATTCATACACTACCAGAAAGAGTAGAAGCGATCGACAAAATTCCGACTCCAAAAAACATGAAAGAATTGCAAGCATTCCTGGGAATGATAAATTATTACATCAAATTCATAAAACATCGAGCGGAAAAATTGCATCCTTTGTACGAAGTACAAAAAAAGAAAAAATTCGAATGGTCAAAACAATGTCAGGAGGCCTTTGAAAACACAAAAAAAAAACCTCAAATCAGCAGAAGTGCTTATGAATTATGATCCAGATAAACAATTGATATTAACATGTGATGCATCGGACTACGGAATTTCAGCAATTCTTTCACAGATGACGCCAAAAGGCGAGCGACCGATTGCGTACGCGTCGAAAACGTTAGCAGTAAGCGAACGAAAATACGCGGCAATAGATAAGGAAGCGCGAGCGATAGTATTTGGAGTAACCAAATATTATGACTATTTATATGGAAGAGACTTTATCCTAAAAACAGATCACCAGCCACTAGTGAGAATTTTTGGACCAAAAAAAGAAATCCCGATAATGGCGACAAAACGATTGCAACGGTACGCAAACTTCTTGAACGCGTTTCAACATCAAATTATGTACGTGAAATCAGCAAGGAACAGCGCCGACGGACTTTCCCGACTACCGATACCAAGTAAAAACGAGCATACGAAACCGGAACAGACATATTTGAATTATATCGCACAAGAAGCACAAGTCTGCCTAGACGACAGGATGATAGCGCGCGAAAGCAGGGCCGATGAGGTATTAGTGGAAGTCAGGAGATATATAGAACTCGGCTGGCCAAATAGGAAAACGTTGACGAGCAATTTGCTCGCTTATGAAACAAGAAGAGACGAATTAGCGATCGAACAGGATTGCGTCATGTGGGGATATAGAATGGTAATACCGAACAAGTTACAGGAAGCCGTACTTAACGAATTACGTGAGAACCACGCAGGGACGGTAAAGATGAAATCGATAGCAAGATCGTTCTGCTGGTGGCCACAAATCGACAAACAAATAGAAGAACGCGCGAAAAATTGCCGGGACTGTGCCGAAGTGCGCGACAATCCACCGGCATCGAAACTACACACATGGAATTGGCCGGAAAAACCATGGAAAAGAGTGCACACGGATTTTCTGGGACCGTACAAAGGAAACAATTTCTTATTGATAGTAGACACAAGAACGAAATGGCCCGAAATATTCGTGATGAAAACCACGACAGCGAAGCAAACAATAAATGCGCTCCAACAAACATTCGCAAGATACGGATTCCCGCGGCAAATCGTCAGCGACAACGGACCACAGTTCACGAGCGACGAATTCACGAGATTTTTGAGGAAGGCAGGGATTAAACATATACGCTCGGCGGTCAAACATCCAGCCTCAAACAGAGCAGCGGAAAATCTAGTGAAAACGTTTAAAAGGAAACTGAAAATCATGCTAAAGAATGGAAAAACACCACAGGAAGCGGTCGACGAATTTCTGATGGAGTATAGATCGACACAACACTGCACGACAGCGGAAACGCCGGCTAAATTAATGATCGGTAGGCAAATAAGAACGAAATTCGATTTAATGCGGCCCGATATAAGAAAACGACAAGAGCAAGTGACGCAGAGACAGATTCGGAACGCAAGAGGAGGGAGAACGACAAGCTTCGCGAGGGGAGAGCAGGTGTGGACGAAAAACTTCAGCCGCAACGCGCCGCCGTGGTCAGAAGCAACAATCGAGCAGAAATTAGGACCGGTGACGTACACGGCCAAACTGGGCTTAGGCGGGGTGGTCAAACGTCATATCGACCAGCTGGTGCGGAGAGGCCCCCTCGCGACATCGCCGAAACCCGCAACGGAAAAAACGCGAGAACAACCATTGCGCCGATCGCCGCGAGGGAACGGAAAGCATTGTAACACGAAGGGAATGCAAATTAAATGACGTGTACAATCTTTAACGGAGAGGAGTGTGTCGTATGCGAGAGCGAGCGCGTAGAGTAGAATAGGATTGTATGTGCGTCTGTGTGTGTGTGGGTATGCTTGAGCGTGTGGCGTAGATAAGTATGTAAGGCAATGAGAGGAGCCAGTCGGAATAAAGTCTCTAAGCTGGACGCCTACCCACGCATGGTCTCTCTCCCACTATCCCCGACACTACAGAATGTAAGGAAGATTTGTCACCAAATACTACTGCCTATTGTTTGATCTTTCACGATCGCGTTGTTGAATATTGTCCATTGACAAATATGGTTCGTAAAATTGTATAGATCAGCAATTAACCCCCGCTCAATGAATAAATAATTTAAAGCCGAGTTTCTTAAATATTGACGTCAATCATCAATTGATCTTGCTATCGACTTGATCGAGCTAATACATCTTCGTTATGTCTGTACATACATTTGTCGATCTACAAGGGTTCATTGTTAGGAGAAACTTTGTCGTGAAGGAAGTAGCGATTCTGAGAGCGGGATGTGTACTCTCTCATTACATTTTCGCGAGTATCATACCATGGAGACTTCTCTCAAAATCTGAGAGATACGAAGCGTCATGGCTGATTCGGAATCACCATGGTCTAAAGTGGGCCTACGGAAACGTTCCATATAGCATGGCTCAAGGTTTAATAACGGCTGCAGTTGTGGGTCCAACGGAAGACGATATGTATCCTATCGTATATGTTGACGGCCATGAAAAACGAGAATGGCTAGCTGATATATTAAATATGAAAAATGATCTAGTTATTGAAACGTTGGACGTGGACTTTGGCGATATGGATACCTTAAGTAAATTAGGCGTAAGCTATACTCTACGATGCGAAAAGCATGAAAAAAATTGTGCATTACAAAATGTATTTAAAATGGTTAATTGGTGGACGAATCATAAAGATTCATGCAAATAAACAAAATGTGACATTATGTGATTTTATTATTCTCCTCACCCCTTTCTTTGTTACATTATCTGTTATGAGATTACACAGTTGTATAAAATATTGCTCTCGAACGTTCAAGAGACGTTCGTGAGACGTTCATGAGACGATCGTGAGACGTTCGTGAGACGTTGGGAGACGTTCGAGAGACGTTCGTGAGACGTTCATGAGACGTCCGAAAGATGTTCAAGAGACGTTCGTGAGACGTTCGGAGACGTTCGGAGACGTTCGTGAGACGTTCAAGAGACGTTCGGAGACGTTCGTGAGACGTTCGTGAGACGTTCATGAGACGTTCGGAGACGTTCGGAGACGTTCGTGAGACGTTCGTGAGACGTTCGTGAGACGTTCGTGAGACGTTCGTGAGACGTTCGTGAGACGTTCGTGAGACGTTCGTGAGACGTTCGTGAGACGTTCGTGAGACGTTCGTGAGACGTTCATGAGACGTTCGTGAGACGTTCGTGAGGTTTTCGTGAGACGTTCGGAGACGTTCAAGAGACGTTCGAAAGCGTTCGATAGTTGTTCGAAGACGTTCAATAGATGTTCGAAGACGTTTGTGGGTTTGTTTGGGATTTCACCCAAAAAAAACCCAACCGCTTTAGTCGTTGAATGTCTAAAATTAAATGTATATCTCGCTCTATCTCACATGCATGCGATGCGGTCGCTCCATCTCGCATTCTCGCTCTCTCTCATGCATACGTGTAATCCGATCCCTTCTCTCAGCGACACGGGTCAACCAACTTGGCTCTCTGACGAGAGTCGCTAAATACTAAAATCCGTGAAATTAACAATATAAGACAAAAATAAATCAACAATAAATTTTAAATATATAAAGATCAATAATCAATGATCAATTAGTCGATAATCGATATATACCCCCCTCCGCCGCTCCAACGATTTCCCCCTCCCCGCGTGACGTCAGCCACTCCGCCGAGTCTCCCTCCCCGCGTGACGTCATACCCCCCGCCCCGCACCACCCCTCAGAGGACCTGGGTTAGAACTCTCATAGCTATACTACTGTTATCCTTCGACCGATGACGAAATTGAATAACTATTACACCAAAGGATCATTTATTCGAGAACGTGTATTCAGATTGTCTGCAGTTTGAGTCATACAAATACGGATTCAAACAATCTAGAACATCCATATCTCCGAAATGGAAAGACGTGAGTATTTAATATTGGTAATACCATCTATAGCAAAAAGACATATATCGAGCAGCGGCGGACTAAGCGGGGGGCGGAGGGGGCGGTCCGCCCCGGGCCTCTGGTCCTGGGGGGCCTCCAAATCTCGAGAAGTCATTTTTTAGTCAAATTCAAACCAAGGCCGAAATATATTCAGTAAGGGGCAATTTCGAGTTGGAGGCCCCGTACGTATGCAAAATATAAACATAGGTAGGTAGGTACTAATTCGCCTGTTATCAGGGGGCCTATTACGGTTCTCGGGTGCGACTTCTCACTTCTCGCATTTCCATCTCAAGTGAGTTTAGTCACGCTATTACGGATCGGTCGGGTGAAAATTTCAGATCACTAGGAACTTCCGGCTAGTGATCTCACATTTTCACGACACCGTAGAAGGGGTATACTAGCACGCCTATCAAACCCAGCCCAAAACGAAAGACGTGCGCATCGACAAAAACAGCCTCTTCACTCGAATAAGCAACAAGTTTAAATAGAATCTGAGTTTAACCGGTGCGATGGTCTAGTGGTTAGCGTGCTCGCCACTAAACCAGCGGACCGGGAGGTGGCGGGTTCGAATCCTAGTCGCGTACATTTCGTCGTGAAATGTTGTTCTTCGGCGTTTCGCGGCGAAATAAGACTAGTTCCACGACTGGGGGGCGAACTCGATGACCGGCTGTATTGGTATAGGTTTTCCGCAGTTTCCCTATACCCATGACAGAAATGTCATGATGAATATGATACAGAGGGGGAAGTCGGCTGCGGCCGCGAGAGGGGGGAACAGGGGAAAGATGGAGAAGAAAAGGAGTAAACAGTAGAGGAAAGAATGGTCATAATGAAGGGAAAGAATAGGTAACAAACGCGACAAGCGTGTACCTAAGGAAAAAACCAAAAATAATAGAATCTGAGTTTGCAACATGAATGTTACCGAAAAACAAAGACAAATGTTATTAGATTTCATGAAAGAAGACGAAGATTTAGCACGAGACAGATTGCGACACAGCCATTAAAAAAAAAATACTGGTAATTTTTGTATCATATTAGAACATAAAACGGTTCTTATAAACAGTGATAGAATTATTGTTTTATGTCAATAAATCGAACTATTATGCAATATATTCTTGTTCCGTTATACTGAAAGGATCGAAGGCATCGCACAGTAATAGTCGTATACGAAGCATTCGATTTTTCCGATCTCGCAAAACCACAATCAGAAAATTATTCATCATTATCGGATGACATTACTTAACTCGCTACGATATCAACTTTAAGTTGCTGAATTTTATTAATTATTCGATGTCGAGATTTACAAGTTACTATTTCATAGTAACTTGTGTTATGTATTAGCTTTGGACGTGTCGTCGCTGGGTTAGAAAGACGCTCACGCATGCGCATTTCGATTTTCGACATGACATTTCGTGTCGAGTAAACTTACGTGAATATCCCGCATTTTCACTCGGTGAAGAGAACCGTAATAGGGTGAGCTGCTCACTTTTGTCATTTTCACCCAAACGGAGAACCGTAATAGCCCCCCAGGTCATGATAGAAATTGTCAACATAGCATAAAGCTCTACCTACTTATAGCCAGCGCCATCAAAATGGTGCGCCCCGCGCAGTGGGCACCGCTCACTCTCCACCACTCTATGGTGGCTTTGGCGCGAAAAATAAATACTAGATCCGAACAAATGAGAAATTTCGTAATAAAAATGACATACATACGTACTTAAGAAATTACATCCATACGTACTAAAGAATAACAGGGGAATTCAACCAATCGAACCTTACTGTTGTAAAATTACATTATAACTTGTAACTTGTTAGAAGCCAAAATAAATATAGTCGCCGCCGCTGTTGCCAACTTGTTTTGTTATACCTACCATAAGCGGTTCTGCGATCCACCAGAAAACCTCTAATACCGCTTGGTGTTACCGCTTACGGTCTAGTAAACAAGCAACTACATCTGATGCACTTACATAACGAAATTATGAAGTATTTCAAAACATAATTTTTCAAGCAAATTAAACTCGATTCAATTACTATACCCTGTGGTCTATATTCATTCAAATCTATATACAGCCAAAACATTATTCAGGGAATCCCCATGGCGCTGGTAGGTATTTACAGGATCGTAGTGTTGCCTACACCATAAAAGTTGACACACTTTGTGTCAAAGGGCCTTGTCATAGCAAAATATAATGTATCATAATTTTGTTTACACGTTAGTGGTTGAATATCTTGCTCACCACTAACAAAAACCACTAGCCACTAAAAACACATTTTATCCACTAAAAGGGATGTCTAAACCACCAGTTTACGTGAAAAATCCACTAAGTTGTCAACACTGTTAGCCGCTGCGGGACTTTCCTGACCCACGGTCTTACATACAGGTCTAGAAACGAAGTCACATTTCAATGATGCCGTGAGGCACCGTTACAAGATCCACTTTTTATTCCGCTCGCCGCCACGTGTGTCGCTCCTATCGGGGGATATCCCCCACCCACGGTCTTCTGTGATCTCACCCTACTTATAATTTCCGGGTTGTCATGTGAATGATAAGCGCGGTCCGTGTATCATCTCATGCTCTTAAGGCATTTCTTTCACGAACTCGAATATTTAACAATTAATTGATTTTTGTCTATAATCAAGTAAAAATACATCCCCGTATACGGGTAAAATTGCAAGCCAATTGACCGAACTTTTAACGAAAAATGACAACTCTAAAAAAGGTCTCATTTATATGGCGCTTTATGGAGATAACGATCTGGCCACATTTATATGTAATAATTTAAACACTAAATAACTGTAGATGCCAGATATAAACTGCTCACACGTGTAAAATATTATAAAGATTTCGCAGCGACAATAAAAACAGCCGGTCACCGAATGTTTAGAGAAAATATTCAGAATTAAACCTAGAAATATGTGACTAGCAGACGAGTTTTCGTAGCTGCGACTTTTCAGAGAATGGGTCTATCAATCAGATTAGTCTTCAGTAAGCGTATTATTTATTCATTTGGTTTTTTATTCGTATCCTCATCAAATATTCGGGGGCAAGGTCGACGGCGCATGCGCCTCGATCTGGAGAGTGGGAGAGACAGGCAGAAGATATTCTATCCATGTCACACATGTACCCGTCAACAGCAATGCCACGTAGTGGCGAAAAATGTAAAGAAAAGTAGATCGATTTAGCGCGCCTAACATATCGTGGTCGTTTCCAAACCTGTATCAAACCTTTATTATTATTAGATGGGACTTCAGTAAATCTTTGCCCTGTTTATCACTTATAATCCAATACTTCTTGATCATTTGTGTCTCGGTCGAATCATGCGAGAGAAGTTTTTCTAAACTGAAATTTATAAAAAAAATTCGTCAAGCTATGATGAACCAAGAACGCCTAGTAAATCTGTCCATTCTATCAATTGGAAGGAAAGTTTCAAGGGAAATAGATTTCAACGACGTTATTGAGAAGTTCAGTTAAATGAAAGCACGAAAACATGTAAAATAGTTACAAAGCAAAAGCTTTGTTTTTAAACATATAAGTACAGTAAAAGTTACTTTCTTATTATAGTCGTCATTATTTATTTACACTCTACCTGCTAGGTGCTGTGTTAAATGCTGATCCGTGTTCTAACTTTTTTACCCATATCATAAGTAGGGCGTATAGTAAAATTACAAATCATCAATAATACATCCATTTTTTAGCAGACCGGGGGCCTCATTTATTATATGCCGCCCCGGGCCTCCGACGGGCTTAGTCCGCCACTGATATCGAGGATACAAACTTCGAAAGTGTAGATCTCGTTGTGTAGAACGAGTTGCTTCATAATTTTCTGCCGGTTTTCGCTAACACGTACGAGATTCTTTTAAGGCGTCTGACTACCTTGGCCGATCGAAAAATGGGCATATTAAAAAAAAAAAAAAACTCGAAAGTATGGGCCGGAATATTTTTATTTTTTTACATAACGTCAGAAAGGGCTTTAAGAATAACGTTAATAAATTTCCGTTCAAAATATTAAAAAATGGCGCCGTCATGCACATTGCCGCGGAGGCCCTCCGCACGATACGCGCGGTCGTTGTCCCAGCTGTGACCCGGTCATGTCACAGCTGAAAAAAAAAATCAGCTCATTAGTGAGTAGTGTCGCTACAATGTAGCGTAGCGGTTTTTTTTCGACCATTAAAAAAATTGTGGTGAGCGGAAAGAAATTTTTTTTATTTTTCACCGAAATTATGGCTCACTATAATTTTTTAATGGTCCAAAAAAACGGCTACGTTACATTGTAGCGACACTACTCACGAATGAGCTGATTTTTTTTAATGTGCATAACGGCGCCATTTTTTAATATTTTGAACGGAAATTTATTAACGTTATTCTTAAAGCCCTTTCTGACGTTGTGTAAAAAAATAAAAATATTCCGGCCCATACTTTCGAGTTTATTATTTTTTTTAAATATACCCAATTTTCGTACGGCCAAGGTGGCCAGACGCCTTAAAGTCTTTAAGAGGGGAAATACATTTACAACGATCAAAAAATCAATTTCTTTTCTTTAAGGGATAACACCACTCTAGGAATTTGGAAAAATCGCTTTCATTTGTCTTCAATAATATTTTGGGGTCATAAAAACAATATGTAATTGGTATGCAGCGAATTTTTTGAAGGTTGGATAAGTGTATACGTAAGGCAGGTTTGCAGTCACAAGAGCCTCGCGGTTGATATATCAGCGTGCGGGCTCTGAGTACAGACGACGCGGATTCGATCCCCGGTAGCCAATGTCTTTTTTTAAATTAAACGTATATGAATTAAATATCATAAATAATGCCTGGACATGCGAGAATGGCTAAAGCGAGAGTAAGTTCAAAATTTTTTGAATATAAAATGAAGAAAAAAAATAGATTAAAAAAAGTCGATTAACCAGGGATCGAACCCGGACCGCAAGCATCGTCAATCCGTCACGCTGCCAACTCAGCCACGACGCTCATTGAGAATAGAAAAACATTTATGATACACGCTTATTCATAATGTTTACTGTTGAAAAAAAACGCCGTAACGACCGTGGCGAAGGCTCAAGATTTCTTTTTGAACCTTCCACGGTCGTTTCGGCATTTTATTTTTCAACGCGGTTCGTCGTTAATTTTTTTAACGCGCAATCTCGGCATATACGGCCAACCGAGAGAAAACAATTTTCTCGATACATGTTTTTCTCTTTGAAATTCATTTAATGCATATTCCAATCCGCAGTACGGCCACACATATGTCGAGCTCGATCGGACGGAAAACCTCGCTCCCTTCGCCTGTCGCGTGAGCGAGGGGCAGAGACTTTTCCCCCACCGAGCTACCCATTCGTGTGCACGCTGACTGCGATATCGACTTGAGCGGTGCTCACGACTCGCGCGGCTACAAGGAATCTGCAACCTCGAGAGAGGCGATGCACACAAAATCATATTCCCGAACTCGCCGCCGCGATTTAGCGCCATTTCCGAGGCACGCCGAAAAGGGGAGCGTTGTACATCTCCCTACTAACCTTTGCCGAAAAGTGGAGCGTTGTATATCTTCCTACTAATCTCTGCTATTACGGTTCTCGGTTTGGGTTAAAATGACGGAAGTGAGGAGCGGGTGAAAATGTGAGATTGTTCACGAGACAAGTCGACATAAAAGGTTGTGTCGAAAACTGATGTGTGCATGAGTGGATCGTCATCCGCCTAGCTGCATACGGCGTATGCAAAACATTAGAATGCGTACTTACTTTTTGCCATTATTTAACATTCTTTTGTGGGCCATTTCCAGTAGAGTTCAAATATGTGGATATTCAAGTCCACATGTTGTCCTATGCTCGAAAATGTTTTTGATAGGTTATTAATGTTGTATACACAATGAAAAAACGGCGTCCTCTCCACTTGCGTCTGTATTTAACGCTTACAAATATTTTGTTTATTGCCACTGTTATAACGCAGTCTCTCACGTGCATAATGTTCATGAAAATGCGAAGCGTGAGAAGTCTTACTCGAGAACCGTTATCAAGGTTCTGTTCGGGAAGGGCCGTATTTTGTGGGGACATAAGCAGATCCCTTCTGAATCATCGGTAATTTACAGTGGCGCTTGATAAAAAAATAAGTTGCAATTAATTATTATATCCAACAATAGACTGAACTGAAAATAGACAATAGAAAGTCGCGACTACGAAAATTCTTCTCCTAATCACATGTTTCCAAGTTTTATCCTTAATATTTTTGATAATTATGCAGTTTGAGGACTTTTCGAAAAACGACGAAATTTTTTTTTCGCCATGAGCTGCTTTAAATGCTTACCACTATTGATATTCCTCCGGGACAGGCTGACATTTTCTATTAATTGCATAAGTTATGGGGTTTTGAAGTTCCCGAAAACACGTAATAAAATAGGGCATTTTTTGAATATTTCGACGCGTATATTGGGGGTGGGAGGTGAGGGGATTATTCATATAAGAAACCTGCCTGAATACAATGCCGAAGAGAAATCGCGGTGGTCTCTACCCCCTCTCCCCCTTGCAGCCGTTGTTTGGGTTTGTTTGGGTTGTTATCAGGGCCCCAAAAGTTACCAACGTAGTACAATTGTAGTTCATTTCAATATATTTAAAAACTACGTTTTGTGTCTGGGGGGGGGGGCTGCACCCGAAGATCGAGAATGGCTGACTGATATACTAAATATGAAAAATGACCTCGTTATTGGAACGTTGGATTTGCACCATAAAAATATCGACGTCTTAAGTAAATTAGATGCTGGCTGCACTGTATGTTGTGAAAGACACGTCAAGATAGCACATTACATAATGTGTTCAAAATCTTCCAAAGGTCTGCATAATCGTGAAATTTCAAAAGTACGATTTTTTTATTGCATAGTTTTATAACCTAGGTTCTTAACCTTAATTGTCAATAAACATTTTGTAAAAATTCCAAACATTGATCGACTCTGGTGAAGGGTCAGATCGCCCATTGCGTTTTCCTCGAAACTGTGTTTTATGAAACGGTGTTAGTCGTGTCTCAAAATCTGTCCGTCCGATTTACTTCAAATTCGGACAGAGCATAGTTTATAACACTTTTTATCGTATAATCGGATGATTTTTTGATATGTTTACCCATTCTTTAATAGCAAATTATTATTTTCTTCAGGCGAAAACCAAATTTTTTTCTACAGCATGCCATTTTAGTAATTTTCAAAATTTCGTAAAAGTATCTGATCATACGAAAGTGTTTTTACTGTATTAAAAGAACATTTTTCAATATTTCATTTCAGATCACTCTAGTTGCCAGAACCAACTGAACCAATTGACAATGCAGCATCGGCGACGCTTTGTTTAAATAATAACTTCAGTGTTTATCAATATTTATTCATTTAAAAAATACTGAAATTTGGTAAGATTGTATATTGTGTGTGAAATCACAAACACATCATCCTAGCACCCTCATCGGAATGAATATCGAAAAATCGATTTCTTTTTTGAGCCTTAAGAGGGAAGATGGCGAAGAAATGTTTCCTTTAAAAAAAAAGTCATGAAAATCAGCACTTTTTTCCCCACCTAAAGATATATTCCCCTTTGAGCTGAAGCAGACCCATTAAGTGGTAACCGAATACTTCGTACAAATAAATATGTAACATAAATTTTAATTTCGACTTCTATTGCTATTCTCATACTTTAGCACGCGGAAGCAACTGCTTTTGCAATACACGGCGATAATAAATATTTCGATAACTTCTTTAGAATCTGATCAGTTTCGATTAATTGAAATTAAATTAATTAAAAAATCGAAAAATTAAATTCTGTGAAATGGCGAAACGGCAAGTTGTTGGTTTCCTTCACCTTCTCGATTGTGTACAATTTTTTAAATAAAAAAACTGCAAAAGAAATTAACAAAAAAGCATGCTCGAAAAAAATGAATCACTTCGTTCGCCATTTTTTCGCCACAATTTCGAAACAACCGGAAGCAAATTTGTCGGCGTAAAAACGCAGTAAAAGTCGACGTATCTAGAAAGAAAGTATAAAATAGTTCTTGTAAATTCGTTTTTAATGGCAATAAAATAAGAAACAGTACAATAATAATCATAATGATATAATCATTCTGCAATTATTAATTGTTGTGTAACGCTATCTAGATGCATAACTCGATAATTTTTTGTTTTGTTTAATTCACCTCATACCCGCCAATTCGATAAGTGGTACTAAACATAGCAATAATAATAATAATAATAATAATAATTCTTCCTTAGAGTTACTCTTTTATATCATATTTCACTTTATATCGTTCATTGCGCATGACTCGGATGAACAAAAATATCGCTTTTACATTGTTTGAAAAACCTCTCAACTTTTTTTTAAATATTTTATTTACTTTTTTTTACCTTTTATTACCAGTTATTAATTGTATCAATACCCCGATACAAAACGCCGCTCGATGTTTCATAAGAGTACGTGCCCGCGCATGTGTGTCTGTCGTGTGTTTGCAGTTTTTATCGTAACACAGAAATTACACGTACAAAGTTATTAGCTTTGCCCAGATTGCGACAAGTGTCGTTGAGAAAAAAAATGATCAAACGAGAATTCCGGAGGGGTATCGAAAAACGCCCCCAAAAGGCAAACGTTGTTTCAATGGGATATTTTCCGAAATTGAAAGACGTATAACCCGTAAAAACGAGACTTTTGTCGCAGCTCCACGAAGCAGGGGTTTGAAATGTTTTTTTTTACGAAATGATTATTGTTAAGTAATTAACGAGTTTCGAGGCTTGTGCAAAGACAACGTGTAAGTTTAAATGCAGACAACACTCCGATGCCACTAAAGACATTAAGGCGTTTTTTTAAATCGCACTTGATACGATATGCCAGAGCAGGAAGGGGGCAGGGCGAGAATGAAAAGTCAATCACAAACGCCAACTTGAATAGAGCAAACTTGAATTATATTCGCGATTTGTAGTCTCGTTTGTACGTGTATTTTGACGTATGAATGGATATTTGTGTGGTTTTTTGTTTGTTTTTAATATGCCAATTATTAAAAACAATGAAGATCATCGTTTGATGTGTAAAATTATATATCGCGGTTCCTTAACTTTTGCGGCTTCAATACCATGGGCTTTAACGGCAATGTAACCGGGGTAAATCAGGCTATTCCGGCGATCCGATCGTCGACGATCGGTGTGGTAGGTCATCGTCGTTGAAATCGGGTCCTCCTCCTTCTCTAGTTCATCGTTTGTCTCGGTAGGGCTCGGCGTCGTTGCTTTTTCTTCTTCTTACGCTTTGCATTCACTCCACGATCACGCGGCGATGCATTTAATTCCACTCTTTTGCGCTTCTAATATTTTACCCCTCTCTGTTATTCAATCTTTTTTTTTTTTTTCGTTTTCTTTCGTACGCGTTTTTTTCCGTTATTACGAAATCGAGGATCAATCGACTTTGAGCAAACTTACTCGACTACCTTCAGCACCTTGCCGATTGCAATAGTTTTGTCTGTAAAACAGAAAAAAAGTCGATTAATAGTACGCGACGGGAATTAAATTGTTGCACATTATAATACGGTATTACACCCTTTTTTGAAAGGTGTCTCAATTTGATCCTTTGGTGGTAATAAAATACTAGAACTTTTATTTCTGTTTTGTGAAATCGATAAGTGGCATGAACGTGCATTTAAATACTACATTTCAAATTTCCGTGCGAAAACGCTAGCCGCCCTGCTGCTTCGGTTCGTGACGTCACTTGCATAGTAAACAACGACGCTGCGCCAATTGTGAATACGTACATTTTTCTTTGTTAAAAATGAGTTACGATCCCTATCATTGGTGTGTTGTTCCTAAATGTAAGAATACTAATGTAAAAACACCGAGCAAGTTGTGGATTAAAATGCCAATTCATATAAATAAGAAGTCTTGGTTAAAACTTGCGAGAAGATATCCAAAGTCATAGTCCGAAAAAAACTCATTTGTTATTTTTTAAAGTACAGATAACTATTTGAAAATTTGAAATTAACTATGACAAACGAGAATATATAGGCGTTGACGCTTTCTTTGTTTACTATGTCATTGACGTCACGTCGGAATCCATTATGGCGGCTACTATTTTGCATATTTGTCGAACAGATAGAAAAATTATTTAAAAAAAATTAATTATGAATTTAATTTTGTTTTTTTTTTTAATTAAAACCAACATTATCCGATTGCTTATTGCGAAAGCTACCGTATTTATACATCCTTAATATTTTTCTTACATGGAGCAAAATACCCTATTAAAAGTGTTTGCTTCTGCAACGATTATGAAGAATTAAAGGCTTCTTTATCATCGTTCGCCTCAGATGGCACATTAATTTTGTAGCTTGTTCGGTAAACATATAATTTTAATATTGAAATAAAGCTTAAGGAGGTTGGAGCGTTAGCCACCATTCGTGATTTAAAAAAATATCATATTAGTGTCTAGACTGTACGGAATCTTTGCCAATTTTTTGAATTTTGTTTCGCCGTCAAACGCGAGAGATAAAGAATCGTTGAATGCGTGTAATTTTGGACAATTTACCACCAAGATAAACCTTTTCTTATAACGTTTTAATGCAAACTGAACCTGTGAAAACATTGAGAGAGAACAAACCCATCTTGCTCATCGTAAACTATAGAAAGTCAATGTTGAACCATCGAGTTTTCATAAAAAATTATGAATCTTAGCTGGCGAATAAAGAGCATTGCTGCTAATCTCAATTTCCGCGAAGTTTCCGTACTTCGGCAACACTCAATATTAATAAATGGTAATAATAAATAATCTCGTGACATAAATATCAACAGGCATAATTATATATGACCCAGAATTTCATTCTGAATTGTATAGAACATTCACTGACGCAGTTTTTCATAAAAATCTTTATGTTATACTGTTTCAAGTTGGTAGTCATATCAAAGTTTTTCTTATTCGCGTAATAAAAATGTTGAAAAGCATAATAATTATGCCCTTTGATTATATATTTTATGAAAAATGGGCATCTACAGAATAAATATCTATACCCAGTTTGCATTTTTTGAGGTCCATTGAAAAAAAAACTTCATAAAACGTCATTTGAGTCAACTGGATTGCTGCAACCTCCTTAATCACATTCAAATGTTTGCAAATTAATGTATAACTTATAAAGTAACAATATTTGACAAATATTTGCAATGATCAAATTTGACATTTCCAATTTCTTCAAATAATCTCACGAATATGGCTGGTTCAGTTTGAAATAGAAAACAATTATTACTTATTTTAAAATATTTTTCTTCCGGATGCGAGTTTTCAAATAACAAATTCAAGCTTCCCGATACGAGTTTTCAAATGAAAAATACAAACTTGCCTATCCAGGTTTTTAATAAAAAAAAAAATTATTTATTTTCAAGTATTTTGCTTCCCGATATGAGTTTTCAAATGAAAAATACAAACTTCCCTACCCAAGTTTTAAAATAAAAACTTTTTTTTACTTGTTTTTGAATATTTTTCTTCCCCAACCTAATGATTTCACAATAACCGCAATAATTTCACTTGAGTATCGGCTGAATTCTATTTTTATGAGTTATCAGATTTTTCAATCAAAGGGTTACAAGAATAGAAGGGCACCCTGCTGTGGTAGACAGACGAAATGATAAGGGTTGGCAAAATAGTTACGGAAAACTACAAACAAAGGGAATATTTAATGATCGAAGAATGGCACAGAAATAATTTACAACGAATTCCTCGTATTTTTTGTTGTTCTTTCGGAAAGAAACCAAAATGCGTGAGATAAAAACCCAAAATTTTTAGAACAAAAAATCTAGTTGTAACTGCATTATCACGTCGGAGAAAAAGTTCTAACCTTAAGACAAATGAAGGATACTTACTTTCGTCCCTAAGAGTGAAACGTCCCATTGGTGCAAAGAGATTAAATTTTTCAAGGCATATAACTCCCGCGCACTCGATTCTCATAATCGCAACTTGATCCTGTTTAACGAACCTCGGTCGCGTTTTGCTCTTGTCGCCGGTTTTCTTATCGACAAGACATATTAATGCCTTAACGGTAACCTCCTCGGCGGCGCAATGAATGTGCATAACCGCACTGTAACCCGCGCATATTATACTCTTGTGCTCCAGTATAACGACCTGGGCGTCGAATATCTTGCCCGTCTTTATTGGGTTATTGCTGTCGCAAAGTACGAAGCCCGGACTGACGTCCTCCTCCTCGATTCCCTTCAGCTTGATTTTAACATTCTCGCCGGGTCCCACAAACGTCACTTCCTCGTCGTCCGACCACAGCTGATCAACGATAACTGCCGTCTGCGCAAGAAAGCAAACAAGATCAAGTATCGAAAAGATTTCGAACCAAGAAACGAAGGAACACTTGTTACACACTTAGAATCGTAAAACTCTTCCTGGCAACTTGATCGAAAGTTCATTAAGGGGTCAGGCAACGTTGGAAAAGTTTTAAAAAATCGATAGTCGCTTGCGGAAACTCAAATTGAACAAGGTCCGACATATCACTCATTCACTGAAAAACTGCCATAACACAAAATGCTGTTTTGAGATAAGTATACCATAAAACAATTTAAAAATGTTAATAAATTTTACAATAAATAAAATCCTTACAGGTTAATTTAGATAAATATTGACGTCACAGTGGCTTCACGAATGTGAAAAAATACGTTTTTCTCAAAACAGCATTCATTGGGTTATGATAATAGTAGTCTGGTCTTGACCGACGTTTTTCTTGTTAAATTTTTTTTTTCATTAGTTATTAAATCATTTTTTTCGCGAAAAATCGAAAAAAAAATTCAAATGATTGTTTTCGATTATTCAAACATGATACCAAAAAAATCTAGGTCAAGTCTCACCCAATGTTATCTATTTTAAGAAGAAACAAATCTTTTTTTTGGTTCAGATCCACCGGGTGGCCAAAATCAAGTACACCTTGACAAGACTTTTTATAACTTCTTTATCTATTAATATTTGTTAATGAAATTTGGCACACAACTTTGTTAATATACATACAAATAAATGTTCAAACGATTTTTCAGCAACTTGCTTACTCCTTAAAAATTAATTTGTTCAAATAACCCCGATTTTCGGGTCGTCACAGTAGCCTAACCACTCAATAAGAATTCTAACAAAAGTTCAATCGATTTTCGAAATTAGAATCTTCAAAATAATAGATTTCTATTGCATTTGCACGTGAAATTTGGTGTTCTTATTCAGCGTGATAGTAGTTTATCCTCGACCGACGTCTTTCTTCTCATTTATTATCATTAGTTATTAACAATAATGGTGTCATTTTTCCTCGAAAAATAAGAACGCTCAATTTTTTTCCGATATTTGAAACACGCCGGCAACAAGGTCGGGCAATCCAATGTGATCTATTTAAAATTTAAAAAAAAAACTATTTTCTACAACTGCGTCAATGTAATTGCAAAGTTAACACAATTTTGTTAATGTAAATTATTTTTTGCAAATAACCCTGATTGTCGGGTCATCACAGTAACCTAACCCCTTAATAACATCAAAAGGAAAACAACAGGGTCGGTTTTTCGGTCGGAATTTCTACGGTTCTTTCATGTTCGTAATAAATAGTTTATTTACCCTGTTGGGCATGACCAGCAATGCCTGGCCCTTCTTAGCTTCGCCACCCTCAACTTTGCCCATCACCACCGTACCCATGTCCTTGTACTTGTCGACGATTGGCATGATGAAGGGGCCATTGCTCTTGCGATTCAATGATGGCAGGGAGTCGATGAAGGATATGAAAGGTGGACCCTTGTACCAGTCGCACAGGGCCTCGGGTATAGGGTCTTTGAGACCGATACCCAGCTGCCCCGAGACTGGCATAAACGTTAAATCTTTGGCCGGATTGAAACCCAATTTACGAAGATACGGCAATATTTTATCTCTGCAAATGTACAAAGAAAGTCATGAGATAATTAAGCAAAGCGGACCGTTTGCGGTGGCATGAGAAACGCACGTGGCCAAATAAACGTTCTGTTTCTATCGATTCACCGCGTGGCCAGCACAGCTGTCTCTCTCGATACCGAGAATGCCTTTTACCTCACCGATTGTGGTGGTAGTGGCAAAGGACGGCTTCCAGTTTTCTCCGAGACGGCTGATATTTCGAGGAGAAAAACAATACCTTTCGCTCTGTTAAGGAGTCTTCTCACTTTAGACGCTAAAAAAGGCTATTGTCATGAATTTCTTTTTATAGGTTTATATTATGGATATTGATATGAAAGTTGTTACACTTAATAAATGCACCTTCGAAATACACCCAAACATTTTTTTTATGTATTTCTGTAACCCAAACAAACTTTAAACGCGCTTTTCTCGAAACAACGTTTTTCGACGGCTTGTTGATAAAACCTTCAAAACTACTGAACCGATCCTGATATTTTAACCACATATTCTTTACAACTATAGCTATAGTGCATAGCAAGAATTTTTTTTTAATTTTGATATTTCCTTTTTTTTTGCCAGACGATGAAAAAAAAATGTTTTTTTTTGTTTTCTCGAAAAATGTCCGCCTTTTTGTTATTTTTGCATATATAAAAAATCGTATGATATGCGCTATAGCCATTAACATACTGAATCTAAAACCGTTTGATTTTTTTTGTTTCGGATGATCCATCCCAGAGATTTCATCAGCAGCGGAGAACTACAATTTTTTGAGGACCTTTTTTTAACTACCATTTTCGTCTATAAATAAGGACTTAAATAAATAATTTTTTTTCAATCTACTTCGAAAGCATATTTATTAAGTGTAACAACTTTGATATCAATATCTATAATATAAACCTATCAAAAAAAAATCATGAAAATAGCGTTTTTTAGAGTTTAAAGTGAGAAGACCCCTTAAGGGGGGATATACTTTTGGGCGAGAAATTTTTTTGCTGATCTTCATGATTTTTTAATTAACAGATTTTTTAATGTATAGATTAAAAACCATGTAAGAGGCGAAAGTAGTAATAAACATAGCCTAAGTGTCAAAAATGGTAAAAAAATCTTTCCCTTGAAAGAAGAATCATGAAAATCAGCAAAAAATTTCCTCGTCCAAAGGTATCTCCCCTCTTAAAATGCGAACAACGTGTATATCTTCGTTTGTGCCCAATATCATTGGTCTAGAAGAAAACTCGGCCAGACGATCTTTACAAACCGGACGTGTGACAGACGTCCTTGAAGTGAAGTTTCTCAAAATTCGACGACCAATAGGTCCACCAATTCTACATGTGACCAAGATTTTTTTACTTACTTTGTGAAAGATCCACTGAAAAGCAGTTTAATTTAAGGGGCTACATCTACCTAGAGACCCGAAAAAAGATGGCCAAAATCCGATTTTTTGTCTGGGAAATGATTGGTGAAAAAAGAAAGCATTTTTTAAACGCTAAAGTACATATATTGAGAGCCTTTAAAAAACAGCACAAACATGGCCGCCGGCAGACGATACTGCTTTCGAAAGCGGTGGACATGATGCGTCGAGAACCAGTTGATGGATTATTCTAAAATTACAGGAGATACGATGAGAAACATTTAAAGGTCATTGACGATCTCACTTTTTTTAAATCGATCTTCATTTTTTAATAGCTACGTAAAATTGACGACTCTTTTTCCATAGATTTTGTATACTCGAGTTTTAATTCGTCGCCACTTTGTTAAGAAAAAAAAATTATTTAAAAAATCGACGATCGTCAACGACTTGTATTTCTTGTGAACTCGAATAACCCATTTGGTTTTTAGATTTCAGATGGACCATTTAAGCTGGAGAGTATCCACCGCCAAACGTTGCGAAAAACATTTCATCATCGGGCGGCGGCTATGTTTTGGAGTTTTTCTGTATTTTTCGGGTGTTTTTTTTAAGGCCGGAGCCTGAATTAGAAGGTCCGAAAAATCGTTTTTTTTTTTAATTGCTTAAATCGATAGATATACTATCCAAAAATATATTTACAAAGTTAGAGACCAACTGTAAATATTTTCGAAGATACAAGGCCAAAAGCAGAGTAGCGTTGAATTAATATTTCCTCCTATTGAAAACTTTGAACCGCGTTTTCTCCAGTTTTCACTTTCACGATTTTTCCAAATTGCCGGGCGTGATGGCAAAAAAACTGAACGACCTATTGAATCAAACCAAAGTTTATTTTCTACAGTATGAAAATCTCTTCTAAGTGAATTGAAAAAGTGGTTGAGAATTTTTTTTAAATAATTTTTATAGAACGTTAAAGTGTGTTTTAACACATTTTTTTGTCTAACTTGAAAAAAGTTGTCACAATTTTTTCAGCTTTTTCTTAGTTCACCCAGAAAAAAATATATATGAAAATTGAAAATTTTATTGGTTTTTTTTTTGTTGCAGTCAAGAATGACAAGCTGCATCTTTCCCGCCGATTGGGGATGCAGTGGCAAGACGCGCATCGAATAGGCTGATAAATCTGCAGTAATTTATTGTTTCATGTGAAACATTTTTTAATACATTTCAAATATACATGAAAAGACCTCAATGTTTACTGGGCTCACTTGTTTTTTTCCCGTCTAAAAAAATCCCGAAAAAACGCTTTTTTTACCTTCTAATTCAGGCTCCGGCCTAAATGCTGTCAATATGTGTTTTAAAAAATGCGTTTCTTCTTCACCGACCGTTTCCCAGAAAAAAAACATCGAAATTTGGCATTTTTTTCGGGCCTCGAGGTAGATGTGGCCCCTTAACATTTTGAGTGGGAATTGAACATCAATGGGAGTTCTAGCTCGTCTTGATACGTTGGATTTTTCGTATCGGCAAAAATGACAGCTTTTAATGATTAAATAACGATTGAAAAGTTCACCCGACCGCATATACCGCGACGTGTTCATTTTTTTTCTCGAGAATGTGCAGTCGCATGAAGCACAAATATCAATCGTTCATAACGGTACGTATATTCGTTCTCCACGAGGGATGACAAAATGGGACGAAGACTCACCTACACTCGTTGTACCTTCCCTCGTCCCACTCGACCGTCGGATCGTCCATTTTATTAACTAGAACAACCAAATGTTTGACTCCCGCTGTTTTCGCGAGCATAGCGTGCTCTCTTGTTTGACCGCCCCGATCGAAGCCCGTCTCGAATTCTCCCTTTCTCGCTGATATGACGAGAACGGCCAGATCAGCCTGTGCCGCACCGCCGATCATGTTAGGCACGAAACTTTTGTGTCCCGGCGCATCCAGAATTGTGAAGTGCTTTCTTTCAGTTTCGAAATAGGCTCTGCCAACCTCGACGGTCTTTCCCTTCTCTCGCTCCTCCTGATTCGTGTCCAACGCCCAACTCAGATACCACGTCTCTCTGCTCCTCTCCTTCGCCTCTCTCTCGTACTTCTCCAGCGTTCTCTTGTCCACCATTCCCGTCAGCGCCATTATTTGTCCTCCTATGGTGGATTTTCCCGCGTCTGTTTTTCGGACAAAAATCGCCAACATGGAAACAGTGATCAACACAAGTTTTCATTTTTTTCACCTAGTGCCTGTATTTTAGTGAAAGAATAATTTAAAAAAACGCTCCAAAGAAACTGTTTTAACTCTTGTGTAACGCGGCAATATTGCCAAACTTTAACACTTGCACCATCTATTTGTCTACGTCGGAAAAAAAATCGCTATGGAAATTCAAGTATAGGGAACCTTACGCAAAGCTCCGGGCAGATGGCGCCACGTAAACATAACGTAAACAAAAGAAGCTGTCAGCGCGCGCGGTACATTTTCACGGTGTCTGTATTGTACTAAAATTATATGAATAGACATAATGGACAATAATTACGGATATTTGACTATACCGGAATTGAAAAATCAGCTTCTACTCTTTTCCTTCTCTGTTCATTCTTTAAAGTTCCTTTTTTGCTCCAAACAAACAGGAAAGGGATAACCCCTTTTTCAGTATTTTCCCGCTCAATTGCATCCCCGTAAAGAATGAAAATAAGCTAGGTAAGTATTATGTAATAAAAGAATACCAGAAGGTTAAAAAAATGCAAATATTTCAAATATCAATTTTTAGATTATGATGTTTAACTACTTGACAATATACTTTTAGAAGTAAATAGCGTTAAAATATTATGTTTATACACTCAGCTGTAACAAATCCTTCATTTCTATAGTCTGCATATCTAACATATAGATATAGATCAGAATATAGCATTGAATGTTTTGTGGCTGTAAGGTGCTTGCAACGTATAGCAATTTCCTATTGCTTGCGAAGTTTTTCGTTTTTAGGAAAAAAATGAACGCCTTCGTGTCTGCATTCAATTGCACAAATTCTTCACAATTTCTTCAAGGCGAACGCATTATTTAAAGAGAATTCAACAGTAGTCGTAGAAACACGGGCAAAACCAAAGGGAATCTCACTAAACGTCATGTTCTGTTTACGTTATAATACAATGTCCCCTCTAGTGGGAGAAATTGGTAGTAAGGTTCCCTAGTGGCTCCGTGCGCAACACTAGCGCAGGGTTGCCAGATTTGGCGGTTTTGCGCCAAATTGGCGATTTTTGAAACTGTTTGGCGCCGAAAAATTCTAATTGGCGACTTGTCCAACCGCCAAATCTGGCAACCCTGCACTAGCGCCGCGTAACGTTCGTATTTTTGTCGGCTTTGTCCAAGGCTCTGTGATTGTGGTTATAATATTGTGATAAATTATAAAAATTAAAATCGCGCCGCAATTGCGTTTAATTTGTTTGCATTAAATCAATTTGTCTGGCCAAAGACGGCGAGAAGTGTTTCCTTCCAGTAAAGTAAAAAAGTGAGTAACATTTTCTTAAATTGTATATTTTTGTTTACTCGTAATTTTGTTGTTAGACCAGAAAAATGAAGCTATACAATTGCTATTATTAGAATTAAACAAACATCTGTTGTTGCTGCGGCGCTAATGATAAATAAAATTTTGTTTTCAGACCCAAATAAGTAGAATTTGAAGGACCGGCTTCGAAACTATAACTAACAATGTTAATATTCAACCTCAAACCCAATCTAAGGAAAAACTGTTAGTATCTGGTGAACACGTCAGGGATGTAGAAGATTTTGGGACAAAACATGACCCAAGTTTAATAATTCAAGCTCGTGCCATAAAGCAAACCTCTTTTTCCTTCGAATTGCAGCTATCCATTTGTTGCGTTGTTCTAACTTCCAATTTGCCGTAGGGAATCGATAAAACTCGCATTCACTATTCCTTCTGGTATTTTTGCAATTTATTACACAACAGTCGTGGCCCGTTAGAAAAAAAAAAACAATTAAAAATTTGACCGCATAAAACTCAATCAACGTATAGATTTGAAAGATGAATAGCCGAGTGTATTGCAAGTTTTGCCAACTGCGGCAATGCGTTCGATTTCATTACTCCCACCCTATACTCTGCATTGAGCCAATAGATCCATCCTCCAATCTTACTCTTCCTTTACATCTTACTCATTTGCGGCAACACGATTATTGGGAAAATTTCCACAGTAACATTGAACTCGTTTTGTCATCTTAATAGATCAAACGCGATATTCCTGCAGCAAGGTTCAACACTGCATGTTTTCCCACCGACGAGTAATTTTGTCACGCTTTAATAGTTCCCCAACAGTGTGTAGAGTCCTCTTATAGATCAGAATACTTGGCATTTAAGATATTCCTTTCACGTTCCCGAATATTTAAAAATTAACTGATTTTCGGCTATAATTAAGTCAAAATATAAGCGAATATATAGGTAAAATTTCAAGCCAAGTTACCGAACTTTTAACGAAAAATTACGGCTCTAAAAATCGTCCCATTTACACGGCACCTTATGGAGATGACACGCTGGCCACATCACCATCTAATAATTTATACACCAAATAACACTAGATGCGCGATATAAACTGCTCACGCGTCTAAAGATTCTGTAACGACTACAAAAACAGAGTGTCACCGAATGTTTAAAGAAAATATTAATGATAAAACTTGTAAAAATGTGACGAGTAGAAGAATTTTTGCAGCCGTGACTTTCTAGAAAAATTTTTTTGTTCGAGTTTATTGTCGGAGTATATAATAATTGATTTTCTTAAATTAGGTGATTATTAATTTTATTAAGCGCCACTGTAATTTACCAATGATGGAGAAGGGCCCTCCTTGTGCCGCCACAAAATACAGCCCTTTGCGAAAGGAATACCTTAACATGTTGACTAGGTCTGTACCAAGTGGATGCTTTTACTCAAATACCTAGATAATCATGGACTGCTCTGGTGGAGTACGCCATAGGAGTACCATACCGACTATGTGCGTCCGTACCATACCGGTGAGTTACCAGTATGCTGTACCACTACCATGCTAGCACAGTGAGGGAACGGTACCTGTATGTTTTACTATTGTACTGCGTACCAGTACTGTACGCGTATCAGTATAGCACCAGTCGCGTACGGATACGTTGTTCCACTAGTTCGCAGGGGTATCTGAGTATTAGCTTTAAATGTCTCAAAAAATGGATTTCCTTCAACAAGATGTTCGATAAGCTTAAAGATGCAGAGACCAATACCGACAATTGGTGGAACGTGTAAAAATTTTCATCCCGACGTTGCAAAACTTATCGATCTTGGAGCACGAACAAAACGATCCGTACACACATCACTATTCCCGAACATTATCTTCCGTAATTTTTCACCATTATGAAAACATTTTCAAACTGTTAGAGGAGAAACCCAGAACAACAAGAAATAGGCCCGAAACGAGTCTCGTTCAACGGGCAAAACATGTGAATTTCACAGATGATTCGAGAGCCCATTGGCTCCTCCGTTAGCCAATCCCTACCATATGTTTCGCATCGAGCCTATCTCCCATAATCCCAAGATGTCGAAAACGATTTTGGCCCTCGGACACCGACACAGAAGAGAATCGCATAGTGGAATCGTAAAATGAAGAACCAAAATATATCCACTGTTTCCGAGTTTCAAAATGTCGCGTCTCATTGTATTGTAGCAGCAGGTAAGAGACGGCGCGCACTGCTGATGGACTCACCCACATGGCCGATGAACACAACATTGACGTGTTCTTTTTTGCTCTTGGTATCCTCCGCAACTTTGACAATCTTCTTCTTAGGTATTTTGACAACAGCTTCCTCATCCTCCTCTATAAAAGCCTCCTCGTTCTCCGGCGTGAGTAGAGGATCTCCGTCGACGGCAGCTTCTTCCCAGGAGTCCGCCGGTTGATGTCTCGGACTTGTATTTGTTTGTTCGCAGTCGGAAGCTGGCTCGGAGGACGAATTGGGCGGCGAGATACCTCCGCCAGCCGGCGGTTCTTCGATTCTTATTCCGACAGGATCCGGGGGCAGAGCTGGCGTAGCCGCACCTGGGAAATTCGAGTCTGCGCGTTAAAGCGGCGCCTTTACCCTCCTCCGCCTAGATGAAATCGTTGCGCAGTCGAGAGAGAGAAAAGACGCGCAGACGAAACGAAAATCGTAAAAAACAAACGAAATAATAGCAGAGAAAACGGCCGAGGGAGAGGACGGAGATCGACGGAGGATTCAGCTGTTGATTGCGGAATGGCGAAAGTAAAGGAGAGGAAGAAAACGGTGGTACCGCAAATAGGTTACCCCGCGACGAGAATCGAAAAAAAGTGCACACGTTTGCGAAACGAAGAAAGACAAATCATTCTTTTCGAAAGCAACAAAAAGTAATTTCCTTTGAAGGAATGGAAGGGAAAAAAAAAACAGAAAAACACGCAGCCGAGAAAATAAGCCGCGTAGGTTTGTTTTTTCCTCCGCGGAGGAGAAAAGACGAACTAACCGTGATGAATTTCAGGAGTTACGAAGGTGGTCGGGGTTGTATGAACGGCTGGCGGGGTGTCCGCACCGCCGCCGCCACCACCACCACCACCATCGATAGTGGGATAAGCCGGCGTCGGATTGATGCTATCCGACAAAGAGTTTATGCAGAAGGAAGGCACGAATTCCGCTGCATTGACGTTCAGTGTCGAAAACTTGCCCTCGATGAGTTTACCATCGTCGGTTGACGTTGCATCAACGTTATCCGCCTGCTGTTCCCACGAGTCCGGTGCCACGCTGTTCGCCATATTTTATACTCGTTCTCCAACACTCGGACCACGGGGGGGTCTTCTTTTCCTCTTTTCTTCGTTAATTTTACGACGATACTAATAACACGATGTAAATCTCGGTCAACACCCCGATGTGATCGTAAGGAAACGGGATGGGGGTGGGGGTGACGGTGGAGGGAGTTTTTTAAAGCGTGCGGCGACGAGGCGACGACACACGCGGAACTAAGGCTCGCGATCAACGAACGAAAAAAAGAAAAAAATATTATATACCCACACACGCACGCACATACACTGGCGCTGATTATGACTCGCGAGATAAAACGTTCGTAACGGTGAATCGGTGGCGAATTATCACCGAATTCCGAGGAACCGCGGGGAGGGAAAGAACAGGGGAGGGGAGAGGGAGAGAGAGAGAGAGAGAGAGAGAGAGAGAGAGAGAGAGAAAAGGCTCTCACGCCGTACGCAGGGGTTATGAACGCTTCGTCGGTATGTCCCTTAAAAAATTAGTTTTTTTTTCGCAGGTTATATACGTGTGTATTGCGCACAGCACGCTCGGATTGGTATGGTCGTCCGCGTGCGAGCCCCGTGGTCCTCGCAACGTTTTGCTGGCTGCTGGCTACTCGACCGCCGGAACTGCCAGGCTCAAATAACTTACTGTCTACGGAGATCCACGCGTGGATACGATTTTTTTGTCTCTTATAGATGCGTATGTATGGTGATGAATGTGGCTCCATGTACGTATACGTGCATCTCGAATGTGCATATAAAAGTTCTAGAAAATGGATACGTGATAAATTTCTGGGGTACCATCCGATGCCACTTAGGCGTGAGGGGGCGGGAGAGGGAGATTGTTGAACCTACAGGTTGCCTTCGTGATAGTAGGCTGGTAATACTGGCTGGTCACGGTATTCTTCTCGCGAAGAGCCGTATTTTGTAGGGGCATAAGCAGGGCCCTTCTTAATCATTGGTAAATTACAGTGGCGTTTAATAAAAATAAGTCACAATCAACTATTATACACAACGATAAACTGGAATTAAACATTTCGCGCAAGTTTAGTAGATTTAGACATTTTTACATTTTCTCCGAAACGGACGGCTACGGAAATTATTTTCCTAGTCACATTTTTCCAAGTTTCATCGTTAATATTTTATTCAAACATTTGGAGACCCCTGTTTTATGGAAATTGTCCTTACGAATTCTTTAGGATTTTTACACGCGTGAGCAGTTTATATCAGACATCTAGAGTTATTTAGTGTGTAAATTATTAGATAGCATAATGGCCAGCGCGTCGTCTCCACAAAGTGCTGTATAAATGAAACGGGTTTTGGAGTCGTAATGTATCGTTAAAAGTTCGGTAACTCGGCTTGAACTTTTACCAGTATACTGCGATGCATTTTTACTCGATTATAGACGAAAAACGGTTAATTGTTATATATTCAGGTTACTGAAAGGAATACATTAAGAGGGAATGACACCTCATCGCAGTCGGTATGGTAGAACAATTATAGATTCCCAAAAATCTCTGAAACGGCTCTTCAGATCCCGTCGAAACTTTGCCAAACGACGTCAAATAGATGGACGAACAGTTGTCTGCCCCTTAAATTTTCCGAATTTGAGAAAAAAAATGTAGATTGGCTTATGATAAGCCACTGTACATTTGTTTTCTCAAATTCGGAAAATTTAAGGGGCAGACAGCTGTTCGTCTATCTATTTGACGTCGTTTGTTTGGCCACACCGACTGCGATGAGGTGTCATTCCGTCTTAAGACGGAATGACACCTCATCGCGGTCGGTATGGTAGAACAATTGTAGATACCCAAAAATCTCTGAAACGGCTCTTCAGATCCCGTCGAAACTTTGCCAAACGACGTCAAATAGATAGACGAACAGCTGTCTGCCCCTCAAATTTTCTGAATTTGAGAAAAAAAACGTAGATCGGGTTATCATAAGCCAATCTACGGTTTTTTTCTCAAATTCAGAAAATTTGAGGGGCAGACAGCTGTTCGTCTATCTATTTGACGTCGTTTGGCAAAGTTTCGACGGGATCTGAAGAGCCGTTTCAGAGATTTTTGGGTATCTACAATTGCTCTACTATACCGACCGCGATGAGGTGTCATTCCGTCTTAAGGACGTGTCGCGCGTTCGGTCGGTCAAAATCCTACACTTGAGTTTTCTTCTAGACGTATTATGTTTCGGGCAAACGTGTAACGCTCGCACAATTTCACCATCTCGCCACTACGAGACCATCTGTAACTCCTTACAACTTGGTAACGACAGTTTTCGTTATCGTAAGCTAGCGACAGCCAATAAGACCTTTACAGAACCCGGACAAGAACAATAACTATTTTTTTTCATGCCAATCGTTTGTTAGTGTTTGTTAGACAAAATCCAGCGTTTGTTAGACTTTATTTATTTAATAATACGAAAAACAAATTTCATGTCAAAGTTAGCCGCAGGCAAAAAGGTTTTCTCAATTTTAGCAAAATGCTGATTTTTTCGTCCTACTCAATTGCTAGTCGTTTGTTAGTGTTTGTTAGACAAATTCCAGCGTTTGTTAGACTTTATTTATTTAATAATACGAAAAACAAATTTCATATCAAAGTTAGCAGCGGGAAAATGGTGTTATAATGATTTCGAACTTTTCTTCGTAACTAATCGATTGTTGGTCGTTTCTTAGTGATTAGTAGTCGATTTTTATCGTTTGTTAGAGCTTAATTTTTTATTTTGTCGTTGAGAAACTTTTCATCCCTATAGGTTTGTTCGCGCTAGCTACACTTTCTACACTTTTTTAGGGAGTGGACACTTTGGCGTTCGTTTTAACGGAAATAACGTCACGCGCCGCTGTTCGCGTACAAGTGTAGCTACACCAGAGATTAGTAGGGAGATGCACAACGCTCCCCTTTTCGGCGTACCTCGTAAATGGCGCTAAATCGCGGCGGCGAGTTCGTGAATATGATTTCGTGATCATCGCCTCTGTCGAGGTTGCAGATTCCCTTGTAGCCGCGCGAGTCCGTGATCACCGCTCAAGTCGGTATCGCAGTCAGCGTGAACACGAATGGTCAGCTCGGAGGGGGAAAAGTCTGCCCCTCGCAAATCGCGCTCGCTCGACAGGCGAACGGAGCGAGGTTTTCCGGCTGATCGAGCTCGACATATGTGTGGCCGTACTGCGGATTGGAATATGCATTAAATGAATTTCAAAGTGAAAAACATGTATCGAGATCATTGTTTTCTCTCGGTTGCCCGTTTAAGCCGAAAATGCGGGTTAAAAAAATTAACGACGAACCGCGTTGAAAAATAAAACGCCGAAACGACCGTGAAAGGTTCAAAAAGAAATCTTGAGCCTTTGCCGCGATCGTTTCGGCATTTTTTTTCAACAGTAAACATTATGGATAAGGGTGTATCATAAATGTTTTTCTATCTGCAATGAGCGATGTGGCTGAGTTAGCAGCGTGGGGGATTAACGATGCTTAGGCTGGGAATAAACGTCCGATTTTTTCTTTCCGACGATCCGATCCGACAGTCGGATCCGACTATCGGAAGGCACTCGTGCCATACATTTGTTTCAGCATGCAATACACATCCGATCCGACTATCGCAACTCGGATCCGACTATCCGATCGGATGTGTATTGCATGCTCACTCAAATGTATGGCACGAGTGCCTTCCGATAGTCGGATCCGACTGTCGGATCGGATTGTCGGAAAGAAAAAATCAGACGTCTATTCCCAGCCTTACGATACAGGTTCAAACCCCGGTGAACCAACTTTTTTTTTCTTCATTTTATATTCAGAACATTTCGAAGTTACTCTCGCTTTAGCTATTCTCGCCTGTTCAGGCATTATTTATGATATTTAATTCGTATATGCTTAATAAAAAAAACAAGACATTGCTACCGGGGATCGAACCCGCATTCATTGCAGCGGGATCGCGCGTAAAAGTTACCCCCTCTCTAGTCTCTTACGCGCCATCACACAATCATGGTAGCGCGTGTCCGTGAGCGAGCGACGCTCGGACATCTTCGAAGAGAGCCGAGCACGGTCGAAGTTTCCCGACCGCGCCTTCGGCAGCTACACCAATAATGGACGGTGAGCACGTTCATGTGCGGCCAAGCCGAAATGAAGACTTCGAGGGAAAAAGTAATCTGAGCACGACTCGCGCGTGACATCACCCGACGTCACGCGCGGCTTTTAGATGATTTCAATGCTCATTTAGCCCTTGATTCCCTGCGTTATTAATGTAAACAAAAAAATGTATCGCGCACTCTGAACGCTTATTTTTTTAGTTTATACGTTAATTTAAATATAATAATAAATCTAAATTACAACTCATTTATCTTATATGAAATTGTTTACGCTTTACTTACACCCGTCCTTATGCCAAATAAATTATAATTCATAAAAGTAAGCGGAAATATATTTATATTCGTATTATTATATTAATTCTCATACTTTCATCAAGCGATAAACATTATCCCCAAAAACAAGCCAATCATCCATCCGGGCGCGGATCGTAAGTACCAGAAAGTGCACATATTCTACAAGCGATGAGATGGTCCCGTTGGTAGCGTTCCTGGCTTCGGTCCGCAGGGGCCCGTAGTGCAAATTTTTCATAATTTCTCATATTTTAGTCATATTTGAGATTTTCGGAGAAAAATGATTTAAAACAGATTCAAATTCTGGTCCATTTCCCAAAAACACATATTTTGCACTGAAAATTCGTGATTTCTGATTTTTTTTCCCGGAAATTTCTCTTTTACCTATGACCTGAGTGAACGGCTGCGGAGATATTCGGAGAAAAGTTAAAGATGAAAAGAAATGAGATTTTCGTAAAAAAACTGATTATTATTTTTTTTCCGGAAATTTTCCGTTTTCCTATTACCTGAGTAAACGGCTGTGAAGATATTCGGAGAAAATTTAAAGATGAAAAAAATGAGATTTTCGTAAAAAAAACTTGTTCTTATTTTTTTCCGGAACTTTTTCTTTTTCCTATTGAGTGAACGGCTGCGGAGATATTCGGAGAAAAGTTATAGATGAAAAAAAATGAGATTTTCGTAAAAAAAACTTGTTACATTTTTTTATCCCTCATAATTCTGAGAAATAATGAATATCCGAAATTTTTGCAAACATTATTTTCCTTAAGGGATAACACCACTGTAACGGCCTGCCACGAAGCGTTTTGGACAAATAATACTTGGGGTAATTATTAAGCATATATTGAAGTACATTGCAAAAAAAATTTATGGGAAAATATTACAAAATGGCGACACTGCAGCAAATTCTTCCGAGGCAACTTGAACTTAAGGTGCTCTGCGGCACGCAGTATAACTTGTGCCAATGTTAATCTGGATAAAATATTTTTTTTTAATTAAATCTAGATGAGTGTAGCTAGAGAACCACGTAGGGGATTTTAGAAATATTGATTTTTGAGTAATTGCCGAGTATTTGACTAAAAATGTTCAATTTTTTTTTAAGAGAGTTATTTGACAATAAATATTGATTTAATTAACTTATCGAAAATCCCTTCGTCGTTCAGTAGCTACACTCATCTAGCCTTAATAAAACAAAATTCTTTTTTTTAATTAAAATTGGCACAGTTATACTGCGTGCCGCAGAGGTTCGACATGCTTGGGAAGAATTGCTGCAGTGTCGTCATTTTGTAATATTTTCGGATGAAGAATTTATAGCAATATACTTAAATATATGCTCAACAAATACCGCAAGTATTATTTGTTTATCACGTTTTCTTCCGCCAAAAAAAATATCAAAAAATACGCTTCCTGTAAGGCCGTTACAGTGGTGTAACCCCTTAAAGTCTTCATATAATTTCAGAAATTTTCCCGTGATAGTAATTAAAATGATGTAATATTTGGAAAAATTCGAAAAAATTCGGAGAAACTCGGATGTTTGCGTAAAAATAATTGTCCGCAAAACACCAAATTCTTCAAATTTGTTCCAATTCATAGAAAAATTCGCAAAAATTTTCCGGAAAAAATCGGAGTTTTTCGGAAAAAAATTTGCACTAGGGGCGCGGGATCGTTTCCTGCGCTCAGTGTTTTTTTTTCTAATTATTATTACCATTAATTCTTATTTAATTAGTTATTTTTATTAGTTATCATTATCATTTTAATTAGTCATCTTTTAGTGTCGAAAGATTTATCGCGCACTCCGACCGCTTATTTTATTAGTTTATATGTTAATTTAAATATAATAATAAATCTCAATTACAACTTATTTTACTTCTGAAATTTTTTTTTGCGCTTTACGCACACCCGTCCCTATGCCAAATAAATTGCAATTAATGAAAGTAAGCGGAAATATATTCGTATTATTATATTCATTCTCATATAGTTTCATCAAGCGATAAATCATTATCATAATGTTTCCGGCCGCGAATCGTAAGTACCAGAAAGTGCACATATTTACAAGCGATGAGATGGTCCCGTTGGTAGCGTTCTTGGCTTCGGTCCACAGGGGCGCGGGATCGTTCCCCGCGCTGAGTGCTTTTTTTAAAATTATTATTATTATTAATTCTTATTTGATTAGTTATTGAATGAATATAATAATACGAATATAAATGTATTTCCGCTCATATAATTTCATCAAGCGATAAAGCATTATCATAATGCTTTATCCCTTGATGAAAGTATATGAGAATGAATATAATAAAACGAATATAAATAAATTTCCGTTACTTTTATGAATTACAATTTATTTGGCATAGGGACGGGTGTGTGTAAAGCGCAAACAATTTTTTAGAAGATAAATAAGTTGTAATATAGATTTATTATTATATATAAATTAACGTACAAACTAATAAAATAAGCGGTCAGAGTGCGCGATAAATTTTTCGACACTAAAAGATAACTAATTAAAATAATGGTGATAACTAATAAAAATAACTAATCAAATAAGAATTAATAGTAATAATAATTTTAAAAAAAGCACTGAGGGCGGGGAACGATCCCGCGCCCCTAGTGCAATTTTTTTTCGAAAAACTCCGATTTTGTCCGAAAATTTTTCCGAATTTTTCTATGAATTGGAACAAATATGAAGAATTCGGAGTTTTGCGGACAATTATTTTTACGCAAACATCCGAATTTCTCCGAATTTCTCCGAATATTTTATCATTTTAATTACGATCACGGGAAAATCTCGGAAATTATATGAAAACTGTAAGGGTTAACACCACTCTACCGGCCCTACAGGAAGCGTTTAAAAAAATTTTTTTTTGGCGGTAGAAAATGTGATGAACAAATAATACTTTCGGTATTTATTGAACATATTCTTAAGTACATTGCTAGAAATTTTTATCCGAAAATATTACAAAATGGCGACACTGCAGCAATTCTTCCGAAGCATGTCGAACCTCTGCGGCACGCAGTATAACTGTGCCAATTTTAATCTTAAAAAAAGAATTTTGTTTTATTAAGTCTAAATAAACATTTTTAGTCAAATACGCGGCAATTACTCAAGAATCAATATTTCTAAAATCCCCTACGTGGTTCACTAGCTACACTCATCTAGATTCTATAAAAAAAATTATTTTGTCTAGATTAAAATTGGCACAAGTTATACTACGTGCCGCAGAGCACCTTAAGTTCAACATGCCTCGGAAGAATTTGCTGCAGTGTCGCCATTTTGTAATACTTTCCCGTACATTTTTGTGCAATATACTTCAATATATGCTTAATAATTACCCCAATTATTATTTTTCTAAAACGCTTCGTGGCAGGTCGTTACAGAGGTGGAACCCCTTAAGGAAAATAATGCTTGCAAAAATTTCGGAAATTCATTATTTCTCAGAATTATGAGGGATAAAAAAATGTAATAAGTTTTTTTTACAAAAATCTCTTTTTTTTCATCTATAACTTTTCTCCGAATATCTCCGCAGCCTTTCACTCAATAGGAAAAAGAGAAAGTTCCGAAAAAAAATAACAAGTTTTTTTTACGAAAATCTCTTTTTTTTCATCTTTAAATTTTCTCCGAAAATCTTCGCAGCCGTTCACTCAGGTAATAGGAAAAAGGAAAATTTCCGGAAAAAAAATAATAATTAGTTTTTTTTACGAAAATCTCATTTCTATTTATTTTTAACTTCTCTCCGAATATCTCCGCAGCCGTTCACCAGGTCATAGGAAAAAGAGAAATTTCCGGAAAGAAAATGAGAAATCATGAATTTTCAGTGAAAAAATGTGTTTTTGGGAAATAGATCAGAACTTGAATCTGTTTTAAATCATTTTTTCTTCGAAAATCTCAAATATGACTAAAATATAAGAGATTATGAAAAATTTGGAGAAAAATTTGCACCACGGGCCCCTGCGGACCGAAGCCAGGAAGGCTATCAACGGGACCATCTCATCGCTTGTAGAATATGTGCGCTTTCTGGTACTTACGATTCGCGGCCGGGTGGGTGATTGGCTTGTTTTTGGGGATAATGCTTTATCGCTTGATGAAAGTATGAGAATTAATATAATAATACGAATATAAATATATTTCCGCTTACTTTTATGAATTATAATTTATTTGGCATAAGGACGGGTGTGAGTAAAGCGTAAACAATTTTATAAAAGATAAATAAGTTGTAATTTAGATTTATTATTATATTTAAATTAACGTATAAAAAAAAATAAGCGATCAGAGTGCGCGATCCATTTTTTTGTATACATTAACAACGCAGAGAATCAAGAGCTAAATAAGCATTGAAATAATCTAAAAGCCTCGCGCGTGACGTCACCCGACGTCGTGCTCAGATTGCGTTTTCCCTCGAAGCCTTCGTTTCAGCTTGGCCGCACATGAACGTGCTCCGCGTCCATTATTGGTGTAGCTGCCGAAGGCGCGGTCGGGAAACTTCGACCGTGCTCGGCTCTTTCTGAAGATGACAAGCGCCGCTCGCTCACGGACACGCGCTACTATGATTGTGTGATGGGTGTGTAAGAGACTAGAGAGGGGGTAACATTTACGCGCGATCTGGCTGCACTGATCCCCGGTAGCAATGTCTTATTTTTTTTTATTAAGCATATACGAATTAAATATCATAAATAATGCTTGAACATGCGAGAATAGCTAAAGCGAGAGTAAGTTCGAAATTTTCTGAATATAAAATGAAGAAAAAAAAAAATTGATTCACCGGGGATTGAACCCGGACCGTAAGCATCGTTAATCCGCTACGCTGCCAACCCAGCCACAACGCTCATTGTAGATAGAGAGACATTTATGATACAACCTTATCCATAATGTTTACTGTTGAAAAAAAATGTCGAAACGATCGCGGCAAAGGTTCAAGATTTCTTTTTGAACCTTCCACGGTCGTTTCGGCGATTTATTTTTCACCGCGGTTCGTCGTTAGTTTTTTTAACCCGCATTTTCGGCATAAACGGGCAACCGAGAGAAAACAATGATCTCGATACATGTTTTTCACTTTGAAATTCATTTAATGTATATTCCAATCCGCAGTACGGCAACACATATATGTCGAGCTCGATCGGACGGAAAACCTCGCTCCGTTCGCCTGTTGAGCGTGCGCGATTTACGAGGGGCAGAGACTTTTCCCCCACCGAGCTACCCATTCGCGTTCTCGCTGACTGCGATACCGATTTGATCGGTGATCACGGACTCGCGCGGCTACAAGGGAATCTGCAACCTAGACAGAGGCGATGATCACGAAATCATACTTCCGAACTCGCCGCCGCGCTTTAGCGCCATTTACGAGGCACGCCGAAAATGGGAGCGTTGTGCATCTCCCTACTAATCTCTGGCTACACTTTCGTGCCACTAACCCTAGACTTTCTACACTCGATCTTGACGAGGTGTAAAAGCAGAGATTAATGGGGAGATGCACAACGCGGCCCTTTTCGGCGTGCTTCGTAAATGGCGCTAAATCGCGGCGGCCAGTTCGGGAGTATGATTTCGTGATCATCGCCTCTGTCGAGGTTGCAGATTCCCTTGTAGCCGCGCGAGTCCGTGATCACCGCTAAAGTTGGTATCGCAGCAGCGTGAACACGAATGGGTAGCTCGGTGGGGGAAAAGTCTCTGCCCCTCGGTCGCTCGACAGGCGAACGGAGCGAGGTTTTCCGTCCGATCGAGCTCGACATATATGTGTGGCCGTACTGCGGATTGGAATATGCATTAAATGAATTTCAAAGTGAAAAACATGTATCGAGATCATTGTTTTCTCTCGGTTGCCCGTTTATGCCGAAAATGCGGGTTAAAAAAATTAACGACGAACCGCGTTGAAAAATAAAACGCCGAAACGACCGTGAAAGGTTCAAAAAGAAATCTTGAGCCTTTGCCGCGATCGTTTCGGCATTTTTTTTCAACAGTAAATATTATGGAAAAGGGTGTATCATAAATGTTTCTTTATCTGCAATGAGCATCGTGGCTGAGTTGTAGCGTGACGGAATACGATGCTGAACGTCCGGGTTCAATCCTCGGTGAATAAACTTTTTTCTCTTCATTTTATATTCAGAAAATTTCGAACTTACTCTCGTTTTAGCTATTCTCGCCTGTTCAGGCATTATTTATGATATTTAATTCGTATATGCTTAATAAAAAAAAACAAGACATTGCTACCGGGGATCGAACCCGCGTCGTCTACACTCAGAGCCCGCACGCTCATATCTCAACCGCGAGGCTCTTGTGACTGCAAACCTGCCTTACGTATACAGTAGAATCTCGATTATCCGAACCAATTGGGACCGAGACTAGTTCGGACAATCAAAAGTTCGGATAATCGAAAGGTGGGTTTTTTGGGACGAGATCATCAACAACACGTTTTTACATTTAAAAAAATACATAAATATATATTAAAATTTGACATACATATTAACATTGATATATATACATACACGGTGGCCGGAACATTGACGTCTAAAAATAAAATTTAGGTCCCTTGTATCGTGGGGTATCCGAATAACCCCCATGCATGTCGCGCGACTTTTCATAGTTTTCGAGTTATGAATTTTTTACTGCATTTTTGAGAATTTTCGACCTGACCAATTGAAAAAAAATCTTTAAAAAAGTAGAAGACTATCGAGATTTTTTTTGCAACTGAATCTTTATGAGTAGTACTTTTATGCATAAAATAATCAGCTTCGTAACTGTGATGAATGTTATGAAAATGTTGGTCTAAAGTGAAAAATTTACGTTCGGTAAATTATGACTTAAATTTTCAACTTTAAATTAAACATCTAAACAGGTGACTTCATGGTTCCTAATTAGGCCCTAAGAATGCGCCAGACTGTCAGCTTTCATAACCATTAAAAAGAGTAGTACTTGATAGGGCTACTTTGGCTACAATTGACCTTCAATGACAGCGAGGTGGAAAATTCTTATAATTACCCATCTGATTAAAAAAAAAATTTGCCCATTTTATCATTCCTAAGGCTATTTAGTTTGTTAACTAACCAAAAATGACTGCAGGGAAAGCTAAGATTGAAACATTTGGAGGTTTATTTTTTTTAGTTTAATTTAAGTTTAATGAATTTTGCGCGATCCGTTCTCATGGATCAGGTAAAAGCTCGTTTACGCGATCCGTTCTCGTTACAAGAACGGATGGCGCAAAATTCATTAAACTTGAATCGAACTAAAAAAAAATAAACCTCTAAATGTTTAAATCTTAGCTTTCCTGCAGTCATTTTTGGTTAGGTAACAAACTAAATATCCTTGGGAATGATAAAATGGGCAATTTTTTTTAATCAGATGGCTAATTTTAAGAATTTTCCACCTCGCTGTCTTTGAAGGTCAATTGTAGCCAAAGTACCCCTATTAAGTACTGCTTTTTTTAAAAATAATTATGAAAGCTGAGAGTCTGGCGCATTCTTGAGACCTAATTAGGAACCATGAAGTCACCTGTTTAGATGTTTAATTTAAAGTTGAAAATTTAAGTCATAATTTACCGAACATAAATTTTTCACTTTACACCAACATTTTAATAACTTTCATCACAGTTACGAAGCTGATTATTTTATGCATAAAAGTACTACTCATGAAGATTCAGTTGCAAAAAAAATCTCGACAGTCTTCTACTTTTTTTTTAGATTTTTTTTTAATTGGTCAGGTCGAAAATTCGTAACTCGAAAACTATGAAAAGTCGCGGGATATACATGGGGGTTATTCGGATACCCCAGGATACAAGGGACCTAAATTTTATTTTTGGACGTCAATGTTCCGCCCACCCTGTATATTTATATATGTGTGTGTGTGTGCGTGCGCGCGCACGCGCGCGCGCGCGTGTGTGTGTGTGTGTGTGTGTGTGTGTGTTTTAAGCACCTGAAAAAAGTCGAGTGCCTTTTAAAATATTTTTTAAAAATAAAATCGTCCATTTTTAATTGACGAACGGCTGCAACGCGTTTTTGAGCGTCTAAGTCTCGCAGCTGTTTGAGAAGGAGAAGTTGCGTTGGGTTGCTTATTGTTGCTCACGGTGGTGGCAGCGAGCAACCATGTATCTTTCGCGCCAACGTTCGGATAATTGAGCTTCCGGATAAACTAAGTCATCGTTCGGATAATTGAGGGTTCGGATAATTGAGGGTTCGGATGATCGAGGTTCGGATAATCGAGGTTCTACTGTACACACTTATCCAACCTTAAAAAAATCGCTGCAGGACCAACTGCATATTGTTTTTATGACCCCAAAGTAATTTTGAAGCCAAAAGAAAACGATTTTTCCAAATTCCTAGAATGGTGTTATCCCTTAAAGAAAAGAAATTGATTTTTTGATCATTGTAAATGTATATCCCCTCTTAAAGACTTTAAAAGAATCTCGTACGTGTTAGCGAAAATCGGCAGAAAATTAGGAAGCAACTCGTCCACTTCTTTGATGTTCGCTATTTCGGTGTTCGCTATTATGGACCATCGCTCGTTTGCCTATCTGAGATCAAAACTTTCGAAGTTTGTATCCTCGATATCTGGCTTTTTGCTATAGATGGTATTACCAATATTAGATACTCACGTCTTTCTATTTCGGAGATGTGAATGTTCAAGATTGTTTAAATCTGTGTTTGTATGACTCAAACTCCAAACAAACCCAAACAAACTCAATAGGAAAAAGAAAAAGTTCCGGAAAAAAAATAATATCAAGTTTTTTTTACGAAAATCTCATTTTTTTCATCTTTAAATTTTCTCCGAATATCTCCGCAGCCGTTCACTCAGGTAATAGGAAAAAAAGAAATTTCCGAAAAAAATAATAATAATAAAAAGTTTTTTAACGAAAATCTCATTTCTTTTCATCTTTAACTTTTCTCCGAATATCTCCGCAGCCGTTCACTCAGGTCATAGGAAAAGGAGAAATTTCCAGGAAAAAAATAAGAAATCAGAAAGCCAGGAACGCTACCAACGGGACCATCTCATCGCTTGTAGAATATACGCGGTACTTACAATTCGCGGCCGGATGGATGATTGGCTTGTTTTTGGGGATAATGCTTTATCGCTTGATGAAAGTATGAGAATTAATATAATAATACGAATATAAATATATTTCCGCTTACTTTTATGAATTATAATTTATTTGGCATAACGATGGGTGTGAGTAAAGCGTAAACAATTTTATATAAGGTAAATAAGTTGTAATTTAGATATATTATTATGTTTAAATTAACGTATAAACTAAAAAAATAAGCGACCTGAGTGCGCAATACATTTTTTTGTATACATTAATAACGCAGAGAATCAAGAACTAACTTAGCATTGAAATCATCTAAAAGCCTCGCGCGTGCCGTCGGGTGACGTCACGCGCGAGTCGTGCTCAGATTGCTTTTTCCCTCGAAGCCTTCGTTTCGGCTTGGCCGCACATGAACGTGCTGCTCAGCGTCCATGCATTGGTGTAGCAGCCGAAGGCGCAGTCGGGACGCTTCGCCTTGCTCGGCTCTTTCCGAAGATGTCCGAGCATCGCTCGCTCACGGACACACGCTACTACGATGGTGTGATGGGCGCGTAAGAAACTAGAGAGGGGGTAACTTTTACGCGCGATCTGGCTGCACTGCGTCCGAGCTCTGAGTACGGACAGCGCGGCTTCGATGCCGGTAGCAAAATTTTTTTTTGTTATACATATATGAATTAAATATAAAAAATAATGCCTAGACAGGCGAGAATAGATAAAGCGAGAGTAAGGTAGAAATTTTCTGAATATAAAATGAAGAAAAAAAAGTTCATTCACCGAGGATTGAACCCGGACCTTCAGCATCGTAATCCGTTACGCTACAACCCAGCCACGACGCTCATTGCAGAAAAAGAAACATTTATGATACACCCTTTTCCATAATGTTTACTGTTGAAAAAAAATGCCGAAACGATCGCGGCAAAGGCTCAAGATTTCTTTTTGAACCTTTCACGGTCGTTTCGGCGTTTTATTTTTCAACGCGGTTCGTCGTTAATTTTTTTAACCCGCATTTTCGGCATAAACGGGCAACCGAGAGAAAACAATGATTTCGATACATGTTTTTCACTTTGAAATTCATGTAATGCATATTCCAATCCGCAGTACGGCCACACATATATGTCGAGCTCGATCGGACGGAAAACCTCGCTCCGTTCGCCTGTCGAGCGAGCGAGGGGCAGAGACTTTTCCCCCACCGAGCTACCCATTCGTGTTCACGCTGCTGCGATACCAACTTTAGCGGTGATCACGGACTCGCGCGGCTACAAGGGAATCTGCAACCTCGACAGAGGCGATGATCACGAAATCATACTCCCGAACTCGCCGCCGCGATTTAGCGCCATTTACGAAGCACGCCGAAAAGGGCCGCGTTGTGCATCTCCCCATTAATCTCTGGTAAAAGTACACGAAAAGTGTAACAGTGATATTACTAGAATAACCCCATAACCAGCGAAACTGTCAGTGAGTGTATACAGAGGTGAGTACAACATAACCTAAAATATTTAAGGTAATCACAAACAAATTCTCATTTATTACGAAAAACAATCAATAATAAAGGTTCAAAATAACAAACTATTATAATTATCAATGTCTATCGATCAAGGTGATTAAAAAATTGACATCACCTAAATTGTATAACGCAATCACAAACAAATTCTCATTTATTGTGAAAAACAATCAATAATAATGGTTCAAAATAACAAAGTATTATAATTATCAATTTCTATTGATCAAGGTGATAAAAAAATTGACAAGATATAACGACAAGTGTTTATTATAAATTCGCAGTATCACAATACGTTCCAATCTACTATCAACGCAAACAGAAGCTAACATGGAACGGGAACAAAAAATTAAGTCAGCAGTGCTGTTCCGAGATTCAGAAGGCGGCTTAGTCGTTGATGCTGACAACAACGTGTTCATTTGTGAACGTTTTGGATTTCTACAATCGTATCACTAACACTCCATTCTATGTAAAACTGGTATCAATACATGCATTCAGAGCGCATTTACAAGTACAAGTTGATAATGTCAATAATACCCTCCATTGTAATCATTTTACGAGATCAACAAACTTGAGGTTACACGGTATATCTCTTTAACGGTTAGATGAGACTCCGTAATCTCATGTGTTGTTTGAGGTTAAGGTGTGGTCCACTAGGTCGCCGCCATGTTTCCTGTACACTATCGCGTTCGCGCTAGAGTTGCTTACCCGCGAGGAAATAAACTGCACCCCCTAGACACTGCCCTAGTTCCGTTTACACCGCCGAGAGTAGAGTGCAGTTAGCGCGAACAAACCTTATGGCACGCTGCAAGCCATGTAAAGTTGGCAGTGTTGCCACGACGGCTGAGCACGGCTTCGCCCATGTAACTCCTCAATTTCAGAAAAATGTTGATTCTTCTCATCCTACGCGATTTTTAGTCCATTGTTAGTGATTGTTAGTCAATTTTCATCATTTGTTAGAGCTTATTTTTTATTTAATCGTTGGAAAAGACTTTTTCCTATAGCACGCTGCAAGCCACGTAAAGTTGGCAGTGTTGCCACGACGGCTGAGCACGGCTTTGCCCATGTAACTCCTCAATTTCAGAAAAATGTTGATTTTTCTCATCCCACTCTATTGTCTGTACATTGTTAGTGATTGTCAGTTAATTTTTATCGTTTGTTAGAGCTTAGTTTTTATTTAATCACTAACAAACAACTAACAATCGTTTTTCGGCAGAGAAGAAGAGTGCGCAAACAATGCAAAACCATTTTCCCGTGGCTAACTTTGACATGAACTTTGACATGAACTTCACGTGGCTTGCAGCGTGATATAGGGATGGAAAGATTTTTAACGATAAAGGAAAAATTACGTTCTAACAAACGATAAAAATCGACTAACCATCGATTGGTTACGAAGAAAAGTTCGAAATCATTACCAAACCATAACTTATTGACGACGGTCCATTCCAAGTCTATTTTACGTATTTTTGCCCCCTAAATATAAATTCACTATTAATTCCTCCGAAACCCTCAATTTTTATTGAAAACGTGTGGAAAATTCTGCTAAAATCGACGGTCCTTCTTCTAAATTCTGCCAAAAATCGAAAAATACCCGCAGCACGATGGACGAAGCGGCATTTTGAAGCGAAAACGATATCGAACAGTATGAGCACATAGTCAATTCCCGTATGTACGTTGAAACGCTTCAACGTACGAACCGTCGGCTTAGAGTCACAGCAATCAACGCTGAGCGTGAGTCGAATGTTCATTATAGCCTTGACCATTGCGACCGACATTTCGTTTCGCAGCTCGGATCGCTCACTGTCGTCGAATATCCATAAGTCGAATATCCATACGTACGAATATCCATAAGCATGAATACCCATAAGTCGAATATCCACAAGTGAGTATAGAGGGTGAGTATAGAGTAGAAATGAGCGCCAGAAATGGTGGGAGGTGTAGGAAAAGTGAGTATTGAAGGTAAGTATAGAGTAGAAATGAGCGCCAGAAATGGCGGAAGAGTGAAAAGACGAAGAAAGATGAGCATTTTAACAAATGTTTAATAAAGAGAATGCTCGGTAAAAGTTCAAGTTTGTTTGGGCTATATACTTTGGGTTTTATACTATAATCACTTATGGATATTCGTACTTATAGATATTCGACTTATGGATATTCACTTATGGATATTCGACTTATGGTTATTCGTACTTATGGATATTCGACTTATGGATATTCGGTTACGGAAATTTGGCTTACGGATATTCTACCCCAATCGTATCGATTAGGTTTGAATGATTGTTTTCATTTGTTTGGGCTTACTTGTTTGCTTGCGATCACTCGGAATTGGTGCACTTGTGGTTGGTTGTTTAAACTTGTTTTGAGAAAAAAAACCTCGGAAATTTATAATCCCCTAAAAATACCCTCACGCTTCGGAATTCTCCTAAAAAATATCCTACAAATTTTTTCCACCTATTTCAGGCATTTTTTTCAAAACACATTTCGCATTGGATAAGTGTGTTTCGGCATTTTTTTGCAACACATTTCACATTGGGGTGGGGTTCAAAACTTTGACCTCCTTTTATCCTTCGCCCGATGACGAAATCGAATGACTATTACACCAATGGATTATTTATTCGAGAACGTGTATTCAGATTGTCCGCAGTTTGAGCCATACAAATACAGATTCAAACAATCTAGAACATTCATATATCCGAAATAGAAAGAAGTGAGAATCTCATATTAGTAATACTATCTGTAGCAAAAAGCCATATATCGAGGATACAAACTTCGAATGTGCAGATCTTAGATAGGCAAACGAATGATGGTCCAAAATAGCGAACACCGAAATAGCGAACATCAAAGAAGTGAACGAGTTGCTTCGTAATTTTCTGTCGATTTTCGCTAACACGTACAAAATTCTTTTAAACTCTTTAAGGGGGGATATACATTTACAACGATAAAAAAATCAATGTTTTTTCTTTAAGGGATAACACCACTCTAGAAATTTGGAAAAATCGTTTTCTTTTGGCTTCAAAAATACTTTGGGATCATAAAAACAAAATGCAATTGGTCCTGCAGCGATTTTTTTTTTAAAGGTTGGATAAGCGTATATACGTAAGGCAGGTTTGCAGTCATAAGAGCCTCGCGGTTAAGATATCTGCGTGCGGGCTCTGAGTGTAGACGACCCGGGTTCGATCCCCTATAGCCAATATGCTGCCAACTCAGCAACGACGCTCATTGAGGATAAAGAAACATTTATGATACACGCTTATCCATAATGTTCACTGTTGGAAAAGACAACGCCGAAATGACCGCGGCAAAGGCTCAAGATTTGTTTTGAACCTTCTACGATCGTTTCGGCGTTTTATTTTTCAACGCGTTTCGTCGTTAATTTTTTTAACCCGCATTCTCGGCATAAACAAGCGACCGAGAGAAAACAATGATCACGATCCATGTTTTTCTCTTTGAAATTCATTTAATGCATATTCCAATCCGCAGTACGCGGCCACACATATATGTCGAGCTCCGTTCGGACGGAAAACCTTGCTCCGTTCGCCTTTCGAGTAAGCGTGTTTACTCGACAGTGATCGTGATTTTAGAGGGGCGGAGACTTCCCCCACCGAGTTACCATTCGTATTCACGCTGACTGCGATCACTGCGATACCGACTTGAGCGGTGATCACGACTCGCGCGGCTACAAGGGAATCGGCAACCTCGACAGAGGCGATGGTCACAAAATTATATTCCCGAACTCGCCACCGCGATTTTTAGTGCCATTTCTGTGGTACGCCGAAAAGGGAAGCGTTGTACACAAGAAGACTAGAGGAAAGGAGTACGAACGACGGTCTTATAAACAGATCTGGGCACAGAGGCTAAAATCTTGTGACACTAAGTGAGGCCAATTGAGTTCCAAATTCCGCCACGTCGCTAGCGTTGGAGCGGCCGATTTGCTTATTTATACTAGTGTTGTTGTGTTTTCTAGTATATTGTGTATAACCTCGTCGGCACCTTACCACACCGTACACCGACGGCCAATAGAAGTGGAAATGTTTATTTTATCTGAAGTGTCTTTTATTGAAGTGAATCGATAATTCAAGTGAATTGATAATTGAAGTGAAAATATTGCAATGCCTGAAAGATCCTATATTGCGTGAAAAATGGGTGAAGGGAGTACACGGTCTTACATACAGGTCTGACAACGGCGGTAGTGGGGGTAGGCACCCTTATCGGTTCTCGTTTTTATTCCGATTTCTGCCGCTTGGTGCATGACGGCAGGGGGGAGTAGTGGTGCGACGAAGAGAGAAATCGCTCTTCTGTCCTTTTCCCTCCTGAACGCAACGCATGCGCCGTTTGCCCTAACTTAATTTACCGTACTGTCGTGTGAACTGTGTGTGTGAATATACGAAACCAATAAAAAATGTGTTGATTAAAAAAAAGTTGACTACTTTCATCTAAAAAAACTGAAAACTTTTTGAATACATTAATTCATACCAGCACATATTACGACCATTTACATCCTTTTTTCTCCAATGTCTCACAATACATCGTTCTTCGAAATGTTTTTCGCACACATGCTGAGTCTCTTTCAGTCCCGGAATAGCATCGAGCCATTTTTTTGTATCGTTCGACGTGTCTGGGCGCGCGAAACACGGAGCATTTCTGCTTAAAATTTTTGTACCCCGTTTTACAATTGCGAACGGCGCAACCCTTAGCCATTTCGCATTTTTTTCGCAAACACTACAAAAATATGCACACTTATGCGTAAAAACGCGATAAAAAATGTATCACGGTAAATCGCGTAGAACCTTCTGGTATATGGTCGCAAATAAAGGTTATTTCGACAATCGCGCCACGAAAACATACGTAAACACCTTGGGCCCATTCGCCGGTAAGAGGTAAGGGGGAAACTACTTCCCCTTGCTAGTAGCGACGCGTAGCGGCGCCTAGTGAATCGAAAAGTGAAACCGATAAGCGTGCTTACCCCTACCATGAAAATTTAGCTTCGTTGCAAGACCTGTATGTAAGATCGTGAGGCAGTATCGCCACTCATAAATGAATTAAAAACAACGCACAAAATATGCGAGAAGCATTTTAATCAATCCGATATTGTGCGCCACTGCATCCATAAAGACGGAGATGGACAAATTATCGCACAAGTAAATTTCTATGATAAATGCTATATGTAATTATGTAAAGAATGTATTCTTATTACAACCATGAAGACAGTACGCATGCGCTAGTATATCGCTCTCTGTCCCACAATCGGCCCCTCCGATTAGCGCTCCAAGTAGTGTGGCCCGTTTCGGAACTTAAATGGCCTTACTTTTTGTTACACGACGGCCCAAGGAGGCTAGAGAGAAGGAGCCGACACTCCCGCCTCAAACAGTTCTTTCAATCGGTCGCGAGGTGTAATGCTCAGCTCCGCCGCAGGCGTCGCTCATGTTCCCCAGAGCCCATAATATATAGTAATACAAAACTGCATAAGGTGAAACTGACCGTGTTATGGCGGAAAAATTGTTTGCGCCTGTCAAACACAAATATATCTGTCGTGTACACCAGCACAGCAGCTATCGAACTATGTGTATAATAATGGAGATGACTCCTCGCGAGTCAATGAGATAAAGGGAAAAAGTAAACACTCTAGGTAGGAATTATAAAACAAATTTCAACTATCGATGGCAGTAAATTAAAAAATATATTCTTCCATGTTATTTTTGTTCGAGTTCTTTTGGCATTGGACGAGTTCTTTGATTTGTTGAAACTGCTTTAATTCGCTCGTACAACCAGATACCTGTACAAATGCAAAAGAAAAAAAATTAAAACTACCGAGGCTCGAACTCAGGACCTTCAATACAGTAATCTAGCGTTCTACCAACTTCGCCAGTCAATCAGTTGCCAATAAATGCAATCTTCTCATATTTAAGTGATTGCCGCGCTTGGGGTTCAATTAGGCTTGACGGCTTGTTTGGTTGGTTCATCGCTTAATTTAATTCATATTTAGCTTCATTTTTAAACGTAACTAGCAAAAAACGAGTTTTCATGGGTAAACATATAATAAGCTGTGACAGGTCGGAATTCGTCACAATTAATTTTATTTGTTCGGGACTCGATCAGGGAAGAAATTGGTTGAAACTCTTTGTTTTTGGAGATATTTGGTAATGACCTTTATTCAGTATTTTGACTCGATATAAAATAAATTCTTCCATCTATTGAGTATACTCCAGCAAACCAGTATTTACTTCCATAAATACTGTCTTTTGAAATAACCTTCCAAATATAAGCAAAAGCTAGAAACATCAACAACATCGAGGTTAGTCGTTTCTCATATTTCATTTCTTTATAACTCCATAGTATAATAAACCACACTCTCAGACATCACTCATTTCAAACACCGATGAATAAGAAGAATTAACGCAATACAAGAACTTATGCGTATCAAATCAATATAGTTATAACCAAAACAGAATTAACATAACAGTTATACAAAACGACACAACAATTTTATAACACAATCATAATATAAAACATTCTTGTATTTAATTCCTTCAAACTTGATTTGTAAAATTTGTGTATTAAAATGTAAAGAGAAAAATATAATTTCTGGAGAGGACCCGAACCAAAGGGTCGAAACGTAAGAAAGCATCATTTATTTCCATCGCTGACCTTGGATAATCTCTATTGGCCGGACTGAAGCCGAATCTTCAACTAGCAACTTATCATCAACACGGCCGCACACATCTTTGACTCATTAATTCTCATACTTTCATCAAGCGATAAAGCATTATCCCCAAAAACAACCAATCATCCATCCGGCCGCGAATCGTCAGTACCAGAAAGTGCACATATTCTACAAGCGATTTTCCAAGCAATTTGTTTGAAGATCAATCATAACGATGTTAGATAGTATTGGAGCCAGAGGTGAGCCCATTGGTAACCCTGAGATTTGTTGGTAAATTTTATTTTGAAATATAAAGAAAGTTGAGAACATGATGTATTCTATGGCTTTAATTATTTCGTTTAAAGGAAATGTTTTTGAAAATAGATTTGATCTTCTTTGAAGGCTTTGAATAACAAGTTGTAATGGGATGTTGGTATATAGAGAAACAACATCAAATGAGACCAATTTGTAGTTGAGTGGAATTGAGATGTTAGAATGTGAATGTTTTAGGTGGAAACTATCTTTGACGTGTGAATTAGTCGTATTGATTAATTTAGAAAGTTCAGATTGTATAAATTCAGCTAGTTTATGTGTTGGACTATTTATTGATGATACTATTGGACGAAGTGGATAATTATTTTTATGAATTTTTGGCAGACAATAAAGACGAGATAGGTTGCAATTTTCAGCTTTTGAGTGTTTGTATTTTGTTTCATCAATGAATTTTAGGGTTTTCCATCTGGAGAGAATATTGTTAATGCCTTTTTGTAGAGTGTTGATGGGATTTCTATTTGTTAATATGCAAGTTGAGGAATCTGCGAGTAAATTATGAGTTTTTGTAATGTAATCTGATTTGTTAAGAATGACTGTTGAATTTCCTTTGTCAGCTCGTGTAACTAAAAGTTGAGGGTTGTTTTTTAAGAATGAGGACGTGTGTTTTATAATTTGATTAGTGTTGGAAAATGATGTTGGAATATTTATGTTGTTTAAGATTTTAGTGAATCTGGTTCTAATTTCGATTTGTCTAGGTTTGTCGAGTAAAAAATCTAATTTGGACTCAAGTTCGGAGATCGATTTGTGGATATGAGTTTTTATGTTTGAGAGTTTGAGGTAAGGAAAACAATACTTTTCACCTAGAGACAAGAATGTGGAAATGTGTAGCGGAATATCAATGTTGGAGAGATTTATAAGCCATTCTTTCGTTTTATTTAATGTGATTGTCGAATTTATATTATTCAGAGGATCAGTGGAAAGATTATTATTTGTGTCCTGTTGTCTATTAGTAAGAGTTGAGTATAAGATGTTGTGATTTTGTGTTGTTTGATTTATGTTTTGATAATTTAGGTAATGTATATTGTTTTGGTTCAGATGTGTTTGTGATGATATTGTTCTTAAAAATGCGTCATGATTGAAAATGTGAAGATGTATGTTCTTGGTTCGTTGAAATCTAAGGTTTTTAAGTTTTTTTTTTTGGTGTTTTTCATATGAGAGTTTTCATATGAGAGCTATGAGAATTAATATAATAATACGAATATAAATATATTTCCGCTTAATTTTATGAATTATGATTTATTTGGCGTAAGGACGGGTGTGAGTAAAGCGTAAACAATATTTTAGAAGATAAATAAGTTGTAATTTAGATTTATTATTATATTTAAATTAACGTATAAACTAAAAAATCAAGCGATCAGAGTGTGCGATACATTTTTTTTGTATACATTAATAACGCAGAGAATCAAGAGCTAAATAAGCATTGAAATCATCTAAAAGCCTCGCTCGTGCCGTCGGGTGACGTCACGCGCGAGTCGTGCTCAGATTGCTTTTTCCCACGAAGCCTTCGTTTCGGCTTGGCCGCACATGAACGTGCTCAGCGTCCATGTATTGGTGTAGCTGCCGAAGGCGCGGTCGGGAAACTTCGATGGCGCTCGGCTCTTTCCGAAGACGTCCGAGCGTCGCTTGCTCACGGACACGCGCTACTATGATTGTGTGATGGGCGCGCAAGAGACTAGTGTGGGGGTAACTTTTGCGTGCGAACTGGCTGCACTGCAGCTCACTTCTCATTATTTACTTGTTCCGTCTCTGTAACACCCAGCTCGTGTCTCGAGATTTTAGAGATAGTGGGGCCATCCCGGTAGGACCACATTTTTGTAGCCACTTTTTTCAAGTCTCTCCATAAGATAGCGGACTCCTCCCACTCTAGCCTCCCTGGCCTATGCAAAGTATATGGGCAGAGATTAGTAGGGAGATGTGCAACGCTCCCCTTTTCGGGTTTTCGGACCTCGTCAAAGTTAGCCCCCCCCCATTTCGACTAATCGAACTTTTTTTTTTACGAATCGTTTGGTGGGCGTTTGGTAGCGTTTGGTAAACCATTCAAATCGTTTGGTAGTTTCCCGTTCTTTCGGAAAATGAAAAAGAAAATTCCGATCCATGAGATAGGACGATGGGCAGTTTGAACGTTTTGAATAATTGTTGGGATAACAAAAGCAGGAACGCAGCAGCAGCAGGAACGTTTTGAATAATTGTTGGGATAACAAAAAAAATAAGATCCGAAGGAGGAAACGAACGCGAGACCTCCGGCGCAAAAGACCGAGCCCTGACCGTCTAGACTACACGGCGGCTCGACAAGTGCCTGACATTTTAAACTTATAAGGCGCATAAGAAAGTTTGAATCGATTTTTCTCGGAATTTTCCGAGTAGTGCGTCCTACTATTTTAACCACGTGAGGTGCTAGGGGTCCACTTTCACCACAAAAAAATTCGGCCAAATCCCCGACCCCACGGTCGTGCCGTCTCCTTGTGAGTCAGCCAATAGCAAATCCTATCACGAGACCCTTCGATTCAGGATATAAAACACGATTTCTGCAAACTTTTTTCGATTTCAAATGAATTCAGGATAACGGAAAACACAAACCATTACTCTCGTGAACTTTCCTAAACCACTAATGGTAGAAACGTGAAATTTAGAAGTCATGTTGATTTCATTATGTAGACACCATTTAAAAAGGGATTATCTAAATTCATTTAAGGGGGTACAATAGATGATGTAGGTTTTTATGACAATTCAGCAATTTTCAAGTGATATCCATGGAAATTCGTGTTTAGACTTTCGGTTGATGAATGAAGAATGACGTATTTCAGTGTTTCCGGAAAATCAACCCTCACGGGGCTAAAAATGGGAGTGCAATGCTCGTTGGGAGTTGGGTTCTTTTTTTAAGTCAAACCCATTGAAGTTTCTACTCATCCTATTGGCTATAAATTACGTATTTCAGCAGTTGATACAAATTGTCCCTCGAGGGGCATTTGTTACCCTTGTAACTCTTGCTGTACGGCTAATCCGGCACTGCTGACATAACTCGCGTTATCACCCCGCTTTCATTGTCGCTTTTTCTTGCAGGCAACAAGACGTTTCTCTCGTCCAACGCGATAACGACCGGGACGACCACTCAATTACAACACACCCAATCTACTCAGTAATTATGGTTGAGAAAAAACAACACCAAACAAACGAAAAAGAAGCCTCTAGAAGAAATCGCAAAAGCAAAGTGTGACCAAATCGGTGACGAGCAAACGCGAATAACCGAGCCACACGTTGATCATTTTTTGTTTTTCGTTTTCTTTGTTCCATAGCTCCGTAATGTTTCAAGATTAACGGTTTTAAGTTTAAGTTTCAAGATTAAGTTTTAAGATGAACTATTTTAAGATTACGTCAGTACGGCTGTACCATAGAAGTGACCTGCGCTCAGATCTTGCGTGAATCTAACGGGGAGGTAGTGAGAACGCTAACATACATGGCAACGCGTGTTAAATCCCATATCTGAACTAAGTATCGGATTGCCTGTGTACAGAGAAGAAAAAAAAATAAAAAAACACACATACTCGAGCAGCTTTAATTGGTATATTATGTTCACTCCCTAGAATTATCAGTATTGGCTATATGACGAGCATCGTACATATTACGTGTTTAATTCTGCTTAAAACGCGTCATAAAAAAATCTGAATAAAAATTCCAATCTAAGCAACGAAAGTGTTCGGTCCTTTTTTCTACCCTATCTGCGCCGCAATATTCGTTCAGTTTCGCTTGGGACATCTCGTTATCCATGCAGTTTTGACACAGACGGTTCGGTCCATAGCCTGCAAATAGGAAACGCATTCAAAGCACTGAACTCGAATCTAGCTTTAAAAAACTCACAACCAAACCCAAAGATTGTCAAGGCTATCGAAGCCTTCCATCTCTTGTGCGCTCTTTCATCCACGCGGCCCATCGTTGGGTCAGCTCTCTTCTGTGACTTCCTGTTGAGTTCCTTTGATTTGATTCTTTATTAGTAATAAGTTTGCGCACACTTCAATTAAATAATGATTTCCAAATGAGGTCACGAATGAAAAAAATGTTACGCCTCGGCTATGACAGATCGAGATCCAAAGTCATAACCGAACCAAGAACGGATGTCCGGCGTCTTGATTAGAGGACTGCGATTGGTCACTGAAGGTCCAACCACAGAGCAAAATTGTAAAACACTGATGCACTCGCTATCTCTTGTCTGGATTTCCCTTCAATGAGTCTTGATTTATAGAAAAACTCCCGGAAGCGTTTGGTATTCAATTTGGAACGATTGGTAGTCGATCACGAGATTGCGCCAACCAGAAATACGTGTGTATCGTGAACGGCTAGCTGTGATTGGTCGCCAGAAGCCGCAGCAGAAAAAGGAATTTCTAACAAAAATTAACCCATTATTTTGTGGCTAATTTCATTGTGGAAAGACTTAATCGATAGAAAAACATCTAATAGCGTTTGATATTATATTCAGGACGTTTGGTAGTCGATCGCTAAATTATGAAAACGCAAAATACATGTGAATCCTCAGTGGATGGTTCTGATTGGTTGCTAAAAGCCGTAGTCCGAGAACGGCTGATTAACGCAATTTCACCCGTAATTTTTTTAGATTAAAAAATAGGTCCACAATTTAGCACCCTCAACCCTCACTTTGACTAATCAAGCTTTCATCCACGAATCGTTTAGTAGTCGTGCGTGCGTACATAGTTTCTTTGTCCGCCGAGACTTACGGCGACCAATCACAGCTCACCGTTCAGTTGATCATGGTGAGCCGCTATTGGTCGTTAGAAGCCGCAGCGGAAAACGGAATTTCTCACAAAAATTCACCCATTATTTTGTGGCTAATTCATTGTAATGAGATTTATTCGATAGAAAAAGAAATCATAGCGTTTCGTATTCCATTCAGGTCCTTTGGTAGCCGATCAATCAATAACGCCAACGCAAAATACAGCGAATCGGAAATGGAGCGCTGGGATTGGTCGCCATAAGCCGCACTGACAGAATTATATATTAGCGTAGATCCACTTGTTATTTCTTGTCCGATTACGTTCTAATGGGCCGCGACCGATGGAAAAACATCCAGTAGCGTTTGGTATTCTATTCGGAACGTTTGGTAGTCGATCATTCAAATACGATAACACAAAATACGTGCGTATCAGGAATAGAGAGCTGTGATTGGTCGTGATAATATACGACGTTTTTGCGACAGATGGCGTTGGTTATCGAGTCTTTTTCCGCTGCCCATCGTCCTATCTCATGGATCGGAATTTTCTTTTTGATTTTCCAAAAGAACGGGAAACTACCAAACGATTTGAATGGTTTACCAAACGCTACCAAACGACCACCAAGCGATTCGTAAAAAAAAAGTTCGATTAGTCAAAGTGGGGGGGCTAACTTACTGCCCAATTTTTGATTATCGATTTTTCGAAAAACGGAAGACTACCAAATGATTTCAATGGTTTACCAAACGCTACCAAACGACCACCAAACGATTCGTAAAAAAAAAGTTCGATTAGTCAAAGTGGGGGGGCTAACTTTGACGAGGTGTAATGAATCATTGGAAATAAGAGATAAATTTGGTGAGTATTTTAACACTGCGGGTACTGTTTCAGTTCAGTACACCGCTATTGAGCGAGGAAATTAAATATTTGCGAAGCGTAGCGAATGACGCAAGTCAATGTATAAATTGTACATAATAAGCAAGGAGTTTGATATTTGAATTTGAATTTTGTTTCGATCAATTTTCAGTAATGTTGTATATTATAAATAAAAAGTACTCAAAAAAAACTTTTCCTGTTTTATATCGTAATTACTTATAGCAATTTAACTCTTTTCAAAGAGTCTACTCAACAGACCCAAACGAACCCATTTTTTCATCCCTTTCCGTCTCGTTTTTTTCGTTTTTTTCTCTCTCATCTCTTTGCCTTATTTTCTTTTCTCCCTCTCTCTTTTTCTCTTATCTCTCTGACTGTTGCTTTTTTCTCTCTCTTTTTCGTTTTTTTTTGCTCTTTCATCTCTGTGTTTTTTCCTCTTGTTTCTCTCATTTCTGTCTTTTTTCTTTTCTCTCTTTATCGTTTTTTTTTGCTCTCATCTCTGTTTTTTTTCTCTCTCTCTGTCTTTTTTCCCTCTCTCTTTCTCTCATCTCTCTGTTCCTTTTCTTTTTCGCTTTTTTGCTTTTTTTTGGCTGTTTCATCTCTGCGCTTTTTTTTCTTTTTCTCTCTTTTTACGTAGTGACAAAAAATTGCGATTGTCCTCCCTGCATCCTTTCCTTCTTAATAATTATCATTTTTTTTTTCAATGAGCATTCGTTAGAATTTACGTCATAATTTAATTATTTCCTATTATTTCTACAATTCTATAAACATTCAAACTTCAAGTTTTTAAGTATATTTTTTACCAAAATTTCAAGTTTTATTTTTATTTATTGAGAACTTTACAAATAAGAAAAAAAATATTATTTTCGCTTATAATCGAAATGCCTTATTAGTTTTATGATTGTCATTAATACATCTTAAAAATAAAATAGTTGAAACAGTCCTCCATTTTTTGACTCCTTATAGCTATTTTTTCTTCAATTATCACTACGTTCACAATCTGACGCTACTGCGTTAGTAACTGTCTGCATGACATTTTGCATCACCTCCATTTTCAAGTCAAAATTTTTAAAACGGCGGAATAGGGATGTTAAGAATATTGCAAACGAATGATCTGGATCCATTAATGAGTTTTGCACGCCACCGAAATTTACGTTAATGGGCTCGGACATCGATTTGGCAATGGCTTCGACAGGCCTCGTATATTCCTGTTGGTGTGGATCCAAGCGAGCATGTTTTTTTTTGCGTGTGCTTGTCGTGCATACGCCCGACGACGAAGAAGTGGATGGGGCAGCGCTGACGATACTGGGACGTTGAAAAGCAAAACTCTCTTCTTGGCAATTCGTGATCGATGACGATGACGATGATGGGCTGCTCAGTGGAACGCGTACTCTGTTCATTGCAGTTGTATTTGTTTGCAGCGCTGGAGAACACCGGGGTAGCAGAATTTCTTTTTCGACTTCTTGCAGATATTCGATATTTTCAAACAGCTCATCGGTTGATGATGAATCTTCTATTGCCGCGTCAATAACAGTAACCTGGAAACATAAGAAACATAACCTTAACGAATATTTTAACAAGTCTCACGTTGGAATGTAGGAGTATCGAGGTAGACATTACCTGACTCTGCGAATCTGATTGTAAAACTTCTTTTCTTCCAGAATCTTTGCTCTTCCTGAGTGTGACATATGAGTCGAGAAAAAGTAGCTTATCGTAGTACCATAAGCTTGGAGTGTAAATCTTAAAATGTATGGGTAAAAGAAAATTATTATTTTATAATATTTTTAAGCTTCGACCAACTTATTTTGTAATCAATACTTACGTTATCTGTGCCAGTTCCGCTTTTGAACGAGGTTATTACTTTTGCGTGTTCAATATTAAATTGGTTTCGCAAGTTATGGAATTTTGTCGAGCATTCTTTCGGCGTTACTGGATGCCTTAACCTTGATACGGTGTCACTCACTCGCTGAAGAGCAGCTGCTCTGAGATTTTTGTTATTATAATTTGGCGTATTTGTAGCATATAAGCATGGCTCTTCTTGATATGCTTCAATTAATAACGCGACTTGGTCGGCCGTCCACTTTTCGTTCCTTTCCGCCATTTTGCAGCACACTATCTGACACATCCAGTAAGAAAAATAGCACGCGTTCTAACACCGAGACCCAACACGCGACCAGGCTTTGAAGCCAGCAGTGACGTCATTTTCTCGCAGCGCTACCATCACAGCAGCCAGCCTAGGTCCCCGCAAGCAATCTAGCAGCAAAACAAGCGTCGTGTACACCGGGCTTTAGTCTTAGGCTGGGAATAGACGTCCGATTTTTTCTTTCCGACGATCCGATCCGACAGTCGGATCCGACTATCGGAAGGCACTCGTGCCATACATTTGTTTCAGCATGCAATACACATCCGATCCGACTATCGGAACTCGGAGTCGACTATCGGATCGGACGTGTATTGCATGCTCACTCAAATGTATGGCACGAGTGCCTTCCGATAGTCGGATATGACTGTCGGATCGGATTGTCGGAAAGAAAAAATCGGACGTCTATTCCCAGCCTTATCGGTTTCACTTTTCGATTCACTAGGCACCGCTACGTGTCGCTACTAGCAAGGGGAAGTAGTTTCCCCCTTACCTCTTACCGGCGAATGGGCCCAAGGTGTTTACGTATGTTTTCGTGGCGCGATTGTCGAAATAACCATTATTTGCGACCATATACCAGAAGGTTCTACGCGAGTTACCGTGAAACATTTTTTATCGTGTTTTTACGCATAAGAGTGCATTTTTTTGTAGTGTTTGCGAAAAAATGCGAAACGGCTAAGGGTTGCGCGGTTCGCAATTGTAAAACGGGGTACAAAAATTGTAAGCAGAAATGCTCCGTGTTTCGCGTGCCCAGAAACGTCGAACTATACAAAAACATGGCTCGATGCTATTCCGGGACTGAAAGAGACTCACAAGGAAACGTTGCGAGGTCGATATCTCCGATTTCGATGAAATTTGGCATGCTTGTATAATGGGTAAAAATAGGCGACAGGTATTTTTTTTATATCGGCGGAACCCGATTTTTAAGGGTTGAAAAGTACCCTCGAAAATTGGGGTGTTTTTCGTTTTCCGTCGATAACGTTTTAACGGTACGAGATATGGAAAAACTTCAAATTGCAACAAGGTTTATTTTTTCGTGTACTATACATTGGAGATGAGAACGATGCAGATAGCTACAAATTTCATATTGTTTATTGCAAAAATGCAATTTTTTCAACCGTATCTCCGAGAATTTTTAATCGATTGGGATGTAAATTTGCATACATGTAGAGAATGGAAAAGTGCGAATACGGATTTTTTCTTTTTCCGATATCTCACAATTAAGAGGTTGAAACTGCCCGTTGATTTTTTTGCCGAGAGCATCGTGTAATTAGCTAGTCGTTTGGCATTTCGGTCTAAATTCACGTCAATATATGTTCGTGTTATGACGCAATTGCATATTTGTCATATTCCAGCCGCCCCCCCCCCCCCAACGGTCCCCTCTCGAAAGGCAAACGTTCAAAGTTCTTACCGTACGGCATGGACGAACATTTCTAGAAATAAAAATGGGCTACAAAGAAAGTACAATCAGTCAAAATAGTCGATGCACATTTTCTCGTTGTCGAAATAAAAATAAAGTTCGAATAGAAAAAATGTTGTATTTTTCGACTACTAGACGTTCATGATGATAATTATGAGTACAGCAACAAATGGCGTGTTGTTTATTGCAATAATTCGTGAATTACTTGTGAAAAATCACTCTTCAGTTTCCCACTCATATGGGCAGAAGCGAGGCTCGCAATCACGGACTGACTTCGTGCTTCGGAAAGCAACTGGATTACAATTGTATATTTACAAAGAAATTCCACTCCGCTCACCGCATCGAAGGCATTATCTGCAGAGGTTACAGCGTTTTTGGGTTGCCGCTGCAACTCATGAACAGAATGATGCAAACATTTTTATCAGCTTATAACGCGCATAATTTAATCTTTATCTTTAACTTTAATTTCACAAACAGCGGAATCAATGAACGAAAGAAATAAATCTTCGCAAAGAGCGACTACGGTGCAAAGAGCGGCTCTCATGATAACCTTGAAATCGCCTTATTAAAGATTAATAGCAGTTCTGGTAATAGCGTGTGTCGTCGTTGTTTTTTTCGTGTGTATTTATCAATTGGGTTTCAAGTCATATAAATTCGCCAACGATCATTATTGCTGCAGTTACGCCGGAGAAGCCAGCCATACATTTTGTGTTCTAAATACAAATAAAAATGTACGTTAATCCGGTGTTGTTTATTGCAATAATTCGTGAGTTACTTGTGAAAAATCACTCTTCAGTTTACTACTAATATGGGCAGAGACAAGGATCGCAATCACGGACTGACTTCGTGCTTCGAGAAGCAACTGGACTACAATTGTATATTTACGAAGAAATTCTCCCCCGCCACGTACTGCCTTTGAAGATTACAACACAATCGGAAAAGTGTTCTCACGCTTACTCATTTAGGAAATGTTTTTTAATGGATTATACTTATTACAATAATGATAGTCATGATAAAAGTGTTTGAAACAAAGAGATTTCTTACACCACGCACAAGTGATAATAGCTGCTTCGCCGCATATATCGCATGTCGGTACATTTTGTGAAAAGCAAAATTCTACCGGATTTTCGAAGTTTGGTAGTCTTTCTTCTTCGTACCCGCTTTTGTACCACGCATATTTGAAAAGATTTGTAAACCGTAGAGAAGAAAACTGGTTGTGTGTAAGAGATTGTAATTTAACAATATTGTCTCTCAAATGCAGATTGACATCGTAATTGTATAATATTACTGCGTCAGAAAAGTGTTTGACGAAGTTTTTCCATACACGGAAGCCATAAACATCAAGGGGCTGTATCATTCCAGTCGTACCTGCAGGAATTACTAATTATCATATGGACTAATTGTCTACAGAACTAATGAAACTCGTGCGATATATTTACCTGCTGGAATGGTTAAAACTTTAATATCTTTCCCTTGCATATCCATTTCTTTAAATGCAGTTGGACATTGACCGCTCCAAGAATCCAGAAGTATTACCGATTTTGGACCCGTATTGGGAATATATACTTCTTGGAACCATCGCTTGAAATGATCGCTCTGAACATAGTTTGTTCCACTCGAGGACCAAATTTGCCGGTAGGTTCGTTTAAAACGATCAACATAGGTGCCAAAAGCTTGCCACTCGCAGAAACCAAAGGCTGTATAGTATAACTGTGTGTTGTTGATGTTTTCGATTACACGACTGCCTCAATGGATTTCTGTCCTTCTTTCGCCAATGTGCGGACTGTATGTAGCTCTAAATTAAATCCACTCTGATCAGAATTAAATGTGTTTTCAGCCCCAACGTTGGCTATGTTGACTTTCACCATTTCTATAAATTCGATAGCTTTGTTTTGAAGTGTATCAGCGTTTAATAATTGTTGTTTTGTTACATATTTAGTAATCTTCCGTGACACAATTCCATGTTGGTTTTTTAATGTCCTTAGCCAAGAAGCGGATGCTTGAAAATTTACGGCTGGTATTTCTACAATTTCTCGTGCACGTAAGGCCCATCGTCGAAGATCTATATCATGGAAGGCAGCTTTCTGTCAAAGCATCATTAAAATTGTTTAACGTGTAGTGAGCTATCTTTGTTAACTTTTCTTTGTAGGTGCCACCCTTATTTATACTATAGGCCCACCGGCGCAACTGCGGCTCTGATTTCACCTTTTTGAATTTCGTTTGAACAGATGATAACTTTCTATTCCCATTTGCCCCGGATCTCCAGTAATCTACAGCTCTTGTCTTGTATTCGTAACTCAATTCTTCTATGTCTTGGGTACATACATTTTCATCAATTTTTGGATCTAGGTATCGTTGTCCGTGCCAATCTCCTTCACTATCATCTTCTATTACGGCTGCTCCATGAATTTCATTTGGTGACGGAAAATCCAAACCAGTTTCGACTTCCATTTTCATAGGTTGATCCATCGCTTCAATGATCATGTTTTCTAGATCCTTACTGAACTGTTCTTCCTGTTTGTTGATTGGAGTGCGAGGCAAATTCATAGCACTTATCGCTATGGATAGAAGTTGAATAACATTCACCGGATTAACGTACATTTTTATTTGTATTTAGAACACAAAATGTATGGCTGGCTTCTCCGTCGTAACTGCAGCAATAATGATCGTTGGTGAATTTATATGACTTGAAACCCAATTGATAAATACACACGAATAAAACAACGACGACACACGCTATTACCAGAACTGCTATTAATCTTTAATAAGGCGATTTCAAGGTTATCATGAGAGCCGCTCTTTGCACCGTAGTCGCTCTTTGCGAAGATTTATTTCTTTCGTTCATTGATTCCGCTGTTTGTGAAATTAAAGTTAAAGATAAAGATTAAATTATGCTGCGTTATAAGCTGATAAAAATGTTTGCATCATTCTGTTCATGAGTTGCAGCGGCAACCCAAAAACGCTGTAACCTCTGCAGATAATGCCTTCGATGCGGTGAGCGGAGTGGAATTTCTTCGTAAATATACAATTGTAATCCAGTTGCTTTCCGAAGCACGAAGTCAGTCCGTGATTGCGAGCCTTGCTTCTGCCCATATGAGTGGGAAACTGAAGAGTGATTTTTCACAAGTAATTCACGAATTATTGCAATAAACAACACGCCATTTGTTGCTGTACTCATAATTATCATCATGAACGTCTAGTAGTCGAAAAATACAACATTTTTTCTATTCGAACTTTATTTTTATTTCGACAACGAGAAAATGTGTATCGACTATTTTGACTAATTGTACTTTCTTTGTAACCCATTTTTATTTCTAGAAATGTTCGTCCATGCCGCACGGTAAGAACTTTGAACGTTTGCCTTTCGAGAGGGGGACGTCACAATATTGGCTGGAATATTACAAATATGCAATTGCGTCATAACACGAACATATATTGACGTGAATTTAGACCGAAATGCCAAACGACTAGCTGATTATACGATGCTCTCGGCAAAAAAATCGACGGGCAGTTTCAACCCCTTAATTGTTAGATATCGGAAAAAGAAAAAATCCGTATCCGCACTTTTCCATTCTCTACATGTATGCAAATTTACATCCCAATCAATTAAAAATTCTCGGAGATACGGTTGAAAAAATTGCATTTTTGCAATAAACAATATGAAATTTGTTGCTATCTGTATCGTTCTCATCTCCAGTGTATAGTACACGAAAAAATTAACGTTGTTGCAATTTGAAGTTTTTTCATATCTCGTACCGTTAAAACGTTATCGACAAAAAACGAAAAACACCCTAATTTTCAAGGGTGCTTTTCAACCGTTAAAAATTGGGTTCCGCCGATATAAAAAAATACGTGTCGCCTATTTTTACCCATTCTACAAGCATGCCAAATTTCATCGAAATCAGAGACATCGACCTCGCAACGTTTCCTTGTCAGCATGTGTGCGAAAAACATTTCGAAGAACGATGTATTGTGAGACATTGGAGAAAAAAGGATGTAAATGGTCGTAATATGTGCTGGAATGAATTAATGTATTCAAAAAGTTTTCAGTTTTTTTTAGATGAAAGTAGTTAACTTTTTTTTAATCAACAAATTTTTTATTGGTGTCGTATATTATGCAGTTCACACGACAGTACGGTAAATTAAGTTGGGGCAAACGGCGCATGCGTTGCGTTCAGGAGGGAAAAGGACAGAAGAGCGATTTCTCTCTTCGTCGCACCACTACTTCCCCCTGCCGTCATGCACCAAGCGGCAGAAATCGGAATAAAAACCAGAACCGATAAGGGTGCCTACCCCCACTACCGCCGTTGTCAGACCTGTATGTAAGACCGTGATCGAACCACGTAGTCATGAAGAATAGAGGTAAGGAGCCCGAACGCGTATGCTAAAAGCACCCCAAACGTGTACCCTTAAAGTGACGAAAAGTTGTAGTTCGAAATTCAGCCACATCAAGCGCTAGTGCCGAGAGGGAAGGATGTGAAGTATGGCATCGGTGACGCTATGAAGTGAGCGTATATATAAACTGGAGAATTCTTCGTTATAATATTTATATATCATTCTTGGCTGTTCGTCTGTGAATGCGAAATTGTAATAAGGATTTTTTAATTGCAGTAAAAATCAGTATTGTGGAGTGCAGTGAGTGATTGCCCCGCATTATATAAAAGCAGGTAAGAAAACGGCATTTTGAAACCATTTTCTGTATTATATTATAATTGTAATTCATCGGTTGATTAAATACATTTCTCGAGCATGAAAGTGAGGTTAGAATTCGTATTATTGTCATAATATGTAATTACAAATTTTATTTTGGGTTCTTTTCTTGTTGCAGTGCACAATGGCGAAATACTGTTCGTACCCAGGGTGTCAAACTGGGCGAGACGCCAGCAGAGCAAAGTACAAGCGCTTAGGAGTACGACAGTTGTCCGTCTTCAAGGTTCCAAAGGTAAATCGCCTGTTAAAATGTTTTCTTTTTGTTAAATGACGCATAGAGCGCGTAATTTGTGGACGAAATCTGAAGTAATTGCATGCCACTTATTGCCTATAGGAAAAAAAATTTGCTCAATGATTTAGCGTGTATATGAAATTTCAACCCGCTTTGTTTTTTTCCTGTATCTTGTAGAATATGGTACAACGATGGAGCAGAGCCATCGGGGAGTGTCTCTCCCATATTGATTTCGTGTGCGAGCTTCACTTTTCCAATGACTCGATAATAAAAGAAGACCGCATCAAAATGCCTGATGGTACGATCGAGGTAATTCCTCATCTTTGTCATACCCTCATCGCTGATGCTATGCCCATCGCAGTCCATAACAAGGTAAGGATTGTAATAATTATAGTAATTTTTTGTGTGAAATGCATAAAAACATTCAGCGCTACAGGGGCATGACTTTCCGAATGAGTTTCTCCGCCACTTCTCAACTTTTTTTTTCTTTTTTCTCTATTCTTTTCCTGCCCCGCTTGACTTTTCTATAATACCCTCTTTTCTTCGAATGAACTCAGCTAACCTGCAGCTGCGTTTGCTAATTGTTTGTAGCTCGGTTCAGCAGTATAAATTATCAAAAGTTCATCTTTTTCTTGCGGTCTTCAATTTTTATATGCGGAATATTCTTATCTGCTACCCTTCTTCAATTTCCTCTGTTGTCTTTACTCTTTATTACTTGAGTCAATTCGTTGATATCGTACTTTGCTATCCCCTCGAACAATTGGACATAGATTGTCCATTATTACATTGAGATAAATATAATAATCAATTATTTTTTATTTCGACAGGAAAACAGTGGTCAACCGGAACAGAATGTTCCCTGCGATCAGTTAGCCGGACCTTCTCATGCATCTGTAGCTATTTGCAACGACGCTGTCGTACATCAAGTGCCTACGACCTGTTACGATTTTCTTACTCCGACGGAGGTAAGTGTTGTATTTATTGAAAATGAAGGGAAAATGTCTTTCAATTTTTTCGTTAATTTAATTCTTCATTTTTCATTGATAATACTTTATCTCTCAATACGAAAATTCTTTCAATTTATAAATTCGGACATTTTTCTCGATTTCCTTGGGTTTCGTTTGAAAAAAAAAGCAGAATTGTTCTATGAGCTACTTTAGGCTCCGACGTGATTTACGCTGGCACAATTTTCGGCCGCACGACTGGACCGCGAATTTTTCATTTCCGGGCATGCAAAGAGATCGCGAAAGAGGCTGAGGGAATAAGAATGAGAGGAGGGGGCTGCGCTTTGAATATTCTCTTCTATCGCTCTCTCTTTTCTCATTCCATCTCTGTCGTATCCTATCCCGAGTACAGCAGCGCCAGCGGATATTTCCGTAACAATTTTCGCTGATTCCATAGCCCGCGTCCACAGTACAGCGTTCGGGCTCCTTACCTCTATTCTTCATGCACGTAGTGAAAATCTCCGAACTGACCGCGGCCATATTCTTTTTTAGCACCAGTGCCGGACGTATTCGTGAAGGGCGTACGAAGAACGACCAAGATGTTATCGAGATTAGCATTGAAAAATGGTAATTATCGTTACTCAAAATACGATTAATTTTGGAAAAAGGAAAAATACAAACGTCGATCACTACATTCGTTTCTATGTTTTGATAATGGCTCTAGAGTTCGTCAAATCTTCAGATCTTGTGTACAATTCTTCGTTCATTATGTAATGAATATACAATTCGATAGTCACATTTTTGACGTATTCCATTGGCTTTTTATTTGTGAGAATGAATGATTCTGCGGCCAAAGAGGCGTGTTGCTCATTGAAAGATTGTCGTAATATTCCGATCAGCGTACTCGCCCATCATATGCTTAGGATATTCGACCAATGAAGATATTAACTGCCAAGAAATTAAGGTATTCCTTTCACGAACCCGAATATTTCACAATTAACTGATTTTCGTCTATAATCAAGTAAAAATACATCAGTATACTGACTAAATTTCAAGCCAAGTTACTGAACTTTTAACGAAAAATGACAACTTACAAATCATCTCATTTGTACGGCGTTTTATAGAGATGTCACGCTGGCCATATTTCTATCTAATAATTTATACACTAAATAACTCTAGATGCCTGCTACAATCTGCTCACGCGTGTAATAAAATCTAGAGATTTTGCAATGACAAAAACAGGGTGTCGCTAAGTGTTTAAAGAAAATATTAATTATAAAACTTTGAAAAATGTGATTTGCTGATGAAATTTCAAGGCCATGACGTTGCAGAGAAAATTAAAAAAATGACTAAATGTACTATATTTCCGTGAAATTTCTTATTGCAGTTTATCGTTTGGTATAATATTTGATTACGACTTATTTTTATTAAGCGCTACTGTAATTAACCAATGATTTGGAAAGGTCCTTTGACCCTTTGGAAGGGATTGTTGCAATGGGTTACGTGAGTTTCGAAGCCTAAAAAAAGCATTATCTCTATATTAAAAAAATATAATATATAAATTATTTTATTAAGAATGTTAAGCACATAAAATAGCAACATTTCAACAATATTTAAACAAATTTTCATTAAAAAATTTGGGAACCTCAGCCAGTGGGACCTGGTTTCCGGAGATCCCGGAAAAAAAAGTATCCTCGTGGTGGTCAGGATAACTCAGTCAGCTTTATCTGAAATTGAAAAACCAAATTTTTTCTGTTAGTAGATAAGTATAGCTCGTGATTAAAACAAAAGCTTAAAAAAAATTTGAATTTTTGGCAGAGTGTATGCAAAACAGTTCAACTTTTGGCACAATTTACACTATGTATAAATTAGATAAATAGAAAGCTTTGTAAAATTAGTTGTAATAGAAAAAAAAACCTTTGTTCAATGCTATTTTGAAGTTTTTTTATGTTTTATATGACTATTTTTTAGTTTTTGAGAAGTTGTGTCCACTGACTTCAAAAATAGTGGTGGAGAAAAAAGCGATATACATGCGTCACTCCAGGCTGTTTTTTTCCCTGCGGGGGAATCCCCAAAGGCTCTCTCCTAGACTTTTACTCCGATTGACTTAAATCTTTGCTAGAATATTCTAGACATATTGTACTATTAGATAACAAAGTTTAAAAAAATGGATGTTTAAAAATGTTCAAACCCATGTAAGCCCTTAAGATTTCTCTGCACGGCTAGAAGACTTGTTTCGGGAAAAACTTAAATCAATGGGAACCACCCATTTGAAACGTGAATTTCCAGCTCAGGCGTTGCCTGCCATGGCCCGTGGATCTCCAGCCATGTCGACCCTTTTACCAGGCTTCGAACGGAGGAAGAGACCGATAGATCCGTCGCCGGTTCGACACGGTTTCATCCCTGAAGGATGGTTCACCGTGTTCTATCCAAAAACTGGTGCAACCGGTAAGTTTCCAAGAATCCGGCTTTCGTTGTGTCCATCATCCTCCATCCGAGTAACCGTTGGGGTGACGAATAGAAGACCGCTGTAGTCATGGAACAATCAACACTCCCCTGCTATTGGCTAAAGCTTTTTGTTTCTAAGAAGGTTGGAGTGGTGCAGTTAAGTCAAATAGGGGTTTATGAATTTCTTTTTCAATACAACTCAAAGAAATCCATACTAGGTATAAGTTTATTCTGTAGATGCTAATTTTTCATAAACTATATAATCAAAGGGCAAAAATATGCATTTTCACATCTTTATTACGTATAGAAAGAAAGAGTTTCGTGTTACTACCAACTTTAAAAAGTTCAACATTATCGATAATTATTATGAAAAAAACTGGGTCAGTAGATGTTCTATACAACCCGGAATAAAATTTTGATCCATTTATGATTATGCCTATTAGTATTTATGACACAAGATTGTTCATTATCACCATTAACGGGGTATTCCCCTTTGGAAGCCCAATGTGAAGGGTCAGAATGATGCATTTTTTTCTAGTTACACATTGGTTGGAATAAATTATTTTTTTCCTGCATGTTGTTCACATGATTGTGGTAGCAATGTAACTTTTTATGAAGAAAATTTTTCAATGTGTTCGTTATGCTGCAGTTGGCGTTGCAGTCCTCCAGTGGTAATGCCCGAAACGGCAGGATCTCTACCAGGCTCAGATGTAATCTGAAACGAAAAGAAAAAAAATTTCTTCGAATATATCCAACTGGCTGTGGGTTCGGGATCCACTTTTCGAAATTTCGAAAAATGACAGCTTCTCCAAAGAAAACCGCATTTTTCTTTTCAAAAACAGCACGCTGAAGTCATTGTTATTAACAAATGTTTCATCCAATTAAAAAATGCGATCGTGAACCGAAAATGATTACTGCTTGAACGCTACCTGTGCAAATTCACGTCAATAGTGTGAAAGTTACTCAAGATATCAATCTCGCTGTGTCAATAAATGTAGTTTTTTCGGGATAAGCGCGTTCAAACTCGACGGATCGCGATGAACCCGACGCACACTCTTCCACTAAAATAAGTGTAATGTCGTCAATATTTAGAATGTTAGGGTCCGGTTGGTCTTAAAATATTCTTGAAAGTTCACACTATAACAATATGCAGAAAAAAAACTATTTTTTGAAGTTTTCGGAGAGGGATAACCCCTTAATGAACATTGAGTGTTGCTCTTTATTAGCCAGTCAATATTCTAATCTTTTATCAAATCTTGATGGTGCAATATTGAATCTATATGCTTTACGATGGGCAAGATGGGGTTTTTTCCTTCTAAATGTTTACAAAGGTTTAGTTTTACGTTAATCCATTGTTAGAAATTGTGTGTCTTGGTGCTAAATGGCCAAAAAATCACATCACCTGTAGCGTGAACGTCTTGCCCATCTAACCGCACCTAACATTACATACATTGAGGGGGCGCATTCATTACGGTTTTTCATAATTTGTTTTAAAAGGAAAACATTTTTCACCCTTTTTGAGACTTAGGGTATGTTTTATTTCTACTTTTGGCTGTTACATGGTATTTTGTTTTTCAATTAATCTTTAAATATATCGGAGGTATGGCACAATCTTCCAAACGGCTTGCGGCGAACGTTAGACGGTAGAACACGTCCGTAGGATTAATCTGAAAAAAAAACCAATGAAGATTTTTCTTTCATTATCACTCGCTGAACATAAACCAAGAGAAAGTGAAAAATGTTTAAAATCGATAAAATCGTTCGCTTTGAAACAAAAATATTAAATTTTTCGAGAAAAAACATGGCTACATTGTGCAATAAAAAATACTTTTTTTTCGGATTTTCAAAAACATTTAGGGCCATATTTCAGATAATAAGGTTAGAAGGAATTATACCAAATTCAGCAGAATCGGTCGATTAGTTTTTCACGTATACGTCACGCCAATTTTGAAAATGCAGCTTAGAAGACACTGCCATACCTCCGCCAGTTTTAATGATTAATAAATTTAAAAAAACCATGTAACAGCCGAAAATAGTAATGGAACATCCCCTAAGTTTAAAAAATGGTGACGAAGTCTTTCCTTAAAAAAAATCATGATAATCTGCAATTTTTTTCTCGTCTAAAGGTATCCCCCCTTTTAAACGATTTTTTAACCCTGGTGTTTTGTAGTGAAATTTAAAACAAATTGTAAAGACTCAGTATACTGTATATAATATATATATATATATATATATATATATATATATATATATATATATATATATATATATATATTCGTTAATCTTGGATTGTGGGTACCAGACAGACCTCCTCAACCTGTCGTATTTCGACGATGCACACTGGTTTCCCCAGGACATAAATAAAGCGTGAAATTTCAGGACCCTACATGTTTTTCACGGGCGTTGCGACTTATCTCCTGTCGAAAGAGATATACGTACTCGAACATGAGTTCTACACCGGTTGTTCCATCGCCATAATGGCTTACGTCGGGATTAAGAAGTTCGGCCCTTCGGTTGCCGCTTTCCTCGACAAGGAGCTGGACAAAGACGAGGCCGCATATGCAGAGGCGCGCAATTCGGAAATTACCTTCTACGAGGAGGCAATAGAGAACGAGAAGACGCAGCAATGGAGAGGGGAAGCACAGAAGTTGATTATCGATGCCAAAAAAGAAAACATCCTCATGCAACTTGAAGCTGCGTATCGTGAGCGATTGGCTCTCATTGGTACTGAGGTAATGGAATGATCACAATACAGAAAGCGAAACAAAATATGGTTTGAAAAACGTTTGTGTGCTGCCATAGGTTTTGGCAAAATCAACAATCTCTACATACAATAAGACTGCGGGGGTGATTTCGTAATTTATTTAATTTCAACAATTTCTTTACTGCTCGTGTATATTGACTAAACAAGTAGAGAAGTCTACCTAGAGGCCCGAAAAATTGCCAAATTCCGATCTTTTTTCTGAGGAATGGTTGGTGAAAAAGAAACGCATTTTTTAAAACACAGAGGTACATATATTGAAAGAATAATGGAATTTTTGGAAAAAGCCATTTGTTGACCCACCTAGGTGGGTAGAAGTATTCCGGTAAGTTGGTCTCCACGGCGATTTGTATTATTTATCTTGATGGTTTTGAATTCGTATTAAAATCTTTAGAAACAACAGCAAAATATAAAGTTTGTAAAGCCCCCGTTCACCGAGCCTCGGTTTTCCAAGCATTCAACAAACAGCTAATTTTCTCGAATACTGGATGGCGACGAAATTACCAATATACATTGGGATGCCGTTCCTACCGAGATGTCAGGAAAGTGACAAGTGAGGAAATGTTCTATGTTTTAGGTGAAGAAACGTCTGGATTACCAGATGCAGATTGCCCACGTAGAGCGTCGTTTGGCACAGAGGCACATGGCACAATGGATCATCAGTAACGTGATGAAGGCGATAACTCCCGACCAAGAGAAAGCTTCCCTCCATCAGTGCATCAAAGATCTCCAGGCTCTCGCCCCGCGAGCGTGAACCTTTGCCGGCACTCTAGACCAAGTAGACTAAAGATATATATGTAATGGCCAAAATTTTGGCAAGATTGCCCGAAAAGTCGCGATGCTGAATACCCAGGTCCACAATTGTAACTTTGTTCAGTCGACGAAACTACGTGTAACGCCGATATAATAAACGATTGAGCAATGTCTCAACTGCTATACGAGCCGGAACACACGGTGTACGGTATTTTCAATTAAACGAAACATTGCGAAAATGGGCCTTTTAAAAAGTAGATTTTTTTCGCGTTCCCAAAATATGTAGAAATTTCAAGCGATGCGAAGTAGCAAGTATTTACCTTATAACACGAGTTGACTTTTTATACAAATTCGAACTCATAGATTGCTGTTTTGAAAAGTAAACGGAAGCTTTGTGCGACGAGATGCCTTTTCATCTTGGGCATGCTGCAGCGATAACATTGTGTCACGTGATTGAAATTCACTGGCGACTACTGCTGTCCGTGGAAAGAGGGTGATTACGCAGAAAGTAGGCCTTACCTCGGATGACGACCTTGAAATACCTTGGAGAAGGTTATCCCGAGCAAGTTTACACACACACACACACACACACAGATATATATATATATATATATATATATATATATATGACATTCCACGCCATTTCATCTAGTCCGTGACCCAGACCATTTTTGGTGTTCCTAATTTTATTTGTAAAATTGTACCTCATAAAAGGATCATTTTTATCTCTTCTCTTTTAGGAGTTATAATTTTCCAAAAAATGTCGATTTTCGAAGTATTGGAAACGTTCTAACGCTGATAACTCCTCAACTAATTGAGAAATCGACAAATGTCACTATATGTATATATATATATTTTTTTTCATTTTGAAGCACTCTCGTTGAACTGAAAAAAAATTATCAACCATCAATGTCAACGTTTTTTTGCTCCTAAATTGAAAACTATCCTTTTTAAAGATGATTGCCTTTTTTAATTTTTTCCCAAAATTCTCTAAAATAGAGCAACCAATTCTATGATTTTTAAGACTAGTCTGATTGTGGGCTCATTTTTCCTTCTATTTTTTTCGAATTAATCTTTTTTAGAAGATTTTTTTATCATTTCAATGTCCAATAATGCTATTTATGATTTTGGAATTTCCAATTCGGCTTCGGCAGGCCTGAAATGGTTTATTTTTCATTTGTGCTGAATTTAACGAAAATAGATATTGAAAAAATGAGGAAAAATGAGATTAGCAGAATTTTCAGAGCCGCGACTTATCACAGAAAATGTTTAAGGGGTTACCCCCACTTGCGATTTTGAAAAAATCGATTTTTTTTATTGCATTTTTTTGAAGTGCAATTTGAAGTGCAGTTTTTTGTTGATGCCCGGAATAGATGACTCTATGTAAATTTACAAAAAAATATTTTCTTCGTGTAAACTGAAATTGAAACTTTAAACGCGTTTTTCTCAAAATGGCATTTCTGAAGTCGGTGACCAAGATTACTCGAACACTAATGAACCGATCTTGAAATTTTGCAGGCTTATTTAATACATAAAAATGTAGTCTTTAATCGTTCGATTTTTTTCGTTAAAATCGAATCATTAACTTTGACTGTCCGCCATTTTGTGAAAAATGAATATTTTTTAAAATCCTTCGATTAAAGACTAGTTTATACTTATATTTGTCTAAATCCATCCGCATTTTTTTTCAGATGATCCACTTCGCCGCAATGTTGGTCACCGCAAACCGTGTATATAAAAACATTATTTCATTGACGGCCATTTGCCACTAAACAATGTAATATTTTTCAATAAAAAAATTACTGAAAGTTCTTCAAGATGTGTTCTTTAAGATGGTATATTGATCGATTAAAAAAGTTTTGTAGTTTTCTTTTAAAAAAATCATGAAAAGGCCTTTTTTTGCGCGACAAGTGGGGGTAACGCCTTAAAAAATCTCAATCTACTAAATTTGTGCGAAATTTTTTATTCCAGTTTATCATTGGGTGTGATAATTGATTGTAACGTATTTTTTATTAAGCGCCATTGTAATTTGCCGATGATTCAAAAGGGCCCTGCTTATACCCCCACAAATACGGCCCTCCGCGAAAGGAATACCTGACGACAGAGCCGATAGGTACATCACGTCATCACCCGCAGAATTTTAGCCGATAAGAGACGATCGCTTTCGGGCTACAAGCGAAAAGGTATACCATTAAGGTGGAATATACATTCAGACGGGAAAAAATTAAACAATTTCGAGGGATTTTTTGAAGCTAAAAACAATTATTCCTCATTTATCAAACTGTAGGTATACTTCATTAGTATATGTAAGTATACAAGACATTAAAAACAATTAATTTATCATCGAAATGGTGCAGCTGTGGCAGAGCAAGATTATTGCTGCAGGAGTTGCGAATCGGCCTGCAGTCTAGCTTCCTGTAGACTTTAATATGCAACAAAAAACCAAAAAAAAAAATCGGTCAGAACATGTATAGTTTCTATTTGACAGTAATTAAAATTAAGAAAATGCAAATTTAAGGGAATGGCACCCATTTACAAAAAAAAAAACAAAATATGTGTAAAATTTGGATTAAAAAATATCCTCTTTTTTCTAATTTTTCAATAACTCTCGTCAAGTAGAAGGTAGCAATATTATCAATATCAGTTTTGAGAAAGACGCGTTTAAAGTTTACATAGAATTTGAATTAAATTGCACGGGGTACTTGTGATAACTAATTACGTGAGTAATCTATTACTAAGTAATTAAATTATCAATTACTTACAGTGGTAATCGTAATTGTTAATTGTTAATTTGATTACTTTTTGCCCATCTCTGCTTGTCTTTCTGCGTTATCGCTTTTACCTGTGGCGCGTGCTCCGAATCTGACAATGAGCGGCGAGGCACAGCGTTGATGGATTGTAACTATTGAAGCTTTTCGAATTTCATTTTGAAACTTTGGGAAAATATTCTACATATATAGTTCTGTCATTTAAGGTAGAACGAGCGCCGCACTTGTTTTCTATAGATATTGTTCAAATTTTAACCAGACATTGTTGATATAATTATGCATGTTTGAGTGAAATTTAGACATTGCGCGGCATATTTAAAATAATACTGCAACACAAATTTTGATTTGGAAGTAATTTTTAATCGAACAAAGTTTTTAATTAGTTTTGAATTAACTAACACTTTTATATGTTAATGAAGATAACATAAACAATATAAAAAATTAATATTTATAACGCAAAAATTTTTTGCCATGATAAAAGTTTTTAACTTTAGGAACACAATAATTTTTTTCTAGAAATATTGAACAATACTGTTCTGCGGTGTTGCCATGTCTTCTTATTATAGGGGACAACAATTTTTTACGGAGAATTATTCTGTCTTTACTGAACGTTTTTAGCAAAACTGAATATTAAAGGCAACCCAAACTTTTTTCACTTTTTCCCTAACTAGTTTGCTATCTAAACATAATTTATTTTCAAAATTTATAAACACAATAGAATGGAACGACGAATTGCGTCACCTGACTTTCGGTCAATGCAGACCCTGCAGTGTTAAAAGTTGCAATTTTAAAAGCCATTATCTCCCAATCTAAATAGTCGACTATTCTGAAATTTCAGTCAAACATGCTGCATACCCAGGCAGCATAAATATCCAATTGACGTCGATAAGTTACCGTTGTCAGGTTACCTTTAAGACATGACCGTAAGATAACTATTCGACATCTTTCAAATGACATCTCGTATAATGCTGCTGTAAAGTTATCTTTTTTATGATATCTTTCGGCGATGAAAACGGATGTCTAAAAGGTATCCCAAAATATCATCCAATTGATGACTTTTTTAAGTTATTAAAAAGTTATCTATTTACTGTTATCTATTGTATTTAGTTCAACGTTATCCAAAGGATATCATAAAGACGAATTACATAAGACGTCTTTTTCATGACATCTTTCAGATATCGGTAATATGCTGTCTTTTAAGATATTTGGTATTGGCGGGAAATAGTAAAAAGTCATCCAAATGTTGTCCTAAAGATCACATCCAACGGATCACTTTTATCATAGTGCGAATGTAGCGTGTCATATTTCATTTCACCGGCAAACAATTGTGTGTAAGAACAAGTAGTTGAAAAAATAAAGGTGTTGAAAGACATATACGTAAGTGTCTTTTATCCTACTATTCTTTTCGCCTCTGTGAGTACATATATGTGTTTAATGTACTATCTTTTTATTCTAAAAGCGTATGTCTGCTTTTGAGGTTATCCACGGGATCGCTTGGAGCATGGCAACCACCAAAAGACGTGACTTCAACGGGAGAGACGTCTAATAACGACTGTACCGTTTTTATAATATTAAATTAAATTGCACTTATAATGAATTAATCGATGTTTTATTTATAATGACCTAGCCAGCTTCGAAACCGATATAACAATATCGTATCAATTTCTTCATGATAAAAATTAACTTATTAACAGTCTAGATTATTGAGCCGTATGAAATATTCTAGACTATTAATAGGTTAATTTTTATGAAGAAATGGATAGGATATTGTTATACATATATATCGCCAATAGATATCTTTTTGATAGTACTCTTCGGTACCGTTGAGATGTCGTTTTGTTAACCTCATTCGGGTGCATATTGGACGACTTTTAGATGGCAGTGGTATCTTGGCATTTTTGTGCCTTTCAGAAGATATCTTTAAGATATATCGATATGATGACTTTGCGCTAACGTACCGACAACCGAAAAGAGTTAACCTTTTGTCGACACTTTGATAACTATTAAAAGTTGCCGTATACCCAGGTAGCAAAATGTTATCTATATGGCATCCGAAAGATATCGCGAAACGGATACGGATAACTTTTTGGTTGTCCAAAAAGACGCCGTTTTGTATTACAAAACGTATCACTTATGTCCGCTTGGCAGATAACTTATTTGTGTCCGATAGTTAACTATACGGCAACTTTTAATAGTTATCAAAGTGTCGACAAAAGGTTAACTCTTTTCGGTTGTCGGTACGTTAGCGCAAAGTTTTCTATCGATATATCTTAAAGATATCCTCTTAAAGGCACAAAAATGCCAAGATACCACTGCCATCTAAAAGTCGTCCAATAGGCACCCGAATGAGATTAACAAAACAACATCTAAACGGTATCGAAGAGTACTATCAAAAAGATATCTATTTATTGGCGATATATATGTATAACAATATCCTATCCATTACTTTATAAAAATTAACCTATTAATAGTCTAGAATATTTAATACGGCTCAATAATCTAGACTGTTAATAAGTTAATTTTTATCATGAAGAAATTGATACGATATTGTTATGTCGGTTTCGAAGTTGGCTAGGTCATTATAAATAAAACATCGATTAATTCATTATAAGTGAAATTTAATTTAATATTATAAAAACGGTACAGTCGTTATTAGACGTCTCTCCCGTTGAAGTCGCGTCTTTTGGTGGTTGCCATGCTCCAAGCGATCCCGTGGATAACCTCAAAAGCAGACATACGCTTTTAGAATAAAAAGATAGTACATTAAACACATATATGTACTCACAGAGGCGAAAAGAATAGTAGGATAAAAGACACTTACGTATATGTCTTTCAACACCTTTATTTTTTCAACTACTTGTTCTTACACACAATTGTTTGCCGGTGAAATGAAATATGACACGCTACATTCGCACTATGATAAAAGTGATCCGTTGGATGTGATCTTTAGGACAACATTTGGATGACTTTTTACTATTTCCCGCCAATACCAAATATCTTAAAAGACAGCATATTACCGATATCTGAAAGATGTCATGAAAAAGACGTCTTATGTAATTCGTCTTTATGATATCCTTTGGATAACGTTGAACTAAATACAATAGATAACAGTAAATAGATAACTTTTTAATAACTTAAAAAAGTCATCAATTGAATGATATTTTGGGATACCTTTTAGGCCTGGTTCCACAACTCTCGGTTAACCGAGTTAACTGAAGTTTAAGGGCGTCTGGACCAATCAGAACCACGCTGAGCTGGCTAAACTCCGGTTAACTCGATTAACCGAGAATTGTGGAACCGGCCCTTAGACATCCGTTTTCATCGCCGAAAGATATCATAAAAAAGATAACTTTACGGCAGCATTATACGAGATGTCATTTGAAAGATGTCGAATAGTTATCTTACGGTCATGTCTTAAAGGTAACCTGACAACGGTAACTTATCGACGTCAATTGGATATTTATGCTGCCTGGGTAGTTGACTATCGGACACAAATAAGTTATCTGCCAAGCGGACATAAGTGATACGTTTTGTAATACAAAACGGGGTCTTTATGGACAACCAAAAAGTTATCCGTATCCGTTTCGCGATATCTTTCGGATGCCATATAGATAACATTTTGCTACCTGGGAAGTTCCATTTCGACCGATCCTTTTTCAAATCACCCGTTTATTCCGCGTAGAGATAAACGAAAACCTTACAGTTTTCTACTTTGCCGTCGAGAAGTTTGTGGCTCTTAGAAATGTGCGAGTGTGTGCGCGAAGGCCGTATAGGTGTGTGGGTTCGTGGCACACGAGATGACACACATGTTAGCTTTCCGTACAAATTCGCTTTTTCGACCACGGATTTCTGTCTTCTCGGGTGAGTCGGTAACAGGCTGCCCGTTTGGCTCGTCGAGTCAAACATAACCTCGAAAACCGCCGAGGCACACAACGTTACAATGTTTTGAGAGAGTGCGCATAGTTATTCTGTAAAATCATTCAAGGCTATATAAACAGCTATTTACATGTATATACATATCTAGTTTTTTTAAATCGTGTGTGTGCGTCTTGGAAAAATGGCCCTAGTGAGGATTCTGTTACATGCTGAAGTTCGAAAAATATCCAGTGCGCGGGTAAGTTGCGTCTCTTATGATGACAATCAAATGTGACATTTTGTTTCTTCCCTTTGATCACGCGACGACGTGACTTGTCCCCGACTTTTGTGTACTATGGGAGTCGATGATCGCTATATTCTTTTGAGGTCGTTCAACTGTCAATTGTTTCAATATGCGTGTGTGTGAGTGCGCACAGCGGCGGGTGGGTACACGCATAAGGGGTACGAAATGGACCCACTTTTTTTTATATCAATGGGACCAAGAATATTTTTTTATATAATCCTCGAAAGCTAAAAAGTATACGGGTTTCACTAAGATTTTGTATTTCGATACACCTTGTTCACCTCCCGTCACGTGTGTTCTTTATTTTTTGATCGAATTTTTTTAACTTTGATAGCAAAAATAATTCAGATCCATTTTGTTTTTGTTGCGTAGCTGAATTGTGCGATACCTGGCTGTACATTGTTTTTGTATACTGCTTGTGATTAACGGTCCAAGGTCCCTTCTTTGCACAACGATTCTAAAAATATACTCACCTTGAGTCAATAACGGCATGGTACATTCTTCATTCCAATTGGGGAGTCGCGCTCGTGTTTTTAAAAATATATCATTGTCGCAGGGATAGGTTTGAATAGTAAAATGCCACATTATGCAAATACGAAAATTTGGAATGAAAAAAGAAATTTTCTCATTCCCAGGCACTTGGAGTATCGAAACAAGACAATGATAACAGCGCCAACTTATAAGCAATTGAAGTAATTATTCATAATATATACTCTATCGTTTCAATTGAGGCGGTTCAATTACTTTAGTGGACATATTCATACAACGTTGAAGTTTACATCGTTGGGAAGCATCGTTTTCTTCCATTCTTCATTTCAATATTTCCATTATCATCCTCAGCCTTTTTTATACAAATTGAGGATGTAAATCTCTCATACGAATACGTAAAAACTTTCGAGTGATTTTCATGGATTAAATCAGCCAACGAAAAATTGAAGCAATCAAAGGAAATGAACTTCAATTGTGTTCCAACAAGTAAACTTCAACGTCATTTATTCATAGTTATAGAGGTTTTTTAACAAGTAGAAAAATTCTTATATTGTAGTATGAATTATATAGTAGTGGTATGAACGATGTATCAGTTTTTTGAAGTTTGCTTGTTAGCGATGCAGAATCTTGAAAAAACGAGTGCTTAAAAATATTCAGCTAATGGTCTTTGGATATTTTTTTATATGAACTAGGAAAAATAAATCTTTGACCGGGAGAAATCACTTTCAAATTATTTCTATCCGAATGTTTGTTCGAAGCAATAATTTTTTGAGCTTCGAGGAATTATTTTTTATCTGCTTTAATGTAAAGATACATTTTCATTTCATATGTCGGACTCTTGTACTCGCCGAGGAATTTTCCTATTTAAAAATAAACACTCAAGAAACTAAAACATACGCAATTACTCCTGATATCTCAGAATTGCAACAGAGGCTCAATCGTACTGTAGCAACAACAGTTATTTAAGGGGTTAAGCTACTATGACCACCCAAAAATCAGAGTTATTTCAAAAATATTAGTTTTGAAAGAATAAGTAAGACGATTGAAAAATCGTTTGCACATTTATTTGTATGTACATTGACAAAGGCGTCTTCTAAATTTCATATAAAAATATTAACAATTGGAAAAGTTATAAACAATCTCGTGGAGGACCTTTGAACATGAGGGGCTCATCGATGTACTCGATTTTGGCCACCTGATTGATCTGAAAAAAGCGTTTTTTTTTCTTAAAATAGATAATATTGGTTAAGATTGATGGAGTTCTTTTTTGTTGTCGTCTTTCAATCGTCAAAAAAAAATTGTTAGAATTTTTATTTAGACTTTTCAAGGAAAAATATACGGCAGGATTAATCTGAAAAAAAAAACCAACGAAGATTTTTCTTTCATTAACACTTATACACAGAATATGAACCAAGAAAAAGTGACAAATGTTGAAATTCGATGAAATGGTACCCTTTGAAACAAAAATATTGACTTTTCCGAAAAACATACATTTTTAAAAGTTTTCCAAAACATTTAGGGTCATGTTTGCGACAACGAAGTTAGAATGATTTATACCAAATTTCATCAGAATCAGTCGATTAGTTTTTCAGCTATATGTCACGCCAATCTTTAAAATGCAGTTTAAAAGAACCATGGAAAATGTAAGAAAATACCATGTAACAGCCAAAAGTATTAATAAAACATACTAAGTCTAAAAAATGGTGAAAAAATACTTCGTTTTAGGAAAAAATCCTGAAAATTGGCAATTTTTTACCTCGCCTAAAAGTATCTCCCCCCTTAAAGTCTTACTAGCAGTTCTATCGTTGTAATCATAAGTTAATCTTCAATCTGCGATTCCTGCACCATGTGCGGGACCTGCTTTCTCAATTTGCGTTGCCTCAAGTGACGGACAAGCGTTCGTCATTTTCACAGTAGACTAACCCCTTGAGGGATCTGACAACCAAGACTGTCCGACAAACGAGATTTGTTGGTTTTCGGGCACTGGGTAGTTCATGATTTCACGAATATCACTTATAACTTTTATTTAGGAATCTGAAGAATTGTAGGTGGGTGCAGATTAATGTCAAGAACGGCTGATCTGAAAAAGAAAATCAACTTATTCTTGATAAAGACTTCAAGAGTCTGTGACTATGGATAGCGTACGGATTTAATTTGTCTATTATTAGGGAAATATTAGTGAGCCGAAAAAAGTTTTTTTTTACGGAAATTTGAAAAATACTTAAATAATACAAATGTAGTTTGAAAAATTTTATATTTTGAAAAATAAAGTTTCGAGGTAGACGGAAAAGTACGTAAGAAGGCGATTGTCCAGGTGACGGTGCGGTTTTGTCTGGCTTATCTCAGCTATTCCCGGTCCATATAATTCTCCTTCGGCATCTGCTTGGGCATCTTGACGCCGGAACCCGAATTAGAAGGTTCAAAAATGCGTTTTTTGGGGAATTTTTTTATAAGCAAAAAAAACAAGTGAGCTCAGTAAACATTGAGGTATCTTTTCATGTATATTTAAAATGTATTTGTCCGCGCCGCGCTACTCTCGCGCTTCAGTCCAGTTAGTCAGCCACACACGTTAAATCGATACACACACGTGTTCTTTGTTGCGAAAACAAACTGTTAACTTCGTCTGCCTATTTCTTTCAATTCGTCATGAGCTTGGCGAAAAAAACGGAAATATGATGATGATTACATTAAATACGGTTTTGTACTTATACAAAAAAATGGTGACGACTAGCCACAGTGTGTTATTTGTTATGAAATATTAAGCAATGATGCCCTGAGACCTTCTCGTCTAGAGCGACATATGTTAACAAAATATAGCGCATTAAAAGACAAGCCGAAAGAGCTTTTTACTGCAAAGTCTGCGAGTTTGAAACGCATAAAAGTGGATAGTACTGGGTCCTTTTCTCAGTCATTTGAAAAACCGCTTGAAGCTTCGGATGAACCCAAACAAACTCATCGCTAAAGCCAAGAAAGGCCACATTGTCGGAGAAACACTTGTCAAACCATGCCTATTGAAAGCAGCTGATATCGTTCTTGGGCCAGAAAGTAAACGAAAATTAGCACACATACCACTCTCCGAAAACACTGGGAAACGTCGCATCGATGATATGGCTGAAGATATTACAAATCAAGTCGTAGAAGTTCTCGAAAATCTCGAAAATCAAAGTTTTTCGCAATAAAATTGGATGAGAGTACGGATGTTGCACGATGTTGTCAATTATTATTTTTCGTGGAATTTATTTAAAATGAAAAAACCAAAAAAGATATGCTGTTTTCTACAGGTTTAACGACAACATCAAGAGCATGTGATATTATGTCAGCAATCTCTGATTTTTTTGATAAATATGAACTATCATGGCAAAAGTTGATAGGCGTATGTACAGACGGCGCTCCCGCAATGCTTGGATCTCGCTCAGTATTCGTACAGTTGGCCGAAGAAAAAAATCCCAATGTGACTAGAGTTCACTGTTTTATAAATCGCCAAGCCTTGGCCGCTAAGACACTTCCGGAAGCACTCAACAATGTCTTAAAACTATGCATCAAAATTGTCAATTATGTTAAAAAGAGTGCGTTAAATACTCGAATTTCGCGGCTCTTTGTGAAAGTTTAGGAACTGAACATAAATCATTACTATTTCATACGCAAGTGCGCTGGCTCTCTAAAGGAAATATGCTGGCAAGATTATTTGATCTTTGAGATGAAGTAATTCTATTTTTGGAAAATCAAAAACAAACTGATTTGTATGTGGTATTCAGAAAACCGATTGTCTAAGTAGTATTGGCTTATCTATCAGATATCTTCGATTCGTTGAATTCATTAAACTTGAAATTACAAGGTGGAGACTCGAACATAATTTATCATCGGGATGCCATCTCGGCGTATACTGAGAAATTGCAACTGTGGAAACGTAAAATTTTAACATGCAATTTTTTTGTGTTCCTAAATGATTTGCAATCTCACAAGAAGCGCGCTGTGAAAAGGTTTTCGAAGATGATGATACTAAGAATAACATATCAAACCATATGCAGCATCTTACTGATGAATTCAAGCGCTACTTTCCCAACTCATGTGATAATATCATTTATGAATTGGCCACGGATCCTTCTCATGTCGACATAGACGTAGTACCAGAAACATTACAAGAGCAAGCTTTGGAAATAAAAATGATTCTGTTGCGCAATATGACTTTGAGAAGATGGATAAGCCACTATTATAGGCAAAATATTTCAAAGTTTATCCCGGCAGAGCGGAGCAAGCACTGCAATTGTATTTCCCCTTTTCAAGCACTTATTTATAGGAACAGGCGTTTTCAGCAGTTGTAGCAATAAAAACTAAGTATAGAAGCAAACTCAATATTAGTGGTGATTTACATTGTGCACTTTCTTCTATTCAACCAAGGATTGAACATCTTGTCAAAAAAATGCGAGCTCATCCGTCTTATTGATTTTGTTTTTTATTACCTATCGTGTATGAATTTTTTAAATAATAAAACCTTGGCTAATAATGTTTTGTTTCAAGCCTCATTATCCATTCCAACGGTATTAAAGCGAAAGTGAGTAGGTCTGTTTGTTCCTTTTTACGGTTAGTGGAAGAGATTGCTTGATGTTAAAAGACGGGCACCGGATAATTTTTAAGAATTATAAAATTGCAGCGATGGGAAGGGGGGGAGGCGCAACGTTGCCATTTTAAGTAGTAGGGGGGCATGGTCGAGAAATATTTGGGAACCCCTGGCCTGTTCCATGTGCGTCTTGCCACTGTAGTCCCCAATCGGCGAGAAAGATGCAGCTCGCAATTGTTGACTGAACCAAATCAACCAATAAAATGTTCAATTATCATATATTTTTCTTCTGGGTAAACTAAGAAAAAGCTGAAAAGATCGTGAAAATATCACTTTTTTCAAACTTAAAAAAATGTGTTAAAAAAACACTTAAACGTGCTATAAAAATGATGTAAGATACTTTTTCAACGACTTTTTTAGTTCACTTAGGAGATATTTTTATACTGAAAAAAATAAATTTTTGTTTGATTCAATAGGTCGTTTAGTTTTTTTGCTATCACGCCCGCCAATTTGGAAAAATCGTGAAAATGAAAATTGGAGAAAACGCGCTTCAAAGTTTTCGATAGGAGGAAATATCAATCGCTCCCCTGCTTTTGGTCGTGTATCTTCGAAAATATTTACAATTGGCCTCTGTAACTTTGTGAATATATTCTTGGACAGTTTATCTATCGATTAAAGCAATAAAACGATTTTACGGATCTTCTAATTCAGGCTCCGGCCTTAAGACTGTTTTGGAAGAATCTGCGAGCTTTGCGAACCACTTTCGTGCTTTTCTGAGCTCCTATCTCAGAAAAGGTCGAACCCACTTATCGAACCGCGCGACTGACTGCACGGAGCGGCACTCGAACCTTCTACCTAGAAATAACTATAATTTCGGCAATTTTGCAAATTTGAATACCGTCGATGGCTCAAAACGTTGGTAAAAATTCAAAGTAAATCATAAGGAAGAAAAAAAACGATTTGCAGAAAAATGCTCAGTAGTTAGGTCCCTTAAAAAAAATTGTACTCGATGTTTATAAGTTGAAAAAAATCTATTTTTTCTAAGTTTACCACATAGCTGTACTGTAAACTCCAAAACCGCATCGAAAATCCTGAAAAGAATTCTCATATATGTGAAAAGACTCGCGAGATCTTCAAAGAAAAGCTACAGCGGTGTCGAAATGGTCATGGCATCCCAGGCATAGAGGCATTGAGGACGAAGACATGAATACATTGTGGAGAGGTACTCAAGACAATTGTACGCGGGCCTTATTCAAATCAAGTATATGGGGATCAGAGCGATGTTCGGCAAAGGTGGGCTTAGATCATACGAATGTTGTTTTTCTCAATGATTTTTTCAGAGATTGTAACACTTAAGGGGGGAGATACCTCTATGTGAGGAAAACATTTCCGAATTGCATGATTTTTTTTTAAAGGAAAGATTCCTTCATCATTTTTAAGACTTAGGGTATGTTTTATTACTACTTTTGGCTGTTACATGGTTAAACTTTTTTTTCAAGGGGCACCACTGGTGTGACACTTTTAAAAAATCATTTTTTTGTTGCATTTTTCGATGTTCTATACCTTTAAGAATAACATACTGAAATTTGAAGGGTCGATCTCAAATAGTTTTTGAACTACAGCCTTCTAAAGAGCAGCTGCTCTTATATCTTTCAACGCGTTTTTCTCAAAACGACCATTTTCAAATTTGCTGCAGTTATAACCCGAATACAAATCATCCGATCGACTTGAATCTTGTTTTAGCGTATTCTTTTCTTCATACTTCGTATTTGTTTCTTCATACAATGACCCTTCAGTTTTTTGATTGGATAAAAAATGTAAATTTGTCACGCAAAAAGCCATCGGATTTTTAAGCGTAATTTAGAACTTTTTTTAAAACTTCGCCGTTTTGTTGGATTTTAATTTTTCTTTCACACTCCTGCGTCATTGCACAGGCAATACCTTCTAGTTTAACGGACTTTTTTTCATTTCAAGCACTCTGAAGTCCGCAAACACTGCAGTAGTGGGAGATCTTTTTTTTTGGAGGCTCGGAAGACGGCGCATGAGTCGCTGAAAAATGGATATTTTCATACAAAAAATTACTGTATATACATAATTTATATAAAAATATATCCTCGAAATTTCAAAACATTCGATGCAATACTTTTCTTTCAATAAATTCCCGAAAATCACCTTTTTTGGGCAGTCACACCCTTAATCTTTTTAAAATCGCGGAGGTGTAACACGGTCTTCTAAACGGATTCGTTTTATTAAAACTCATGCGCAGAATATGAACCAAGAAACAGTGAGATGTGTCTAAAATCGATGAAATGGTACGCTTCGAAACAAGATTGAATCTTTCGAAAAAAATGGCTACATTTTTCAACAAAAAATCCTTTTTTTTTATTTTCAAAAACATTTACGGTCATGTTTCAGACAATAAGGTTCGAAAGATTTATACCAAATTTTATCAGAATCGGCCGATTAGTTTTTTTAGCTATACGTAACGCGAGCTTTGAAAATGCAATTTGAAGACCGTGCCATACCTCCGCCATTTTTGAAGATTAAAGGACTACATCTACCTAGAGGCCCAAAAGAAATGGCCACATTGCGATTTTTTTTGGCAAACGGTTGTAGAAAATGGAATGCATTTTTCAACATAAAGTTACATGAGTTGCCTTGATAAAAAGATACATATGTTGCCTTGATAAAAAGATAAAAAATTCATCGAAAAGACTATCGAAGTTTAACAAATAGAGAAGAAATCTATTCTTTAAAAAAAAATCAGGAAAATAATTTCCTCGCACAAGGGTTGTTCTCCCCTTAATGGTTGTTCAACTACTCGAATGAGTTTTTTCGAAGCCAAAGCCTAGCCAAGTCACCTTCCGGCACTCGAAAACGTTAAGGGGTCTTCTCACTTTAGACGCTAAAAAAACGCTATTTCCATACATTTTTTATAGGTTTATATTATAGATATTGATATAAAAGTTATTACACTTAATAAAAACGCTTTCGAAATACATTTAAAAAAAAGTTTTTAACGTATTTATGTAACCCAAACAAACTTTAAACGCGTTTTTCTCGAAACAACGTTTTTCGACGGCTTGTTGATAAAGTCTTTGAAACTACTGAACCGATCCTTATGAAATTTTAACCACATATTCTTTACAACTATATCTATAGCGCATATCGAGGATTTTTTAAAATTTTGACATTTAATATTTTTTGCCAAAAACGGTGAGAAAACACGTTTTTTTTTGTTTTTTCGAAAAATGTCGCCTTTTTGTCATTTTTGCATATATCAAAAATCGTATTATATGCGCTATAGCCATTAACATACTGAATCTACAATCGTTTGATTTTTTTGTTTCGGATGATCCATCTGCGAGATTTCATCGACAGCGCAGGTCTACATTTTTTTAGAATTTTTTTTAACCGCCATTTTCGTCTTTACATAGTGGCTTAAATAAATAATTTTGTTTTAAATGTATTTCGAAAGTGTATTTATTAACTGTATAAACTTCTATATCAATATCTGCAGTATAAACCTATTTTTAAAAATGCATGAAAATAGCCTCTTTTTAGCGTATAAAGTGAGAAGACCCCTTAAATTCAGTCAATTCCGGCAAGATCGTCTGGTCCGTTTTCGAGCTAAACTTACGAATATCCAAGTGTATACCTGTTACTCGTCGGAATAAGAATATGACATTAACCGTGTACCTTTCTTCCCGACTGTTTCAGCATGCGAGTAGCAAGCCCAAATTTGGCATGATATTCGACATAGACGGTGTGATAGTTCGGGGCACATCGGTACTGCCGCCTGTACCGAAAGCATTCAAGAGGCTGCGCGGTGAAGGCGGAAAGTTTCGCGTACCGACGGTATTCGTGACAAACAGCGGTAACGCACTCAGAAGTGAAAAGGCCGAGGATCTCACAAAATGGATAGGTCTCGAGGTGACGGAAGATCAAGTCCTCATGGCCCATTCGCCGCTCGCGATCTTCAAACAATTTCACGATAAGCACGTACTGATATCAGGCCAAGGCCCGACGCGGAAGATAGCCCACGAATTGGGCTTCAAAAAGACGGTGACGATGGACGAATTGGTGAACAATTTTCCGAGTTTGGATTACGTCAATAAGAACAAGAGGAATCCCCAGTGTGGTCCAATCGACAAGAATTTCCCGCGGATAGAGGGCCTCTTGTTGTTGAGCGAGCCAACCACGTGGGAAACGCCGTTGCAACTGATGGTTGATCTTCTGATGACTAATGGCATGCCCTCGGGCCTGCCGGACGTTATACCTTATCCGCACATACCTCTTTTGGCGTGTAACATGGATCTGCTGTGGGTCTCGGAAGCTCCCATACCCCGTTACGGCCACGGAGCCTTCCTGGCTTGCCTCGAGGCTCTCTACAAAAAAGTCACCGGCAAGGATATCAAATATTCAGCCCTGGTCGGCAAACCCAGCGAAGTCACGTACTATCACGCAAACCAAATGATAACGAGACACGCTAGAACATTGGGCATCGAACACAATATAGATACCATATACGCTATCGGGTGAGTTTGCTCGGGCTATCAACCTTTGCAGTGGAACGTTGGATTGACGGTGGAACAGGAATTTAAAGGGGCTCCAGAAATATTAAGGAATTTTGGGACACTTGATGATATGGTACCATTTTATTCAAATTTATACGGTAAATTCCTTGTCATGTGCTGAATGCACCCGCAGAATTTTAAATCGGACGTCTACACCGTTTCTATAAAAATGACAATTGTAGAAACACTTTTTAACATAGAGAGATTTGTAATTGTCATAATATAAAGGGAGACGAAATTGCCATAATGTACTTGACAGATTTGACAGTTTTTCATAACATTTTAAACATTTTTTCACACCATTCCGTGCGTAAAACTGCCATTCAGCGATCGGCGTAGGCATCTTCCTATATTAAGGGCTTACATAGACCTGATACGGCTGAAAGTAAGGTTATGTTTAGCAATTGAATTTTATTGAACAACCATTATATACATTTTAAAGTATGACATTTTATCTATATTGTGTGCAAATATAGTTAAATAATTTAAAACGGTAAAAAAGTGACAGCCGTTTTCCTGGGACGTGTTTTTGTTGACAGCGTTTGCGGTACCGGATGTGCCTTCGCCATTTTTTTATGTAAAAAAAAATTGTTTCTTAAAGTAGATAGATAAAACTAGTACTTATCGAGCTGGAATTTAAAAATTTAATTTTTTCGGGTCATGTCAGTCACTGGAATAAAACAGGCGCTTTTTCGCCTCAAAATTGTTCAGTACTTATCATGAAAAAAAAACTATACCAGGTATAAAAAAAACGGCTCCTTAAGGAGGTTGGAGCGTTAGTCACAATCCAAGGTTAAATTTAATAAAAAAATACATGTTATTTTTTAGACTATACTGTTTTTACGATTTTTTTTAAATTTTTTCACTACTAAACATCAGCGTTAAAAAGTAGTTTAATGTGTGTAATTTAACGTGCGGTTAGATGGGCAAGACTTTCAGACTAAAAGTTATGTAATTTTTTTTGTTATTTAGCACCAAGATAAACCATTTCTAACAACGGATTAACGCAAAATAAACCTTTGTAAACATTTAGAAAATAAAATCCTCATCTTGCCCATCGTAAACCATGGGCCAATAATCGCGTGACGTAAATATGAATAGGCATAATTATAAATTATTCAAAATTTCATTGTGAATTGTATAAAACATTCGTTATCGTAGTTTTTTAAAATAATAATCATCGTTAATGTAGTACTTTTCAAGTTGGTAGTAACACAAACGTTTTTCTAATTTACGTTATAAAAATATTAAAATGAATAATTTTGCCCTTTAATTATATATTTAAAAAAATTAGCATATACAAAATAAATCTGTACCTCGTAGGTATTTTTTTGAGGTTCATTGAAAAAAAAATGAATAAACCGTCATCTGACTCAACTGAATCGCTCCAACCTCCTTTTTGTGTGAAGCATAACCGTGCAAAACTTGATCCCGATCGGTCCAGTCGTTGCGGAGATGTTTCTGGTACCGATTTTGAAAAAAACTGTTTCGAGTGAAACGCGTTTAAAGTTTTGAGTACACTTTACACCTGCGCCCCAACCGTTAGTTGTTGCTCACCCGGTCAGTTACAAAACGCTATAACTTCTAATTACTGCGAATTGCCTAATGAAATTTTCAGGGTAGACACTCAAAGGATAGTACTTTCGAATGAGCACCTTTGTGAAAAAATCGATCTTTTTGACCGACCCAGGTATACATAAGCCCTTAAGGGGTCTTCTCACTTTAGACGCTAAAAAATACTATTTTAATCATTTTTTATAGGTTTATATTATAGATATTGATACAAACGTTGTTACACTTAATAAATAAACTTTCGAAATACATTTTGAAAAAATTATGTATTTATGTAACTTAAACAAATTTTGAGCGCGTTTTTCTCGAATCAACGTTTTTTGACGGCTTGTTGATAAAATCTCCGAAACTACTGAACCGATCCTTATAAAATGTTGACCACATATTCTTTACAACTATAGCTATAGCGCATATCAAGGATTTTTTGAAATTTTGATATTTACTTTTTTTTGCCAAAAACGGTGAAAAAACACGTTTTTTTTTGTTTTTATCGAAAAATGACCACCATTTTGTTAGTTTGGCGTATATTAAAAATCCTACGATATGCGCTATAGCCATATCATACGATTAACATACTGAATCTAAAACCGTTTGATTTTTTTTGTTTTCGGATGTTCCATCTCCGAGGTTTCATCAACATCAGACTTACAATTTTGTTAGGACATTTTTTTAACTACCATTTTCGTCTATAAATAGTGACTTGAATAAATGATTTAAAAAAAAATGTATTTTGAAAGTGTATTTAATACGTGTAACAACTTACCGGTGTGATGGTCTAGTGGTTGGCGTGCTCGCCACTAAACCAGCGGACGGGAGGTCCCGGGCTCGAATGGCAGTCGCGTACATTTCATCGTGAAATGTTTTTCTTCGGCATTTCGCGATGAAATAAGACTAGTTCCACGACTGGAGGGCGAACTCGATGACCGGCTGTATTGGTATCGGTTTTCCGCAGTTTCCCTATACCCATGACAGAAATGCTATGATGAATATAATACAGAGGGGGAAGTCGGCTGCGGCCGCGAGCAGGGGGGAACAGGGAGAAAGGTGGAGAAAAAGGAGTAAACAGTAGAGGAAAGAAACGGTTACAATGAGGGGGAAAATAGGTAACAAACGCAAACAGCGTGTGTACCTGAGGAAAAAACAAATAAAAAAGTGTAACAACTTTTATATCACTATCTATAACATAAACCGATCAAAAATTCATGAATATAGTCTTTTTTAGCGTTTAAAGTGAGAAGATCCCTTAAATCGAACGTCTACACCGTTTCTATGAAAAAGACAATTGAAGAAACACTTTTTTACATAGAGAGAAAGTTTAAAGTATGGTGCTGCTACCGCTCGCCCAGCTCGGTTCGAAGCTGTAGCTCATTCAATTTTGGAAATATATCAATCAAATTTTGATGCAATATAAGCTAAAAGGTGATACTATGGAATAAAAATATTTTTCTAAAATGCAATTTTTCAACCCACCTCGGTAGATGTAGCCTGTTTATTCAGTTTCGCCGCCGCCATTTTGTTACAAAATCTAATGCAAAAATTTGTAAAATGACTTGAAGGTATGTAGAATAAAGGCCCTTAAACAGAATGTTCATTCTATCAACCGGGTATCTGCAAAAAATAGTCGAAATTCACCTCTTTTTCCGGGCTCTAGACTGTCTCCCTCAACTGCTTCTGAGTAAGCCCAAACGCAACGTTTCCACACAGCCCAAAATATGTCCGATACATCTGTACAAAAGTCTGAATATAAATAAAAACGTTTATTATTTTATTCACAGGGACAACATTAATACCGACGTGTTCGGTGCGAATTTGTACGACAAGTATTTGGCGCGTTGTACAAAGGGCAAAGGGACAAAGTCACGAGGCCTGGAAGATCTGCTCGGCGACGATTTGCAATCTCCGACTGTTAAGGCCTGTATAAGCATACTGGTGGAGACAGGCGTGCACAGGCGCGATTCGCAGTTCTTCGTTGAGCATAATCCGCGCGATTTTTTGCCGATGGAAGAGGGACTCTGTAAACCGGCGTTCATTGTTAAGGACGTCGGATGCGCGATCGAGCTGGCGCTGACAGAGGAAAAATTTAATTGATTTTAGTCGTCCTATAGTTCTTATCGAGAAATGCATAAAAACAAGGGAAAAATACGAAAAATCGGGGAGCCTTGCAATAAAATAGTGAATACGCAAATCACGTATATTTCTATGTTACAAATATTTCTGTGGAAGTTTTCTTTCAACCTAGTAGAAAGTACATTTGTGGGATGTCACTTTTAGAGGGAACATTTTTATTTCTTGAAACGTATCTCGCAATATGTTTAAAACTCGAACGAAGCCTGACCGAATTTCGACGCTATTCAATGACAAAAATACGTGCATGGGACGTTAAAACAAAAAAATCCGTTTAAGATAATAAGCGAGTTACGGCGACCAATTTATATATATATATATATATATATATATATATATATATATATATATATATATATGGAGCATTTCACGCAATTTCACCTAGCCCGTGACTGGGTGAATAAAAAATCATTTTTTTCGTTCAATTCAGCACAAATAAAAAACAAACCCTTTCAGGCCTGTCGGAGCCGAATTAGAAATCAGAAAATCAATAGCATCATTGGAGATTAAAATTATAAAAATCTTCTTTAAAAAATATAATTAATTCGATAAAAAAAAGAAAGAAAAATGGGCCCACGATAAGACTAGTCTTAAAAATTATAGAGTGGCTCACTCTATTTTATAGGATTAAAAAAAAATTAAGTCGATCGTCTTTTAAAAAAATATAGTTTTCACTTTAGAAGTAAAAAAACGTTGATATCAATAATTGATAATGTTTCCATATTTTTTAACGAAAGTATGCTTCGAAATGAAAAAAAGTATATAGTGACATTTGTCGATATGTCAATTACTTTAGGAGTTATCAGCGTTTAAACGTTTGCAAAACTAATTTTTGACATTTTTTAGAAAATTATAACTCCTAAAAGAAAAGAAAAAAAGTCTAAATTTTGTGTGGATTTTCCTTTCATTGTACAAAGAAAAATCAGGAAAACCAAAAATGGTCGGGGTCACGGGCTAGGTAAAATGGCGTGGAATGTCCCATATATATATAACTCAACATAACAGCCATAGTTGATGATGATGGTACAACATCCGTATATATATTGGATATATATATATATATATAGGATGTATCTCTTTCGGAATCCAACGCTTTTTAAAAATAAAGTTGTGCGATAAAACTTGCCCGAGATATTCACAAGTCCGACCATTTTTATTTATCGAATACAAAAATTATCTTAAGTGGACCAGGTGCTACGACAACATAGGAATCTATACGGCTCAAAATTCAAATTCATTTTCCCGGACGTGGATTCGAACTTACGCTCGCTCTCGCTTTGACGCCGAAACTACAGTGCCATTGTTTACTCAGCCTTGGACTTTACTCGTGAATAACTCGGCCAATTTTTGTCGCACGACGTTAAAAAACAAGCGTTTTGCTTGGAAAGAGACACTATGCCCCCCCCCCCCCTTAAGAGTAGTTAAGGGAGGAGATACCTTATGGGAGGAAAAACGTGTTCATTTGCATGATTTTTTTTTAAATAAAGATTTTTTCATTTTGAGACTTAGGGGATGTTTTATAACTGCTTTTGGCTGTTACATGGCTTTTTAAATGTTGCATTAATCTTTAAAAATGGCGGAGGTATGGCACGGTCTTCTAAACGGGTTGTTGCGGTGTCAGACGGCGTCGGCGGGATTAATCTGAAAAAAAAGCAAAGATATTTCTTTCATTAACACTCATACGCAGAATATGAATCAATAAAAAGTGAGAAATTTTGAAAATCGATAAAATGGCACGCTTTGAAACCAAAATATTAAATTTGCCGAAAAAAAATTGCCACATTTTGCAATAAAATAATACTTTTTTCTAAGGTTTTCGAAAACACTCAGTCATGTTTTAGACAATAACGTTAGAAAGATTTATACCAAATTTTAATGGGATGAAGTTTATATCGTTGGAACGCAATGAAAAGTCATTTCAATTTCTTATTTTCATTATTATACAAAATCATATCTTGCAAATTTGTTCTAGATCGCTAAATAAGAATTCTGAAATTTTTTTTCGTGATATTCGTAGCTCAAATCTGCCAAACGAAATGTAGCAGATAAAAAAAAATAATTTCCGTTGCATTCCATCGATGCAAACTTCAACGTCATATTTTTCATCAGAATCGGTCGATTAGTTTTTCAGCTATACGTGACACCAGTTTTGAAAATGCCGTTTAGTAGACCGTGCCATACCGTTGCCATTTTTGAAGATTAATAAAACAAAAATACCATGTAGCAGCCAGAAGTTGTAATAAAACATATCTTAAGGCCGAAGCCTGAATTAGAAGGTCCAAAAAAGAGTTTTTTCAGGAATTTTTTGTTAAGGGAAAAAAACAAGTGAGCCCAGCAAAAGTTTAAGGTATCTTTTCATTTATATTTAAAATGTCCTAAACGAATTTTAAGATGAAACAATAAATGACTGCAGTCCCCAATCTGCGGGAAAGATGCCACTCGTAATTCTTGACTGAAACAATTAAAAACAAAAAAAAATTCAATTGTCATATATTTTTCTTCTAGACGAATTAAGAAAAAGCTGAAAAAATCGTGAAATTAAAACTTTTAACAGAGTAAAAAAAATTGTTAAAAAAACACTTAAACGTGCTATAAAAATTATTTAAGAAGACCTTTTAAATGACTTTTTAAATTCACTTAGAAGAGATTTTCATACTGAAGGAAATAAACTTTGGTTTGATTCAATAGGTCGTTTAGTTTTTTTGCTATCACGCCCGCCAATTTGGAAAAATAGTGAAAATGAAAACTGAACAAAACGCGCTTCAAAGTTTTCAATAGGAGAAAATATCAATGGCTTCTCTGCTTTTGGCCTTGTATCTTCGAAAATATTCTCAATTGGCCTCTGTAACTTTGTAAACATATTATTGGATACTTTATCTATCGATTTAAGCAATAAAAAAAAACGATTTCTCGTGGCGAAGAAATCTTGCCTCTTTAGAAAAAATCATGAATTCAGAACAAATTTTCTTCGCCTGAAGGTATCTTTCTTCTCAAGATACACCCTGTTTATATATATGTAATAGACATCTGGTGTGAGTGATGATGGCGATTCGAGCAAGTAAGCAATCATAGAAGAATTCTATTCAATCTTGTGCACGACGATCCGATCGATAAAATGCAGTAATAGTTTATCCTTCTTTGATATACATTTTTTAAACTTGAATTTAGAGGTGTCAAGTCATCAGGGACACTTTACAGAAACAGAGGGACATTTTTCAATGCTCAAAAAGTATGACGGAGAAATGAAACTCGCACGGACACATTTTAAGTAATTTAAGATCTGTCGTTTTGAATCGTCGGCTTTCAGCGAATTATTGAAATCACTGCAAAACAAAGATAGCTAACGAGAGGCTGGCTTGAAATTGTGAGGCCTAGCTACATAAATCAACGAAATTTGATTTGATTGAGCATAATTTTCCTTTTTACCATAAAGATTCTAGTCTGACAATGCAATTTAAACGACAAATATGTTACGATAATGATACAATATTCGTTCCCGTTATTTCCAAAATCATCCCCTTCGTCTTCGTCCCGAAAGTTGATTGTTATTGTTAAATTCTTGTTGAGGTAGGACATGTAAAAAGAAAATTGCAAATTCTTTTTTTTGTTGGCGAAATTCACAATGGTTCTGTGAATGAAAATATTACAAAGGAAAACAAAGTGTATGTGGCTTTAATTCCTATGCGAACAAAATATTTTCTTCGTTCAAAAATAGTCGTTCGTCGATCTTTTCGTAAGCTATTTCTAAACCTCATATTCGGAACATCGTACAAATACGAATGTACATAATTGTATAAATATGTGCGCGTGAGTGCATGTGTGGGAGTGTGTGTGTGTGCATAGCAACAAATAATGTCAACTATAAGATAGAATATACATTTGGATACGCTACCATGGCAAGTGTGTTCATTAAACTAGAATTAATAGGGACGTCATCGAGTATGTGCACTGTTAAACAATGAGACAAAAATCAATTATATTAGTTACGAAAAATGAATGATTTGGTTGTAAATATTGTACCCGAAGATTTGTCAATTATTATTCTATTTTTCAGTTACTCAACTTAAGGGGTTATGCCTAGTTGTTAAAGTCGAAAAATCACGTTTTTTCAAAACCAATATATTTTGATAGTATACCATTTTTTAAATGTTCCCTGAAAATTTCAAGGCGATCGGATTAAAATTGACAGATTGATGGGCTGTTATGTTGACGCCCGTCGGAACGCTCGGAGCGTCATTCGAAACGTTGAATGCTTTTGTTCTTCTCAAAAGTATGTTTTTAAAATTGGTGAGCAAAAACTCAATCTCGAAAACTACTGCATCGATCTTTTTGAAACTTTTAGGGCTGTTCCCGTTGTCAAAATATCGTATTTGATTGAAGTATTTTTTTCCCGATGTATACTTTCTATTTGGTGAACGAAAGATGGCCATTTTTGTTCGCAAAAATCAAGACTGACTTTGAACACGCGCTATTTTTTTAAATTTGATTAATCATAGGATAAACAAATCGGAGTGATTCGCCGTCCGGCTGTCGGACGCAGAGATTAGTAGGGAGATGTACAACGCTCCCCATTTCCGCGTGCCTCGGAAGTGGCGCTAAATCGCGGCGGCGAATTCGGGAACATAATTTTGTGATCATCGCCTCTGTCGAGGATGCAGATTCCCTTGGAGCCACGCGAGTCGTGACACCGCTCAAGTCGGTATCGCAGTCAGCGTGAACACGAATGGGTAGCTCGGTGGGGGAAAAGTCTCTGCCCCTCGCAAATCGTGTTCACTCGACAGGCCAACGGAGCGAGGTTTTCCGTCGAATCGAGCTCGACATATATGTGTGGCCGTACTGCGAATTAGAATATGCATTAAGGTAGAACACCACTGTGACCCCCTGTTTTTTTGCCATTTTTCAAGAATTTTTTTTGTGGGAAAAAAGAGATATACGAAATTTTTTTTGTTTTGTTCGTTGTTTATTGAAGATACATAAAAAAGATTTTTCAAATTTTTCTCGCCCCATGGTGACGCTGGGGAAGCTCCCGCGTCAGGTACTGTTGCGTCTGCAGTGGTTCGCGGCACGCAGCAGAACTCTCTTCAAAGTCGATCTGAAAAAAAATACCGAGTGTTTTCGTTAATAATATGATATTTTGAAGAGAAGTACACAGGGATTTAAAAAACATTGATTTTTAAAAAATAGGCACGCTTTTGTAATTAAAGGACGATTTTTGAGCAAAATTTCTCGTCGAAAATAGGCTATAACTTTTTTTTATTATTGAGATATCGAAAAACTCCTATGTACTTCTTTAGGTAATCTAGTTTTATTGATGCAGTCCAAAGGGGGTAGCCGGTTAAGGGGGGTCTGACGGCCCCCACCGAGTTTGATCGAATCGACCCAAAAACCTGAAAGAGGGCTGAAAAACAAAATTTTAGAGATATTTTTTAACCCCCTAAACCCTTATGAAAACACCATAATCGCAAAAAATGCGTTTTTTTGATGTTTAATTTTTTTTTGAGCTTTCAAATGCATTTTAAAGCGGTTTTAACACAACCAAAATTTTGTTTCAGATGTGTAGACATGCCCTGAATTTTTCCAGATTTTTTCGTAAAGTTAAATCATGTGCAACATAATTTTAATGGCAAAAAAACCGTAAAAAATCGTCATTTTTTGTATTTAATGCTATGGTTTTTATTGACGTATTAATGGTAAAAAATCGTGCACCATAGCATAGAAAGCTACTATCTTCCTCTACAAAATGACGCTAATTGGGCTCAATTCGGTCGTCTCTAGCGTCCGAAAATCAAACTTGAATAAATTCCGTTTTTATAATTTGAGCATTTTCAGTTACGAAAATGACACAAAATCATATTTTTCAATTATTTTTTTTAATAAAAGTACATTTTGGGGTTTCTGAGGTCGCCGATTACAAATTTGATGTCAAAAATTAGTTTTGTCACATGACAGCTGTCAAAACGAAGAAAAAATATTTTAATTTTTGAAATTTTTTAAAAAAGCTATGGGAACGATATTAATAAGGATTTTTTAGGTCGCTGATTATAAATTCATTCTTATACACGAATTTTTAATCGTAACAGCTGTCAATAGTTATATTAACAAACAAAAAATTACGTATTATTCAGAAAAAAAATTTGGAATTCCCCGACTAAACTGTCACCTGGCGGAGAAAATCCCAACTTGTACCTTATTAAGCCACGTACCCGAGTGCCTAAGGCCACCGTACCCACGTGGGCCTTTGGCTCGTATGCCCCTCCGCACGGTACTGCGCATGCCCACTACGCACTGACGCATCGAGAACCCCGCTCCACGCGGTCTCTCTTTCTCTCTGTGTTCAGCCGCCGTCCAGTACACACGTCATGCGACGCGCTCTGCTCCGTTAAACAAATCTATTTGTTTTGTTAACAGCGTTTTTTTAATTTATCGTTTAACCTGCCTATCTCAACACGAAGTGATTGAAGCAGTATTCTAAGGTGAGTTTGAATATCAATTTAAATATCAATCAACATAAAAATTGATTTATAATCATAACCTCAATCTACAATCGTTTGCCTCATAGTCGACTTGAAATCGTACAGAAGGTGGCCGTCAACTTCAAGTTGTTGTTTAGTTCACTCACATGAAAAGAATTAAAAAAAAAGCAAAAAAAAAACAAAACTAAGACGAAACGATATTTCAATAAAAAAATGATTTGGAATACAATAATTTATTTCTGTTTTGTTTACCGATGTTTTCAACATTTTTTTTGTTTTGATTTACAATTTTTAATGTACTTTCGATTTTCGTTACTTTTGTTCTATTTGTTTTTTTAATTATGGTTTTTTTTTATTCCGGGTTTCAGTTACTTTTTTCATTTTTTTCAAAAAAAAAAAAAATAATTTGTTAATCATAATAAAAAAAATAACAATGTTCTTTTTTTTTCTTTAGGAAAAACTGTGCGATGCCACCGAAAAAACGAAAATGTACGGCTGGTGAAAGGTGCATAAGATGCAACAGATTGTTGCGTTATGATACCGGAAAACAGAAGTCCATTTCTTCAGATGATGACGTACACTTATATACTAAACTACTAGGTAAACGAGTAGAGAAAGGTGACGTTTTATGTCATCTGTGTCGTTCCGCAATCGCTAAATCCCGAACGGTTTCACCATCGACGAGCAGTGATTCTGATCCTGAAGAAAATCTTCAGTTGGATTTTAATCCCGAAGAAAATCCTCTGCCAAACGTCAATCCCGAGGAAAATCCTCTGCCAGATGTTGATCGCGAACAAAATTCTGTCGATCCTGTAGAGAGACATTCATCAACACTCTCCAATTTGACAGTATCAGATGACACAGAACAATCTTCGGAACAGTCTTCGCAACAATTGTCACGGTCGGAGTCTGGATCTTCCACAGGACAGTCATCACAATCTTCTAAGGACCCTCCTTACGTTCTTCGTCCAAGAGAACCGGACTATGAAATGATCGAGATGCCTTTCAACAGAGTTACCGCGACTTACAAATTTTGTTGCGTATGTCTTACTCCAATTACGACATCTCCGGTTGTTCCGTTTAAAGCGAGGTTACAGGTATTTATAAGTTCACGAATTTTCATTCCAAAAGGCAATCGCTGTTGTCCTGTACATCTTATCAGTGAACGTATGTACGTTGACGAAATTTCAAACTTGAAAATATTTTCGAATACTTGTACTATCAGTTCTCAAGAGTTGGCATTATTTTTGGATGCACTGTCCAAAAAATGCGACAACAGTATTTTAGACAGAGTAGATGATTACAATTTATCGGCAGAGCGCATAAAATCGCTAACTGGATACACAGTTGCAGAAATCAAGACTCTAAAAAACATGTTGGTCACTTTGCGAAATTCTCAAAATCGCAGTATTAATCAAGCTCTTTTAATATTCCTTTTTAAATTAAGAACTGGAAATTCCAACACAATCACTGCGTCAATTTTCGATATCAAATCTGAACAACTAGTATCTGCTTATTGCAAATCGGTTTTGGATTCATACGCGAAAGACGTCTTTCCACTTCGTTTCGGAGCTCGGGCATGTTCTCGCGAAGATTTAATTGCTAATCACACGTCGCCTTACGTAAAAAAATTACACGGATTTGAAGATCGCCTGCTCTTGATTGCTGATGGTTCATACCTTCGACACCAAAAAAGTAGTAATAATTGTTACCAAAAAAAATCTTTCTCTGGTCAGAAAAAGTGTCCACTCTGTAAACCCTTCACAGTTTGTGCCACAGATGGATATGTAATAGATGTTTACGGACCGTACGAAGCAATTGTGAATGATGCGAAAATCTTACAACATGTACTAAGTGATCCGAACGGCTTGAGATCAATCCTCAAAAAAGGGGCTGTTTTTATACTTGACAGGGGGTTCAGAGACGTCAAAGATTGGTTAGAATCTCAAGGGTTCGTTGTGTTGATGCCAGCGTTGAAAGGCAAAAGAAAGCAACTTCCAACAAATGAAGCAAACGAAAGTCGATTTGTTACGAAATTGAGGTGGGTGGTAGAGGCTGTCCACGGTATAATCGGTAGTAAATTCAAACTCTTGCATAATTAGTTTAACAACAACATGTTGGATTCAGCGATGCTTTATTGCAAAGTAGCGAATTTTTTGGTTAATGAGTTTGGAAAAAGACTGAATTGCGATACCGATTTACAAGATCAAATTGCCGAGCAAATGTTGAAAAGAAAAGACGTTGACAATTCTTTAGCGAAAGTTGTGGAAGAACAAAACTGGAATAGGAAGAAAAGGATCTTCAAACCGTTAACATCAAATGACGTATTAGACTTTCCGGAAATGACAGAGCAAGATTTGAAGATCCTTTTCACTGGCTCGTACCAGTTATCGCAAACTGTTTCATACTTAGCTGAAATGTATACCGAAGAAGGACTTTTGAATATGCAATACTTGTTGGAGGACGATACCATTTTGAAATGTGAAGTTAAATCAAGACATATAAACAAGAAAGTATACAGATGTTACGTTCAGTACGACCCTAACAGTATTGGATATAACGGTATAAAAAACTACGTATGTGATTGTGCAAATGGGCTAAGAACTGTTGGTTGCTGTGCCCACGTTGCAACAATCATTTACTTTTTAAGTCATGCACGGTATTTGTCCAAAATCATCCGCCCAGCTCAAATTCTAACGAATCTATTTCACGTTGATAATGTCGAACCTGTTATTGAAGAACACAGTGACGAAGATTAACAACATAACAATCATGTTGCAATGTATGTATTACTTGTGTCTGTTTAATGTATATATTAGATGAATGTATGTAATATTATTATAAATAAATAGATTTTTTAAAATACAATGACTTTTAATTATTGAAAAAACCGAAATAGCAAATACCATTTTCATTTGATGACATGTGTAATTTTTTTTTTTTGTTAGCTGTTTGACATCAAATTTGTAATCGGCGACCTCAGAAACCCCAAAATGTACTTTTATTAAGTAAAATAATTGAAAAATATGATTTTGTGTCATTTTCGTAACTGAAAATGCTCAAATTATAAAAACGGAATTTATTCAAGTTTGATTTTCGGACGCTAGAGACGACCGAATTGAGCCCAATTAGCGTCATTTTGTAGAGGAAGATAGTAGCTTTCTATGCTATGGTGCACGATTTTTTACCATTAATACGTCAATAAAAACCATAGCATTAAATACAAAAAATGACGATTTTTTACGGTTTTTATGCCATTAAAATTATGTTGCACATGATTTAACTTTACGAAAAAATCTGGAAAAATTCAGGGCATGTCTACACATCTGAAACAAAATTTTGGTTGTGTTAAAACCGCTTTAAAATGCATTTGAAAGCTCGAAAAAAAATTAAACATAAAAAAAACGCATTTTTTGCGATTATGGTGTTTTCATAAGGGTTTAGGGGGTTAAAAAATATCTCTAAAATTTTGTTTTTCAGCCCTCTTTCAGGTTTTTGGGTCGATTCGATCAAACTCGGTGGGGGCCGTCAGACCCCCCTTAACCGGCTACCCCCTTTGTTTTTCGGATTATTACGTAAATAAAGTCTAACAAACGCAGGATTCTGTCTAACAAACCCTAACAACAGGCCTACATGGGTAAAGCCCTGCCTAGCCGTAGTGGCAATGTTGCCAATTTCTCGTCGCTCGCAGCGTACTATAGGGATGAAAAGTTTTTCAACGATAAAATAAAATGAAGCTCTAACAAACGATAATAATCGATTGAGAATCACTAAACGACTAACAATCAATTGGTTACGAAGAAAAGTTCGAAATCGTCACAAAGCCATTTTCCCGCGGTTAAGTTTGACATGAAATTTGTTTTTCGCATTATTAAATAAATGATGTCTAACAAACACTGGATTTAGTCTAGCAAACACTATCAAACGACTAACAATCGAGTAGGATTGAACTAATCAGCATTTTGTTGAAATTGAGGAGTTATATGGGCAAAGCCATGCTCAGCCGTCGTGGCAATGCTGCGAAATTCACGTGGCTTGCAGCGTGCTATGGGAATGAAAAGTTTTTTTACCGATAAAGTCAAAATTAAACTATAACAAACCGTAGAAATCGACAAACAATCCCTAACAAACGACTAACAAACGATTGGTTACGAAGAAAAGTTCGAAATCATTAGAGAAAAGCATTTTCCTGCGGCTATACTTTGACATGAAATTTGTTTTTCGTATTTTAAAATAAATAAAGTCTAACAAACGCTGGATTTGGATAACAAACACTAACAAATGACTAGCAATCGAGTAGGATTGAAATAATCAGCAATTTGCTGAAATTGAGGAGTTACATGTACAAAGCCCTGCTCAGCCGTCGTGGCAATGCTGCCAGCTTCACGTCGCTTGTAGCGTGCTATGGGAATGAAAAGTTTTTTAACGATAAAGTCAAAATTAAGCTCTAACAAACGATAAAAATCGACTCACAAACGACTAACAAACGATTGGTTACGAAAAAAAGTTGGAAATCATTAGAAAAGCATTTTCCTGCGGCTAACTTTGACATGAAATTTGTTTTTCGTATTTTTAAATAAATAAAGTCTAACAAACGCTGGCTTTTGTCTAACAAACACTAACAAACGACTAAGAATCGAGGAGGATTGAAATAATCAGCATTTTGCTGAAATTGAGGAGTTACATGTACAAAGCCGTGCTCAGCCGTCGTGGCAATGCACCCAACTTCACGTGGCTTGCAGCGTACCATGGGAGTGAAAAGTTTTTTAACGATAAAGTCAAACTTAAGCTCTAACAAACGATAAACATCCACCAACAATCACTAACAAACGATTGATTACGAAGAAAAGTTCGAAAGCATTAGAAAAGCATTTTCCTGCGGCTAACTTTGACATGAAATTTGTTTTTCGTATTATTAAATAAATAATATTTAACAAACGCTGGATTTTGTCTAACAAACACTAACAAACGACTAACAATCGAGTAGGATTGAAATTATCAGCATTTTGCTGAAATTGAGGAGTTACATGTACAAAGCCATGCTCAGCCGTCGTGGCAATGCTGCTAACTTCACCTGGCTTGCAGCCAACTTCACGTGGCTTGCAGTGTGCTATGGGAATGAAAAGTTTTTTTACCGATAAAGTCAACATTGAGCTCTAACAAACGATAGATATCGACTAACAATCACTAACAAACGATTGGTTACGAAGAAAAGTTCGAAATCATTAGAAAAGCATTTTCCTGCGGCTAACTTTGACATGAAATTCGTTTTTCGTATTATTTAATAAATAAAATCTAACAAACGCTGGATTTTGTCTAACAAACACTAACAAATGACTAACAATCGAGTAGAAATGAAATAATCAGCATTTTGCTGGAATTGAGGAGTTACATGTACAAAACCCTGTTCAGCCGTCGTGGCAATGCGGCCAATTTCACGTGGCTTGCAGCCAACTTCACGTGGCTTGCAGCGTGCTATAGGCAGAGATTAGTGGGGAGATGCACAACGCGGCCCTTTTCGGCGTGCCTCGTAAATGGCGCTAAATCGCGGCGGCGAGTTCGGGAGTATGATTTCGTGATCATCGCCTCTGTCGCGGTTGCAGATTCCTTTGTAGCCGCGCGAGTCCGTGATCACCGCTCAAGTTGGTATCGCAGTCAGCGTGAACACGAATGGGTAGCTCGGTGGGGGAAAAGTCTCTGCCCCTCGCTCGCTCGACAGGCGAACGGAGCGAGGTTTTCCGTCCGATCGAGCCCGACATATATGTGTGGCCGTACTGCGGATTGGAATATGCATTAAACGAATTTCAAAGTGAAAAACATGTATCGAGATCATTGTTTTCTCTCGGTTGCCCGTTTATGCCGAAAATGCGGGTTAAAAAAATTAACGACGAACCGTGTTGAAAAATAAAACGCCGAAACGACCGTGGAAGGTTCAAAAAGAAATCTTGAGCCTTTGCCGCGATCGTTTCGGCATTTTTTTCAACAGTAAACATTATGGAAAAGGGTGTATCATAAATGTTTCTTTATCTGCAATGAGCGTCGTGGCTGAGTTGGTAGCGTGACGGATTACGATGCTGAAGGTCCGGGTTCAATCCTCGGTGAATCAACTTTTTTTTCTTCATTTTATATTCAGAAAATTTCGAACTTACTCTCGCTTTAGCTATTCTCACCTGTTCAGGCATTATTTATGATATTTAATTCGTATATGCTTAATAAAAAAAAACAAGACATTGCTAGCGAGGATCGAACCCGCGTCGTCTACACTCAGAGCCCGCACGCTCATATCTCAACCGCGAGGCTCTTGTGACTGCAACCCTGCCTTACGTATACAGTAGAATCTCGATTATCCGAACCAATTGGGACCGAGACGAGTTCGAACAATCAAAAGTTCGGATAATCGAAACGTGGGTTTTTTGGGACGAGATCATCAGCAACACCTTTTTACATTAAAAAATACATAAATATATATTAAAATTTGACATACATATTAACGTTGAAATACACACACCCACACACACACACACACACACACACACACACACACATACACGGTGCTAAGAAGACACACATACAAGCTAAGATTGAAACATTTGGAGGTTTATTTTTTTTTTAGTTTAATTTAAGTTTAATGAATTTTGCGCGATCCGTTCTCATGGATTAGGCAAAAGCTCGTTTACGCGATCCGTTCTCGTTACAAGAACGGATGGCGCAAAATTCATTAAACTTGAATTGACCTAAAAAAAAATAAACCTCTAAATGGTTAAATCTTAGCTTTCCCTGCAGTCATTTTTGGTTAGTTAACAAACTAAATAGCCTTAGGAATGATAAAATGGGCAATTTTTTTTTAATCAGATGGCTAATTGTAAGAATTTTCCACCTCGCTGTCATTGAAGGTCAATTGTAGCCAAAGTAGCCCTATCAAGTACTACTCTTTTTAACGATTATGAAAGCTGACAGTCTGGCGCATTCTTAGGGCCTAATTAGGAACCATGAAGTCACCTGTTTAAATTTTTAATTTAAAGTTGAAAATTTAAGTCATAATTTACCGAACGTAAATTTTTCACTTTAGACCAACATTTTCATAACTTTCATCACAGTTACGAAGCTGATTATTTTATGCATAAAAGTACTACTCATAAATATTCAGTTGTAAAAAAAAATTTCGATAGTCTTCTACTTTTTTTAAAGATTTTTTTTCAATTTGTCAGGTCGAAAATTCTCAAAAATGCAGTAAAAAATTCATAACTCGAAAACTATGAAAAGTCGCGCGACATACATGGGGGTTATTCGGATACCCCACGATACAAGGGACCTAAATTTTATTTTTAGACGTCAATGTTCCGCCCACCCTGTATATTTATATATGCGTGAGTGTGTGTGTGTGTTTTAAACCCCTGAAAAAAGTCGAATGCCTTTTAAAATATTTTTTAAAAATAAAATCGTGCATTTTTAATTGACGAACGCCTGCAACGCGTTTTTGAGCGTCTAAGTCTCGCAGCTGTTTGAGAAGGAGAAGTTGCGTTGGGTTGCTCATTGTTGCTCACGGCGGTGGCAGCGAGCAACCATGTATCTTTCGCGCCAACGTTCGGATAATTGAGCTTCCGGATAAACTAAGTCATCGTTCGGATAATTGAGGGTTCGGATGATCGAGGTTCGGATAATCGAGGTTCTACTGTACACACTTATCCAACCTTAAAAAAAATCGCTGCAGGACCAACTGCATATTGTTTTTATGACCCCAAAGTATTTTTGAAGCCAAAAGAAAACGATTTTTCCAAATTCCTAGAATGGTGTTATCCCTTAAAAAAAAGAAATTGATTTTTTGATCATTGTAAATGTATATCCCCTCTTAAAGACTTTAAAAGAATCTCGTACGTGTTAGCGAAAATCGGCAGAAAATTATGAAGCAACTCGTCCACTTCTTTGATGTTCGCTATTTCGGTGTTCGCTATTATGGACCATCGCTCGTTTGCCTATCTGAGATCAAAACTTTCGAAGTTTGTATCCTCGATATCTGGCTTTTTGCTATACCATAGATGGTATTACCAATATTAGATACTCACGTCTTTCTATTTTGGAGATGTGAATGTTCTAGATTGTTTAAATCTGTGTTTGTATGACTCAAACTCCAAACAAACCCAAACAAACTTAATAGGAAAAAGAAAAAGTTCCGGAAAAAAATAATATCAAGTTTTTTTTACGAAAATCTCTTTTTTTTTCATCTTTAAATTTTCTCGGAATATCTCCGCAGCCGTTCACTCAGGTAATAGGAAAAAAAGAAATTTCCGAAAAAAATAATAATAATAAAAAGTTTTTTTAACGAAAATCTCATTTCTTTTCATCTTTAACTTTTCTCCGAATATCTCCGCAGCCGTTCACTCAGGTCATAGGAAAAGGAGAAATTTCCAGGAAAAAAATAGGAAATCAGAAAGCCAGGAACGCTACCAACGGGACCATCTCATCGCTTGTAGAATATGTGCACTTTCTGGTACTTACAATTCGCGGCCGGATGGATGAATGGCTTGTTTTTGGGGATAATGCTTTATCGCTTGATGAAAGTATGAGAATTAATATAATAATACGAATATAAATATATTTCCGCTTACTTTTATGAATTATAATTTATTTGGCATAAGGACGGGTGTGAGTCAAGCGTAAACAATTTTATATAAGATAAATAAGTTGTAATTTAGATATATTATTATGTTTAAATTAACGTATAAACTAAAAAAATAAGCGCCCTGAGTGCGCAATACATTTTTTTGTATACATTAATAACGCAGAGAATCAAGAACTAAATTAGCATTGAAATCATCTAAAAGATTCGCGCGTGCCGTCAGGTGACGTCACGCGCGAGTCGTGCTCAGATTGCTTTTTCCCTCGAAGCCTTCGTTTCGGCTTGGCCGCACATGAACGTGCTGCTCAGCGTCCATGCATTGGTGTAGCAGCCGAAGGCGCGGTCGGGACGCTTCGCCTTGCTCGGCTCTTTCCGAAGATGTCCGAGCATCGCTCGCTCACGGACACACGCTACTACGATGGTGTGATGGGCGCGTAAGAGACTAGAGAGGGGGTAACTTTTACGCGCGATCTGGCTGCACTGCGTCCGAGCTCTGAGTACGGACGGCGCGGCTCCGATGCCCGTAGCAACATTTTTTTTGTTAAACATATATGAATTAAATATAAAAAATAATGCCTGGACAGGCGAGAATAGATAAAGCGAGAGTAAGTTAGAAATTTTCTGAATATAAAATGAAGAAAAAAAAGTTGATTCGCCGAGGATTGAACCCGGACCTTCAGCATCGTAATCCGCACGCTACCAACTCAGCCACGACACTCATTGCAGATAAAGAAACATTTATGACTCACCCTTTTCCATAATGTTTACTGTTGAAAAAAAATGCCGAAACGATCGCGGCAAAGGCTCAAGATTTCTTTTTGAACCTTTCACGGTCGTTTCGGCGTTTTATTTTTCAACACGGTTCGTCGTCAATTTTTTTAACCCGCATTTTCGGCATAAACGGGCAACCGAGAGAAAACAATGATCTCGATACATGTTTTTCACTTTGAAATTCATTTAATGCATATTCCAATCCGCAGTACGGCCACACATATACGTCGGGCTCGATCGGACGGAAAACCTCGCTCCGTTCGCCTATCGAGCGAGCGAGGGGCAGAGACTTTTCCCCCACCAAGCTACCCATTCGTGTTCACGCTGACTGCGATACCAAGTTGAGCGGTGATCACGGACTCGCGCGGCTACAAGGGAATCTGCAACCTCGACAGAGGCGATGATCACGAAATCATACTCCCGAACTCGGCACCGCGATTTAGCGCCATTTACGAGGCACGCCGAAAAGGGCCGCGTTGTGCATCTCCCCACTAATCTCTGCTATAGGAGTGAAAAGTTTTTTAACGATAAAGTCAAAATTAAGCTCTAACAAACGATAAAAATCGACTAACAATCACTAACAAACGATTGGTTACGAAAAAAAGTTCGAAATCATTAGAAAAGCATTTTCCTGCGGCTAACTTTGACATGAAATTTTTTTTTCGTATTTTTCTATAAATGAAGTCTAACAAACGCTGGATTTTGTCCAACAAACACTAACAAACGACTAACAATCGAGTATGATTGAAATAATCAGCATTTTACTGAAATTGAGGAGTTTCATGTACAAAGCCGTGCTCAGCCGACGTAGCAATGCGGCCAACCTCACGTGGCTTGCAGCCAACTTCACGTGGCTTGCAGCGTGCTGTGGGAGTGAAAAGTTTTTTAACGATAAAGTCAAAATTAAGCTCTAACAAACGATAAAAATCGACTAACAATCACTGACAAACGACTAACAAACGATTGGTTACGAAAAAAGTTCGAAATCATTAGAAAAGTATTTTCCGCGGCTAACTTTGACAAGAAATTCGTTTTTCGCATTATTAAATAAATAACGTCTAACAAACGCCGGATTTTGTCTAACAAACACTAACAAACGACACAATCGATTGGCATGAAAAAGAATTTGATATTTTCGTAGTCGGCGGCTAAGTTAATTGAGCTGAACCGAGCGGCAAATTCTAGCAAGCAATCCAGCAGCAAAACAAGCGTCGTGTGCGTTGGGTTTTATCGGACGAATGGGAAAGGCAACGCAAAGCTCGAGGCAGATGGCGCCATCATAGTACGTACCAATCATTTTAAACTCGTCACGTCCCCTAAAGTGAATTATTATACATATTTTTCTGAAAATTGAATCTTGTAACATTAAACATTTTAATATTTCGTTTGTTCGAAATTATCCTGTGCATCCGTTATTAAAACGGACTTCTTAGAGCGACCCCCGTCGCTGTTTGTACCATATATCTGTGAAAGACATTGAGTTTGTTGGAGGGTTTATTTGTTATTGTGTGCCGAGAAGAGAGACATCTCTGCATTCTCTGTTGTGTGCAATGAGTACTCAAAATAAATTTGCTCATTTCAGAGTCGAAGAATTGAAATCGATTCTGAGAAGCAGACGGACCAAAGTAACGGGGGGAAAAGTACAAAGCTATTTCTCACTGTTCGCGCCTGGCGTCATCCTTAGGGAAAAAATGTGTTCCATCAGCAGTACATCCTACACACAACACCGAGCCACTTTAAAAACAGCTATCTACCCGTAAATAATTAGAGAAATCGTTAATAAATAAGTAAGTCTGACCGTCTGGTTGAAAACAAACGCTCAGACACCACTCGCTCGGGACGTGCTATGCTAGCGCTGCCAGTGACGAAAAGTGGCAGTTTTCCTTCGCATAAGCGTATGTTATTCGTCCGGATAGCAGCTCAGTTTACGATGTACACCGCCCCAAACAAAGAAACCCAAACCCAAACCCACACAAAAGTATAAAGATTTTATTCGGACGAATACGTGTAAATTATTCGTCCAGCCAGTTTGTGTAACAATTTAACACATTCTATCCAGACAATTGTATATATGTTATTCGTCCGGATACTAGCTGACACGAATCACGACATGTATGCCTACTGGAAATATGGCGTGAACTGAGCCGCTATCCGGACGAACAACATACGCTTATTCGTCCGACAGAGATTAGTAGGGAGATGTACAACGCTCCCCTTTTCGGCAGCGATTAGTAGGGAGATGTACAACGCTTTCCTTTTCGGCGTGCCTCGGAAATGGCGCTAAATCGCGGCGGCGAGTTCGGGAATATAATTTTGTGATCATCGCCTCTGTCGAGGTTGAAGATTCCCTTGCAGTCCCGCGAGTCGTGATCACCGCTCAAGTCGGTATCGCAGTCAGCGTCGTCAGCGTGAACACGAATGGGTAGCTCGGTGGGGGAAAAGTCTCTGCCCCTCGCAAATCGTGCTCACTCGACAGGCGAACGGAGCGAGGTTTTCCGTCCGATCGAGCTCGTCATACATGTGTGGCCGTACTGCGGATTGGAATATGCATTAAATGAATTTCAAAGAGAAAAACATGTATCGAGATTATTGTTTTCTCTTGGTTGCCTGTTTATGCCGAGAATGCGGGTTAAAAAAACCAACGACGAAACGCGTTGTAAGATAAAACGCCGAAACGACCATGGAAAGTTAAAAAAGAAATCTTGAGCCTTTGCCGCGGTCGTTTCGGCGTTTTTTGTTCAACAGTAAACATTATGGATAAGCGTGTATCATAAATGTTTCTTTATCCTCAATGAGCGTCGTGGCTGAGTTGGCAGCATGACGGATTAAGGGGAGATATACACCTAGGAGCCGGAAAAAATGCCATTTTTGTGATTTTTTTCAAGGAAAACTATCTAAAATTTCGGATTTGGGTTTTAATTATCTAAAAGTATATACATTCAAAAATATGTTTAATTTTCTTCATTTAAAAATATCAAAAATATACGAGGATATTGTATGATCCTTGGAGCGTCGTAAAAAATCATCTGAAAAAAAAACAAAAGATTATTAAATTAAATACTATAATCTAGTACTTGTCATAACCGATTTAGAAAATATCAATGCATGACAAAATGCCGAACGTTTGAACATAAATAGTGATTTTTGGGCCAAAAATTAGTTATTATTTTGCCTATAAAACAAAAACTAAGTAACGGAAAAAAATCCTATGACAAGTACTAGATAATGGTGTATAGAATAACCACAAAAACCCCAAGGCAATCGGTTCATTGGTTTTCGAGAAATTTTGGGTACCGATTTGAAAAACGTGGTTTTGAGAAAAACGCGTTTGGAAATTTGGGAATGAATAAATCATGAAATTTGTCAACTTACATGGAATCATCGATACCAGGCCCATAGTGTAGGTCTTCTACGGTCGACAGAATGTTCATAGCCTCTAAATCCTCGACCTCGACCATCTAGGTGTATATCTGCACTTAACGATGCTTGCGGTCCGGGTTCGATCCCCGGTGAATTGATTTTTTATCAATTTTTTTTTTTTTTCATTTTATATTTACAAAATTTCGAACTTCCTCTCGCTGTAGTTACTTTCGCCTGTCCAGGCATTATTTATTATATTTAATTCATATATATTTAATATAAAAAAAAAGATATTGCTACCGGGGATCAATCCGCATCGTCTACACTCAGAGCCCGCACGCTGATATCTCAACCGCGAGGCTCATGTGACTACGAACTTGCCTTTCGTATAAACACTTATCCAACCTTTAAGGTAGTTCTGTAGGTTTGGTCAAATCTTAGGAATTGGCCGAAATCTAAGTATGGTGTAGATATGACCTTCATGGACTGATGCCCAAAAATTCAAATCGATTCATCTTTTAGTTCATGAGATAATTGCAATTGAATATGGGTATTTTTGTACGCGGTCCCTATACCTAACACGTAAACCGATAGCAGTTTGTTTGGGTTTCAAAATAAAAACAGACGTGTACGCAGTACTATTTACGGATTGATTTTGAAAAAATAACAAACTTTGACCGTTTAGTTTCGGAGATATCGACTTATGGAAAGTAGTAATCTTATTCCACACCGACATCGGGCCCAACCATTTGTAACGGAATGTCAACAGTGTACGCTGCAGCTAGCTGATCGGCGCGTGGTCTGGGAACTCGAAGCGCCCCCCCCCCCCCGAGTTCTAGTAATTCTAAGACGGATGTGAAATAAAGGGGGTAGCCGGTTAAGGGGGGTCTGACGGCCCCCACCGAGTTTGATCGAATCGACCCAAAAACCTGAAAGAGGGCTGAAAAACAAAATTTTAGAGATATTTTTTAACCCCCTAAACCCTTATGAAAACACCATAATCGCAAAAAATGCGTTTTTTTGATGTTTAATTTTTTTTTGAGCTTTCAAATGCATTTTAAAGCGGTTTTAACACAACCAAAATTTTGTTTCAGATGTGTAGACATGCCCTGAATTTTTCCAGATTTTTTCGTAAAGTTAAATCATGTGCAACATAATTTTAATGGCAAAAAAACCGTAAAAAATCGTCATTTTTTGTATTTAATGCTATGGTTTTTATTGACGTATTAATGGTAAAAAATCGTGCACCATAGCATAGAAAGCTACTATCTTCCTCTACAAAATGACGCTAATTGGGCTCAATTCGGTCGTCTCTAGCGTCCGAAAATCAAACTTGAATAAATTCCGTTTTTATAATTTGAGCATTTTCAGTTACGAAAATGACACAAAATCATATTTTTCAATTATTTTTTTTAATAAAAGTACATTTTGGGGTTTCTGAGGTCGCCGATTACAAATTTGATGTCAAAAATTAGTTTTGTCACATGACAGCTGTCAAAACGAAGAAAAAATATTTTAATTTTTGAAATTTTTTAAAAAAGCTATGGGATCGATATTAATAAGGATTTTTTAGGTCGCTGATTATAAATTCATTCTTATACACGAATTTTTAATCGTAACAGCTGTCAATAGTTATATTAACAAACAAAAAATTACGTATTATTCAGAAAAAAAATTTGGAATTCCCCGACTAAACTGTCACCTGGCGGAGAAAATCCCAACTTGTACCTTATTAAGCCACGTACCCGAGTGCCTAAGGCCACCGTACCCACGTGGGCCTTAGGCTCGTATGCCCCTCCGCACGGTACTGCGCATGCCCACTACGCACTGACGCATCGAGAACCCCGCTCCACGCGGTCTCTCTTTCTCTCTGTGTTCAGCCGCCGTCCAGTACACACGTCATGCGACGCGCTCTGCTCCGTTAAACAAATCTATTTGTTTTGTTAACAGCGTTTTTTTAATTTATCGTTTAACCTGCCTATCTCAACACGAAGTGATTGAAGCAGTATTCTAAGGTGAGTTTGAATATCAATTTAAATATCAATCAACATAAAAATTGATTTATAATCATAACCTCAATCTACAATCGTTTGCCTCATAGTCGACTTGAAATCGTACAGAAGGTGGCCGTCAACTTCAAGTTGTTGTTTAGTTCACTCACATGAAAAGAATTAAAAAAAAGCAAAAAAAAAACAAAACTAAGACGAAACGATATTTCAATAAAAAAATGATTTGGAATACAATAATTTATTTCTGTTTTGTTTACCGATGTTTTCAACATTTTTTTTGTTTTGATTTACAATTTTTAATGTACTTTCGATTTTCGTTACTTTTGTTCTATTTGTTTTTTTAATTATGGTTTTTTTTTATTCCGGGTTTCAGTTACTTTTTTCATTTTTTTCAAAAAAAAAAATAATTTGTTAATCATAATAAAAAAAATAACAATGTTCTTTTTTTTTCTTTAGGAAAAACTGTGCGATGCCACCGAAAAAACGAAAATGTACGGCTGGTGAAAGGTGCATAAGATGCAACAGATTGTTGCGTTATGATACCGGAAAACAGAAGTCCATTTCTTCAGATGATGACGTACACTTATATACTAAACTACTAGGTAAACGAGTAGAGAAAGGTGACGTTTTATGTCATCTGTGTCGTTCCGCAATCGCTAAATCCCGAACGGTTTCACCATCGACGAGCAGTGATTCTGATCCTGAAGAAAATCTTCAGTTGGATTTTAATCCCGAAGAAAATCCTCTGCCAAACGTCAATCCCGAGGAAAATCCTCTGCCAGATGTTGATCGCGAACAAAATTCTGTCGATCCTGTAGAGAGACATTCATCAACACTCTCCAATTTGACAGTATCAGATGACACAGAACAATCTTCGGAATAGTCTTCGCAACAATTGTCACGGTCGGAGTCTGGATCTTCCACAGGACAGTCATCACAATCTTCTAAGGACCCTCCTTACGTTCTTCGTCCAAGAGAACCGGACTATGAAATGATCGAGATGCCTTTCAACAGAGTTACCGCGACTCACAAATGTTGTTGCGTATGTCTTACTCCAATTACGACATCTCCGGTTGTTCCGTTTAAAGCGAGGTTACAGGTATTTATAAGTTCACGAATTTTCATTCCAAAAGGCAATCGCTGTTGTCCTGTACATCTTATCAGTGAACGTATGTACGTTGACGAAATTTCAAACTTGAAAATATTTTCGAATACTTGTACTATCAGTTCTCAAGAGTTGGCATTATTTTTGGATGCACTGTCCAAAAAATGCGACAACAGTATTTTAGACAGAGTAGATGATTACAATTTATCGGCAGAGCGCATAAAATCGCTAACTGGATACACAGTTGCAGAAATCAAGACTCTAAAAAACATGTTGGTCACTTTGCGAAATTCTCAAAATCGCAGTATTAATCAAGCTCTTTTAATATTCCTTTTTAAATTAAGAACTGGAAATTCCAACACAATCACTGCGTCAATTTTCGATATCAAATCTGAACAACTAGTATCTGCTTATTGCAAATCGGTTTTGGATTCATTCGCGAAAGACGTCTTTCCACTTCGTTTCGGAGCTCGGGCATGTTCTCGCGAAGATTTAATTGCTAATCACACGTCGCCTTACGTAAAAAAATTACACGGATTTGAAGATCGCCTGCTCTTGATTGCTGATGGTTCATACCTTCGACACCAAAAAAGTAGTAATAATTGTTACCAAAAAAAATCTTTCTCTGGTCAGAAAAAGTGTCCACTCTATAAACCCTTCACAGTTTGTGCCACAGATGGATATGTAATAGATGTTTACGGACCGTACGAAGCAATTGTGAATGATGCGAAAATCTTACAACATGTACTAAGTGATCCGAACGGCTTGAGATCAATCCTCAAAAAAGGGGATGTTTTTATACTTGACAGGGGGTTCAGAGACGTCAAAGATTGGTTAGAATCTCAAGGGTTCGTTGTGTTGATGCCAGCGTTGAAAGGCAAAAGAAAGCAACTTCCAACAAATGAAGCAAACGAAAGTCGATTTGTTACGAAATTGAGGTGGGTGGTAGAGGCTGTCCACAGTATAATCGGTAGTAAATTCAAACTCTTGCATAATCAGTTTAACAACAACATGTTGGATTCAGCGATGCTTTATTGCAAAGTAGCGAATTTTTTGGTTAATGAGTTTGGAAAAAGACTGAATTGCGATACCGATTTACAAGATCAAATTGCCGAACAAATGTTGAAAAGAAAAGACGTTGACAATTCTTTAGCGAAAGTTGTGGAAGAACAAAACTGGAATAGGAAGAAAAGGATCTTCAAACCGTTAACATCAAATGACGTATTAGACTTTCCGGAAATGACAGAGCAAGATTTGAAGATCCTTTTCACTGGCTCGTACCAGTTATCGCAAACTGTTTCATACTTAGCTGAAATGTATACCGAAGAAGGACTTTTGAATATGCAATACTTGTTGGAGGACGATACCATTTTGAAATGTGAAGTTAAATCAAGACATATAAACAAGAAAGTATACAGATGTTACGTTCAGTACGACCCTAACAGTATTGGATATAACGGTATAAAAAACTACGTATGTGATTGTGCAAATGGGCTAAGAACTGTTGGTTGCTGTGCCCACGTTGCAACAATCATTTACTTTTTAAGTCATGCACGGTATTTGTCCAAAATCATCCGCCCAGCTCAAATTCTAACGAATCTATTTCACGTTGATAATGTCGAACCTGTTATTGAAGAACACAGTGACGAAGATTAACAACATAACAATCATGTTGCAATGTATGTATTACTTGTGTCTGTTTAATGTATATATTAGATGAATGTATGTAATATTATTATAAATAAATAGATTTTTTAAAATACAATGACTTTTACTTATTGAAAAAACCGAAATAGCAAATACCATTTTCATTTGATGACATGTGTAATTTTTTTTTTTTTGTTAGCTGTTTGACATCAAATTTGTAATCGGCGACCTCAGAAACCCCAAAACGTACTTTTATTAAGTAAAATAATTGAAAAATATGATTTTGTGTCATTTTCGTAACTGAAAATGCTCAAATTATAAAAACGGAATTTATTCAAGTTTGATTTTCGGACGCTAGAGACGACCGAATTGAGCCCAATTAGCGTCATTTTGTAGAGGAAGATAGTAGCTTTCTATGCTATGGTGCACGATTTTTTACCATTAATACGTCAATAAAAACCATAGCATTAAATACAAAAAATGACGATTTTTTACGGTTTTTATGCCATTAAAATTATGTTGCACATGATTTAACTTTACGAAAAAATCTGGAAAAATTCAGGGCATGTCTACACATCTGAAACAAAATTTTGGTTGTGTTAAAACCGCTTTAAAATGCATTTGAAAGCTCGAAAAAAAATTAAACATAAAAAAAACGCATTTTTTGCGATTATGGTGTTTTCATAAGGGTTTAGGGGGTTAAAAAATATCTCTAAAATTTTGTTTTTCAGCCCTCTTTCAGGTTTTTGGGTCGATTCGATCAAACTCGGTGGGGGCCGTCAGACCCCCCTTAACCGGCTACCCCCTTTCAAAATGGTTTCGTAACGATTTCGAATTTTCTTTGTAACCAATCGTTTGTTAGTCGTTTGTTAGTGATTGTTAGTCTATTTTTATCGTTTGGTAAAGCTTGGTTTTTATTTTATCGTTGAAAAACTTTTCATCCCTATCGCACGTTGCGGGCGACGTGAAGGTGGCAACATTGCCACGACGGCTGAGCACGGCTTTGCCCATGTAACTCCTCAATTTCAGCAGTGCTGAAATTGAGGAGTTACGATTATTTCAATCAGGAGTTACGATTCAGGAGTTACGAAATTGAGGAGTTACGATTCAGGAGTTACGATTCAGGAATTACGATTCAGGAATTACGATTCAGGAGTTACGAAATTCACGACTTATGATTATTTCAATCTTCCTCGATTGTTAGTCGTTTGTTAGCCTTTGTTAGACAAAATCCAGCGTTTCTTAGACTTCATTTATTTAATAATCCGAAAAACAAATTTCATGTCAAACTTAGCCGCGGGAAAATGGTTTTGTAATGATTTCGAACTTTTCTTTGTAACCAATCGGTTGTTAGTCGTTTGTTAGTAATTGTTAGTCGATTTTTATCATTTGTTAGAATTTAATTTTTATTTTATCGTTAAAAAAACCTTTCATTCCCACAGCTCGCTGCAAGCCACATAAAGTTGGCAGCATTGCCACGACGGCTGAGCACGTCTTTGCCCATGTAACTCCTCAATTTCAGCTAAATACTGATTCTTCTCATCCAACTCGATTGAGGAGTTACATGGGCAAAGTCGTGTTCCGCCGTCGTGGCAATGCTGCCAAGTTCACGTAGCTTTCAGCTGCTGCCAACTTCACGTGGCTTAAAGCGTTCTATGGGAATGAAAAGTTTTTTAACGATAAAGTCAAAATTAAGCTCTAACAAACGATAAAAATCGACTAACAATCACTAACAAAGGACTAACAGACGATTGGTTACGAAGAAAAGTTCGAAATCATTAGAAAAGCATTTTCCTGCGGGTAACTTTGACATGAAATTTGTTTTTCGTATTTTTAAATAAATAAAGTCCACCAAACGCTGGATTTTGCCTAACAAACACTAACAAACAACTAGCAATCGAGGAGGATTGAAATAATCAGCAATTTGCTGAAATTGAGGAGTTACATGTACAAAGCCCTGCTCAGTCGTCATGGCAATGCGGCCAACTTCACGTGGCTTGCAGCCACTTCACGTGGCTTGCAGCGTGCCATGGGAGTGAAAAGTTTTTTTACGATAAAGTCAAAATAAAGGTCTACCAAACGATAAAAAAACGACTAACAATCACTAACAAACAACTAACAAACGATTGGTCACGAAAAAACTTCGAAATCTTGAGAAAAGCATTTTAATGCGGCTAACTTTCGCTTGAAATTTGTTTTTCGTATTTTTAAATAAAGAAAGTTTAACAAACGCTGAATTTTGTCTAACAATCACTAATAAACGACTAACAATCGAGTAGGATTGAAATAATCAGCATTTTGCTGAAATGGAGGAGTTCCATGTACAAAGCCCTGCCCAGCCATCGTGTCAATGCGGCCGGCTTCAGGTGGTTTGCAGCCAACTTCACGTGGCTTGCGGCGTGCTATGGGAGTGAAAAGTTTTTTAACGAAAAAGTCAAAATTAAGTTCTAACAAAAGATAAAAAATCGACTAACAATCACTAACAAACGATTGGTTGCTAAAAAAAGTTCGAAATCATTAGAAAAGTATTTTCTTGCGGCTAACTTTGACATGAAATTTGTTTTTCGTATTAACCGGTGCGGTGGTCTAGTGGTTAGCGTGCTCGCCACTAAACCAGCATACCGGGAGGTCCCGGGTTCGAATCCCAGTCGCGTACATTTCGTCGTGAAATGTTTTTCTTCGGCATTTCGCGGCGAAATAAGACTAGTTCCACGACTGGGGGGCGAACTCGATGACCGGCTGTATTGGTATAGGTTTTCCGCAGTTTCCCTATACCCAGGACAGAAATGTCATGATGAATATAATACAGAGGGGGAAGTCGGTTGCGGCCGCAAGAGGGGGGAACAGGGAGAAAGATGGAGAATAAAAAAGGAGTAAACAGTAGAGGAAAGAATGGTCATGATGATGGGAAAGAATAGGTAACAAACGCGAAAAGCATGTACCTAAGGAAAAAACCAAAATTGTTTTTCGTATTATTAAATAAATGAAGTCTAACGAATGCTGGATTTTGTCTAACAAATACTAACAAATGACTAACAATCGAGGAGGATTGAAATAATCAGCATTTTGCTGAAATTGAGGAGTTACATGTGCCAAGCCGTGCTCAGCCGTCGTGGCAATGCTGCCAACTTCACGTGGCTTGCACGCAACTTCATGTGGCTTGCAGCGTGCAATGGGAACGAAAAGTTTTTTTTACCGATAAAGTCAAAATTAAGTTCGAACAAACGATAGAAATCGATTAACAATCACTAACAAACAATTGGTTACGAGGAAAAGTTCGAAATCATTAGAAAATCATTTTCCTGCGGCTAACTTCCACATGTAATTTGTTTTTCGTATTTTTAAATAAATAAAGTCTAACAAACGCTGGATTTTGTCTAGCAAATCCTAAAAAAACGACTAACAATCGAGTAGGATTGAAATAATCAGCAATTTATTGCTGTCGTGGTGTCGTGGCAATGCGGCCAACTTCACGTGGCTTGCAGTCAACTTCATGTGTCTTGCAGCGTGCTATGGGGGTGAAAAGTTTTTTAACGATAAAGTCAAAATTAAGCTCTAACAAACGATAAAAATCGACTAACAATCACTAACAAACGATTGGTTACGAAAAAAAGTTCGAAATCATTATAAAAGCATTTTCCTGCGGCTAACCTTGAAATGAAATTTGTTTTTCGTATTTTTAAATAAATAAAGTCTAACAAACGCTGGATTTTGTCTAACAAACACTAACAATCGAGTAGGATTAAAATAATCAGCATTTCGCTGAAATTGAGGAGTTTCATGTACAATGCCCTGCTCAGCCGTCGTGGCAATGCGGACAACTTCACGTGGCTTGCAACGTGCTATGGGAGTGAAAAGTTTTTTAACGATAAAGTCAAAATTACGCTGTAACAAATGATAAAAATCGACTAACAATCACTAACAAACGATTGGTTACGAAAAAAAGTTCGAAATCATTAGAAAAGCATTCTCCGCGGCTAACTTTGACATGAAATTTGTTTTCCGTATTATTAAATAAATACCGTCTAACAAACGCTGGATTTTGTCTAGCAAACACTAACAAACGACTAACAATCGATTGGCATGGAAAAGAATTCGATATTTTCATAGTCGGCGGCTAAGTTTATTGAGCTGCTGGGTTCAAAAGGTGTGTTCCGATATTGACTGCAAGTGCTGACGACGTGACGTCAGACAGTCGAACTGCAGAAGTCGTTCCGATATTACTTTTACCCCCTCTATCATACAATCTGACTGGAATATCGGAACGCAATCCACAACAGTTTTACCAGCACGTTGGAGGGACGAGTCTCGGTGATATTTTCTAACCTCCAATTGTGAACATGGATCCGAAAATATTAATAATTAAAAAAATCGCGAGTGTCTTGTGTGATTCGTCGTCAAGCAATTCAAGCGATCATGACGAATTATTCCTTTTGGCGATGTTGCACAAAGTGGACGTAATTCCGCGCACACGTTGTCGAGATTGTGCCTTCATTTACAAATGATGAATTCAGACAGCATTTTCGGTAAGAAAATCATAAGTATAGGAAATGTTGATGATTAGAGCTTATAAGATTGATAAAACCCATTTACTTCAATTTGTAGCTATATGCAGGGTGTCCCATTTTAATCTTACACCTGAATTTTCTCGAAAAATATTGCTCGGACGAAATATTGTGTGGAACAAAACTTCTAGGGATTGAAGGGGGACGTTTGAAAAAAATTTATTTGAGGCGCCAAAATTCAAAATGGCGGCGTTACGAAGGCTGACATGTTTTTTTCAAAAGGAAACATAACTTTTTTTATTGCCAAAAAATTTGTCAGCTGAAAACTAAAAACTTTTGTTGAAAAAATTGTTTGATAAAGTTCATAGTTTTCAAGTGAGAACATCATTTTCAATTATTTCAGATGTATCCAGGATTTGTGTGTGTGTGTGTGTGTCTGTTTTTCTACCCATCGTGATCAAAGTTCGTCAAGGATTTAAAGAAACACGTTTTTGGGCCTGAAAATGGCACAAACGCTATTAAAATGGAAAAAAACTATTTTTCATCGATTTTCCTCCAAAATTTTTTCATGAAATATCGTCCAAATTTGAAAACAAAAAAAAACAAAAAAAAACAAAATTTTCAACAAAAAAATTTGATTCTTTTTTTGTTCAAGTGGTCATACATTCGAAAATACAACATTGAGCGGCTTGCCGTGAGACATTTAGTCTAATTGTCCCTACCACCGGCATTTGCGTTAGCCAAAGCGTAGGAGGTTGCATGGCTGAGTCTGTTGCAGACCATTCGCGTTACCCAGAATACACCACGTGGAGGTTGTCTGTCTAGCATTCCTGGCCCTGAGAAGGGCCGTTTTGTGTGTGTGTGTGTGTGGGCGCGCGTGCGTGTATGTGTGTGGGTGTGTGTGCGTGTGTGTGCATGTTCGTGCGTATGGAACACTCACAAGGATTAGGTCTCTGCGGTTCGTAACTACCGCAGTATTTTTTTACTCCAAACCCTCCTTGTAAGTGTACTCTGATCCCTTTCTATAAATCTTCAAATATCCCTCCATTCATGTTTAAACATGCCTGAACTCTTCTCGCGAAACCGTCCACTGTGCGCAGAAGAACATCTCTCGGGATTGCACGGCAGGCAGCTCTTATCCGCTCCTTCATATTCTCCCGTGTTGTTGGAGCTTGACGGTAGACGGCATCTTTTAAGTACCCCCACAAAAAAAAATCAGGAGATGTAAGATCCGGTGACCTTGGAGGCCAATTTATAGGACCGTCGCGACCAATCCACCGTTGACCGAATGTTGCATCCAGATGATTTCGAACAACACGAGCCCAGTGAGCAAGTGCACCATCTTGCTGGAACCACATCTGTTGACGTGTTTCCAAATCCATATCTTCTAGCAAAAGGGGCAGTTTATTTTCCAAAAAATCGAGGTAACGGACAGTGTTCACACTTCCTTCGAAGAAATGGGGACCTATTATTTGCCCGTCAACAATACCACACCAAACGTTTAAACTCCATCGATGCTGGTGATCGATCTGTCTCAACCAATGTGGGTTCTGATCGGACCAGTATCGGAAGTTCCAACGGTTCACTTGACCGCGGTTGTTAAATGTGGATTCGTCGGTGAACACAACGTACCGAAAAAAGTTTCTAGATCGCTCGATTTGTCTCAACGCCCACCGACAAAACGCCACCCTTCGCAACGGATCAGGATTAGGAGTGTCTTGGTGGAATTGTACCCGGTACGGGTGAAGTTTAGCACCTCTTAATACTCGGTGCACTGTGGATCTGGCAAACCCCAATCGTTCCGAGATCGCTCGAACACTCAAATGAGGATCAATTGCTATCATGGCTAAAATAGCCATGTTTCGAGCCTCACGCGAGTCACAAAAATCGTTGACGTTTTGGTAACGTCGACGGTGGCGGATCATCCGACCTGCCCTGGCTCGCCGTTCGACGGTTCGGATTGTCTGCCGTGATGGGTGACGACGATGAGGATATTCGCGTCGATACAAATTTTCGGCGCGTAAGTAATTGCCCCGACATCTCCCTAAAATGAGGAGCATATCAACAATTTCGTTGGGTCTGAAATCCGCCATTGTTGCTCAATTTCAGAATTTTTCTCTGATTTAGGAACGGTTGAATTTAAAAAAATGTTGATTTTCCTTCTACGTAATGTCTCAAAAGTACAAAAGTGCGTAAGAGAGCTCCGCAAAGTCAGACTATGTCAGTAGTACCAATCATGTTTTCTTCAATTTCGCTTACCTTTCAGATCTTGATATTGAAAAACGTTATCGCGAGAAGAGTTCGGGCATGTTTAAACATGAATGGAGGGATATTTGAACATCTCTAGAAAGGGATCACAATACACTTACAAGGAGGGTTTCGAGTAAAAAAATACCACGGTAGTTACGAACCGCAGAGACCTAATCCTTGTGAGTGTTCCACACGCACGCACATGCACACACACACACACACACACACACACACACACGCACGCACGCACGCACGCACGCACGCACGCACACACACACACACACACACACACAAATCCTGGATACATCTGAAATAATTGAAAATGATGTTCTCACTTGAAAACTATGAACTTTATCAAAAAATTTTTTCAACAAAAGTTTTTAGTTTTCAGCTGACAAATTTTTTGGCAATAAAAAAAAGTTGTTTCCGTTTGAAAAAAACATGTCAGCCTTTGTAACGCCGCCATTTTGAATTTTGGCTCCTCAAATAAATTTTTTTCAAACGTCCCCCTTCAATCCCTAGAAGTTTTGTTCCACACAATAGTTCGTCCGAGCAATATTTTTCGAGAAAATTCAGGTGTAAGATTAAAATGGGACACCCTGTATAATCTCCTAAATAAAATAGTATACCGATAAGTGTTTGCAACTCTTTGCAACAATCCATTTCTTACAACAATATGACTTTTACATTTCAGGATGAATCGGACGACTTTCGAAGCGGTGGTGCAGCTCTGCGAACCCCATCTCCTAAAGCAAGGTGAGAGGTACGGCAGGAACCTTGTATCGCCGAAGAAACAACTCCTCATGGCGATTTGGTTCATGGCTACACCCAACTCATACCGGTTAGTATTTAAATTATGACATTATTGCTTTTTATTGGGTGTGTTTTTGAAAGCGAAGCGCTTAGCAGTGTCCCTCAGCGATTTAACACTGATTACTCGGCAGCCGCTTTATCCAGTGCAAAATATTCAAGCAGCGCTGCCATGAGTACTGCTAAGCGCTTTGCTGTAAAAATTGCACTTATTGTAAATCTTGAACACAATAACAAAACTATGCTCTCAATTGTCTTTAATCAATCTTCTGTCCAGGTGTATCTCAGATCGATTCGGCATAGGCAAAGCTACAGCATGGCAGAGTGTGCAAAGAGTTGTCCAGGTTCTGTACGCATACGTCAAAACATTTATCAAATGACCAACTGTGGAGGAAGGTGAGCGGAACGTGGAAACTGTCCAACGCTGGTATCGTTTTTCCGGCACTATTGGAGCAGTTGACGGAACGCACATCAGAATAGCTGCGCCAAACAAGAACAGCGAGTTGTACGTGAACCGGAAAGGGTTTCATTCGATGCAGTTACAGGTAATTATTGTTTACAACTTTTATATTCATCAGGACTCTATTTAGTAGAGGCTCTATAAACAAAATATTGTCGTCTCCATATTCTATTTGTTGTACTCAATGTAAAGCCCACAGCTACTTTTAAAATGTCATCACATTATATTTTATTGCATGTCATTTGTAATCCGCAATTGGAGTTCATCCACTGCTATGCGAGATAAGTTGGCTCTGTGCATGACATGCGGGTTTTGCGTTTGTCACAGTTTGAACAAATGTGCACGAACGCAAATTTTCCCAACGACAGCCATATCTTAGGCGCCGCGGCGTACCAGGTATCAAAGTACATCATGGTGCCATTCAAGGACAACGGTCATCTTGGAGAAGCGGAAACCCTGTTCAACTACCGTCTATTTGCCGCGAGGATGATGGTTGAACGATCGATAGGCTTGCTGAAGGGCCGTTTCCGAAGTTTGCTGGATACCTTTCCAGCGCGAAGAACAGATCTGCTGCCGAAATATGTTATAGCTTGTTGCATTTTGCATAACATTTGCTTATTGCAAAATGACATCAAGGATATTCCGGTTATCGTCAATGATGCTGGCGACATACAGCGAGCACCAATCGAGAACGCCAACGGACAAGAAGGCGTGAATAAAAGAAACGCAATTATGTACCATCTCAATAGAAATTGAGACGTTTCCAAAAAACGTATGTAAAAACGTACGTAACCGACGTAGAAACGTTATAAGTAAGTTAATAAGTAAACGTTATTAGTACATAACTTATCCAGGAGAAAATAAAATGTATATTTTCATAAAAACAGTCTTTTTTATTTCCTACGTTTCCTTTGGCACCTTTCAGATCTTGAATACACTATAGATTACTATAGATATTCTCAGGTACGTAAATAATACTTATCTCAAGAGTATTATCACCCGAGATCACTTAAACAACTAAACAACATTTTCAGTTTCTTCAACGTAATAGATTTTTGACCAATTAGAAATAAAAAACGTAAAATAAAAAAATTAAACCTCGGATAAAAAAACTTCCTTCTCGTTAGTTTGTCTTTTCACTGATTACAAATAAGCAAAGCAAAATGAAATAAAAAACCCCCAAAAAATTCGAAAGAAACTTACAAAGCAACTTTAAAAAAAAGTTTTTTTGTATGTAAGGTAGTACGAGCGCGCAATCTTGATTTCTATAGATTTTGTTCAAATTTTAACCAGACATTGTTCATATTATGCATGTTTGAGTGAAATTTAAGAACAGTCGATTTTTTAGATTGGGAGATAATGGGTTTTAAATTGCAACTTTTAACACTGCAGGATCTGCATTAAAATTTAGACAGAATAATTTTCCGTAAAAAATATTTGTCTCCTATAATAAGAAGAAGGCAACACCACATCGTTCCACGTATCCAATGACGTGAGTTTCCGCGGCATAATTAAAATAATACCGCAACACAAATTTTTATTTGGAAGTAATTTTTAACCGAACAAAGTTTTTAATTAGTTATGAATGAACCAACATTTTTATTTATTAATGGAGATAACATAAACACTATAAAATATTAATATTTATAATGCAAATATTTTTTTATCACAAAATTTTTAACTTTAGGAACAATACTGTTCTGCGGCGTTGCCATATGTCTTCTTATTATAGGGGACAAATATTCTTTACGGAAAATAATTCTGTCTAAATTTCAATGCAGACCGTTATCTCCCAATCTAAATAGTCAACCCTTTTTGAAATTTCACTCAAACATGCATAATGATATGCACAATGTCTGGTTAAAATTTGAACAGAATCTATAGAAATCAAGATTGCGCGCTAGTACTACCTTAAAGCTGAGTTTCTTTACTCATTAAAAATAAGCAACGCAAAATAAAATAAATGGATTCATTCTACAAGAATCTCAAAACACATTACTTGTCGAATCTTTCTTTTGGGAGTCTTCACTTGTACGGTGAATTACGAGTCTTTTCCTTTCAATGACTCCACCAACAGTTCCTCGAGGCGGCCGAGTGCGGCAAGTTTTTCCTTGTGATGCTGCTCTCGTAGATCTCGACTCTTTTTCTTCGCCTCCTGTGAATTTTCGATATGCTCCTTCAAATACGGGTGCAATTTCCGTTTTGTCGAATCTAAAACAGCAACTTTAAACTTTAATCGTTCAATCATGAAACGGAGAAGAAATCTTTAAATATGCTATTTTTTAATACCATGTGTAGGGTGCAAAGAGCTGAGAGGGAGAAGACTGATGCGGGGGGGGGGGGGAGGAGGTCGGAGAAACGATGAAAGCAGGGAAGAAAAAAGTACGACAGGCGAGGAAAAGAAAGGAAGCAGCGTCAAAAAGGAAAAAGATGACAATAAGGAGAATGGGAAGAAGAGTAAGGCTGAAGGGAAAGAAGCGTTAGGCACAGAAAATAAGAAAAGAAAAGTCGATGGAAGGCGAGGGGTAGAAGATGAGGACGCAGGCGAGAAAACGGCGAAGGAAGAAGAAAAAGAATAAGAGAGAAGAAAGAAGGAAGAAAAGGAAAAACATATAAGAGGAGAGGCAAAAGTGTAGGAAATCGGAAGAAAGGAGGTGGAGGAAGTTATCGAGAGAGGCTTGGGACAGAGGATAGAGGTCGAGAAGATAGTAAAAGGAATGCAGGTCAGAGAGATAGCCTTGGTGATCGTAGAGATGAAAGAGGAAAAAGACATAAAGGGAGTACTAGAGTGAAGCGTGGAGATGGAGAAGATGGTAGTGGAAGTAAGCTAAGATCGGACAAAGTGCTAAAGGAGGACAATATATAAGCTGCGGGAGAAAGCGGCAGAAGAGAGGCGCAAAGAAAGGAAGGTGTTTGTAGCGGAAGATAGTATAACGGTGAACGGGTGGACATACAGGTGGGAGGAGAAGGAAAGAAGAAAAAAGGAAGAGGAGCGAAGGCAAGAAAAAGGAGCAGTGTGATTGTATAGAATAACAAGGGGAAACAAGCGGAGGGAAGTGAAATAAATAAAAATTGTAATTTAGCAAAAGCGCAGAAATAAATAAATGAAAAATGCCTTATTCGGGTTCTTTGTCATTCTTGTTTTGGAGGTCCTCCTCTTCCTCCACCATTGATTCGGCCACCGACAGAGGTTTCATCCATGGCTTGTTCCCGAACATATCGTTCATAATCTGGAAAAAAATGGGTTTTATAAGAAACATTTTCAATAACGTTACCAAATAAATGTAGCATACGGCACACCTTACAATATTCCCAATCTTTGCGGCTATTTCCACTTTTTTTGTTTGCGTCAGAAACAATTTTGTAGATGCGTTTCAAAGCTTGAAACTTGGTAGCACACTTTGTTCCGGATGAATTGTATCCTTGGGCATTCATTCTCTGCGCAATTTTATTCTAAAATTGCTTTACTGTGCCCTTGCCGCTGTGGTACTCCTCTTTACAATCCTCGTACAAATTTAATAACAAGAGGGTTTCAGCCTTCGACCAGATGTATGTAATCATTGAGCAGATGTGTTTTAATATCTAATATGCCAATTGCAAATTGACGAATTGAACAAATTCAAAAATAATCTGTTAGAGACGTTTACCTTCAGAGGATGAATCATCAGTTTGAAGCGAACCTCCCGCATCTGTTTTTGAAACCTCTGAAAGATCATAAGAGGAACAAATAATTTCGTTAGGCATTACAATGAATATATTTTTATGTAAATATGAACACACACACACACACACACACACTCGCGCGCGTTGCATGTGTACGTACATATAAGTATTTCCAGGTCACTTTAGCCAGCAAAAAAAAATCAACAAATAATTTTTTAAAATCGGGTCACTTTATTGAAAAATATTCACCAAGTGTCGACATTTTTTTAAAATGTCCGTCTTTTTTTCTCGTTGATTACCATTTTTTGATATTTTTCCATTCAAATGGCTGTATCTTTGGCAGGATTTGACGTATTTACATTCGTAAAAAACGAAAATGTGCGTCTTTTTCTAGCCTTCCAGAAAAAAAAATAATTTAGATTTTATTGAACAAGTCGAACGTCCGTTTCAGGGCAAAATATGCAAAAATATTTTTTTCTCAAGGAAAGACACTCGTGATTTTATTTTCAAGAATTTCTCCGAATTGTGAAAATGAAAAACAGATTTTTGGTATTTTTTATATTATGGGATTCCTAAACACCGTGAAGTAACAGCTATTTTTTTTTTTTTTTTTTATTAATATTTGATTGAAAGCATTCGATGTGGAGCACTCGCTGTATGTTTACCAGGATTTTGAAATACATATGACATATATGTCATATGTATTGGAGCCTTGGAGTGCTTCACACTCTTCAATCGAATATTAATAAAAAAATAAAATAAAAATAGCTGTTATTCCACGGTGTTTAGGAATCCCATAATATAAAAAATACCAAAAATTAGTTTTTCGTATTCACAATTCGGGGAAATTTAAAAAAATAAAATAACGAGTGTCTTTCCTTAAGAAAACAAATATTTTTGCATATTTTGCCCTGAAACGGACGTTCGACTTGCTCAATAAAATCTAAAATTATTTTTTTCTAGAAGGCTATAAAAAGACACACATTTTCGTTTTTTTACGAACGTAAATACGTCAAATCGTGCCAAAGATACAGCCATTTAAATGGAAAAATGTTAAAAAAAGGTAATCAACGAGAAAAAACGTCAGAAACTTTTCAAAAATTTCGACACTGTGAATATTTTTCAATAAAGTAAGTCGATTTTTCAAAATTATTTGTGGATTTTTTTTACTGGCTGAAGTGACGTGAAATGCCTCATATATGTATTTATATCTATAAATATATTATTGGATGTGCTGGACAACGCAGCGCTGCAGAGCTAAAATCCCGATTTTGGACTGGACAGGCTGCGGCGTACCGTTGCCTATATGCAGTATACACGGAACTCGTTCCTTTTGCAGCAGCATTTGTTACAAAAGCAGCGAGCGCTGGGTTGTCCAGAACACACCCATATTCTGTTTGACTTTTCTACCTTTTGCCTTTTCTCCATGGTCTGCGTTGCTTGAAGTGCTGCTGCTACCAACCACATCCTCGATTACTGCCGTGTTATTGTCGTGTTGGGTTTGTTTCGCATGCTCCAATAATGCCATTGCAAACATGACATCTAAACAAAAATTAATAGCATTAATACTGCATTGATGAAATAAAATATTTTCTAGGTGCGTTTTCGACAGCAGCAAAGTGCTTTGTTATTGCAAACGTATCCTCGAAAATAGCTGTAAGAAATGAAGAGGCTAATAATAAGAGATTAACTCGCAGGTTATGTTCACGAATTGAAAGATATACGTGTTCGAACCGAAGGCTAATGTATTTATTTTATCTTTATATTAGATTAAGGATTTCAAACTTACCTGTCTTTAATTTTTTTTTGCATCATCGTTGCTGATGAAGAGGGAATACTTCTTGCCGTCCTCGGCGTCTATCAGGGCAACGTTCTCGTACGTTCCCGCCATTTTAGTTTTACTTCAGATGCCTCATGTCGCAAACGGCAGTAATCGCAGCAGGAAGTGACGACAAAAACAATGACGTCATAAGATCACGAAGGCGAACCGCGAGCTTACTGCGGCGTATATCGGAACCAAGAAGACTAGAGGTAAGGAGTACGAACGCAGTGTTGAAGAAACGTCCATAGAAATCCAGATGAGAAGGGTGGCGCTGCTCTCCACCGAACCGAATTGAAATCAGGAACGAACCAGTGCCGTACAATATGCAGAAAGCACCCTTTGCTACTTCATATGCAGCGATAATTTGATCAAATTAATTGTAAAAACAGTGCCGTACGATATGCAAAAAGCACCCTTTGCTTCTTCATATGGAACGGTAATTTGATCAAATTAATTGTGAAACCAGTTGGTGCAGGAAATTTCTATATATTAGATAGATAGAAGTCTTATATAGATAATATAGATTGTTTTGGAGAATAATAACGAAATACGGAAATTTAGTCAATATGTTTCTTTTCATTGCAGAAGCAGTAAAAAACAAAATTTATTTATAGACCCAAGAAAATTCATGAGAATTTTGAATCCAGACAAAACTTTTACAAATGACCAGACATCATGATACGCTGTACAGATAAAGAATAATAATGAAATACAGAAATTAAGTCAATGTTTTTTTTTTCGCTGAGGAAGCAGTAACAAACAAAATTCATTTATAGACATAAGAAAATTCATAATAATTTTGAATCTAGACAAAACTTCTATAAATCATCACTCATTTTGATACGCTATACAGATAAAGAATAATAACGAAATACACAAATTAAGTCAATATGTTTTTTTTTCCGTTGCAGAAGTAGTAACAAACAAAATTTATTTCTGGATACACGAAAATTCATGAGAATTTTGAATCCAGACAAAACTTTCACAAATGATCGCACATCATATTCATACATTATAATACGCTGTACAGATAAATAATAATAACGCAATACAGAAATGAAGTCAATATATTTTTGTTTTCATTGCGGAAGCACTAACAAACAAAATTCATTTATAAACACAAGAAAATTCATAAGAATTTTGAATCAAGACAAAACTTTTACAAATTATCACACATTATGATACGTTGTACAGACAAAGAATAACAACTTAATACAAAAATTAAGTCAATATGTTTTTTTTCGTTGCGGAAGCAGTAACAAACAAAATTTATTTCTAGATACAAGAAAATTCATGAGAATTTTGAATCCAGATAAAGCTTTTACAAATGATCACATATCATATTCACATATTATATACGCTGTACAGATAAAGAATAATAACTAAATGCAGAAATGAAGTCAATATGGTTTCTTTTGTTGTGGAAGCAGTAACTAACAAAATGCATTTATAGACACAAGAAAAATTGATAAGAATTTTCAATCTCGACTGAGGTTTTGCAAATTCTCACACATCATATTCTCACCGATGATACGCTGTACAGATAGAGAATAATAACGAAGTACAGAAATTAAGACAATATATGTTTTTTTTTCATTGCAGAACCAGTAACTTACCAAATGCATTTATAGACACAAGAAAATTGATACGAATTTTTAATCACATCATATTCACACTGATGATACGCTGTACAGATTGAGAATAATAACGAAATAAAGAAATTGAGACAATATTTTTTCTTCGTTGTGGATGCTGTAACAGAATTTATTTATAGACACAAGACATTCATAAGAATTTTTTAATCCAGATAAAAGTTTTACGAATGATCACACATCATATTCCCATATTATGATACTATACGTTGCACAGATAAAACATAATAACGAAATACCGAAATTCAGTCGATATGTTTTCTTATCGTTGCGGAAGCAGTAACAAACAAAATTTATTTATAAACATCAAACAATACATAACACTCCTTCGATAGTTTTCGCCGTAGATCACGATAAATATATTTTACACCGAAACACAATTATTTTTTATTAATCGCGAAATTCGTTAGTCCGCACGCTCCGCACACGCTTTATTCCAACATGGATGACAAGCGGGAATCATCGATGGGGGATGGCAGGGAGGCTAGAGTGGGAGGAGGCCGATCTCTTATGGAGAGACTTGAAAAAAGTGGCTACAAAAATGTGGTCCTACCGGGATGGCGCCACTATCTCCAAAATCTCGAGACACGAGCTGGGTGTGACAGAGACGGAAGAAGTAAATAATGAGAAGTGAGCTGCAGTGCAGCCAGATCGCGCGCAAAAGTTACCCCCTCTCTAGTCTCTTGCGCGCCCATCACACAATCATAGTAGCGCGTGTCCGTGAGCGAGCGACGCTCGGACGTCTTCGGAAAGAGCCGAGCGCCATCGAAGTTTCCCGACCGCGCCTTCGGCAGCTACACCAATACATGGACGCTGAGCACGTTCATGTGCGGCCAAGCCGAAACGAAGGCTTCGAGGGAAAAAGCAATCTGAGCACGACTCGCGCGTGGGGTCACCCGACGGCACGAGCGAGGCTTTTAGATGATTTCAATGCTTATTTAGCTCTTGATTCTCTGCGTTATTAATGTATACAAAAAAATGTATCGCACACTCTGATCGCTTATTTTTTTAGTTTATACGTTAATTTAAATATAATAATAAATCTAAATTACAACTTATTTATCTTCTAAAATATTGTTTACGCTTCACTCACACCCGTCCTTACGCCAAATAAATTATAATTCATAAAATTAGGCGGAAATATATTTATATTCGTATTATTATATTAATTCTCATAGCTCTCATATGAAAACTCTCATATGAAAAACACAAAAAAAACTTCAAAACCTTAGATTTCAACGAACCGAGAACATACATCTTCACATTTTCAATCATGACGAATTTTTAAGAACAATATTATCACAAACACATCTGAACCAAAACAATATACATTACCTAAATTATCAAAACATAAATCAAACAACACAAAATCACAACATCTTATACTCAACTCTTACTAATAGGCAACAGGACACAAATAATAATCTTTCCACTGATCCTCTGAATAATATAAATTCGACAATCACATTAAATAAAAGGAAAGAATGGCTTATAAATCTCTCCAACATTGATATTCCGCTACACATTTCCACATTCTTGTCTCTAGGTGAAAAGTTTTGTTTTCCTTACCTGAAACTCTCAAACATAAAAACTCATATCCACAAATCGATCTCCGAACTTGAGTCCAAATTAGATTTTTTACTCGACAAACCTAGACAAATCGAAATTAGAACCAGATTCACTAAAATCTTAAACAAAATAAATATTCCAACATCATTTTCCAACACCAATCAAATTATAAAACACACGTCCTCATTCTTAAAAAACAACCCTCAACTTTTAGTTACACGAGCTGACAAAGGAAATTCAACAGTCATTCTTAACAAATCAGATTACATTACAAAAACTCATAATTTACTCGCAGATTCCTCAACTTAGAAATTAACAAATAGAAATCCCATAAACACTCTACAAAAAGGCATTAACAATATTCTCTCCAGATGGAAAACCCTAAAATTCATTGATGAAACAAAATACAAATACTCAAAAGCTGAAAATTGCAACATATCTCGTCTTTATTGTCTGCCAAAAATTCATAAAAATAATTATCCACTTCGTCCAATAGTATCATCAATAAATAGTCCAACACATAAACTGGCTGAATTTATACAATCTAAACTTTCTAAATTAATCAATACGACTAATTCACACGTCAACGATAGTTTCCACCTAAAACATTCACATTCTAACATCTCAATTCCACTCAACTACAAATTGATCTCGTTTGATGTTGTTTCTCTCTATACCAACATCCCATTACAACTTGTTATTCAAAGCCTTCAAAGAAGATCAAATCTATTTTCAAAAACATTTCCTTTAAACGAAATAATTAAAGCCATGGAATACATCATGTTCTCAACTTTCTTTATATTTGAAAATAAAATTTACCAACAAATCTCAGGGTTACCAATGAGCTCACCTTTGGCTCCAATACGGCATATAGGGCATATGAAAAAGAGAAATTTCTGGGAAAAAAATGAGAAATCATGAATTTTCAGTAAAAAAAATGTGTTTTTGGGAAATAGACCAGAACTTGAATATGTTTTAAATAATTTTTTCTCCGAAAATCTCAAATACGACTAAAATATGAGAAATTGTGAAAAATTTGGAGAAAAATTTGCACTAGGGACCCCTGCGGACCGAAGTCAGGAACGCTACCAACGGGACCATCTCATCGCTTGTAGAATATGTACACTTTCTGGTACTTAGGATTCGCGGCCGGGTGGATGATTAGCTTGTTTTTGGGGATAATGCTTTATCGCTTGATGAAAGTATGAGAATTAATATAAATACGAATATAAATATATTTCCGCTTACTTTTATGAATTATAATTTATTCGACATAAGGACGGGTGTGAGTAAAGCGTAAACAATTTTATATAAGATAAATAAGTTGTAATTTAGATTTATTATTATATTTAAATTAACGTTTAAACTAAAAAAATAAGCGATCAGTGTGCGCGATACATTTTTTTATACATTAATACCGCAGGGAATCAAGAGCTAAATAAGCATTGAAATCATCTAAAAGCCTCCCGCGTACCGTCGGGTGAAGTCACGCGCGAGTCGTGCTCAGATTGTTTTTTCCCTCGAAGCCTTCGTTTCGGTTTGGCCGCACATGAACGTGCTCAGCGTCCATGTGTTGGTGTAGCTGCCGAAGGCGCAGTCGGAAAACTTCGACCGTGCTCGACTCTTTCCGAAGACGTCCGAGCGTCGCCCGCTCACGGACACGCGCTACTATGATTGTGTGATGCGCGCGTAAGAGACTAGAGAAGGGGTAACTTTTACGCGCGATCTGGCTGCACTGTCTGGCTGCACTGTTTCCTGCTCGAGATTTTAGAGATAGTGGCGCCATCCCGGTAGGACCACATTTTTGTAGCCACTTTGAAATGCACAGATCGGCCTCCTCCCACTCTAGCCTCCATGGGGGATGGCGTCGGTTGCGTTCTTGTCGCTCAGTTCATTTCGGTTCGGTGATGAGCAGCGACGCACACGGTGAAACCACCAACCACTAATAACTGGATTTCCGTGGACGCTTTTGGATCGTGATCGCCGTAAGCGTTCGGACTCCTTAGCTCTAGTCTTCTTGATCGGAACGGCCAAGAAGACTAGAGCTAAGGAGTCCGAACGCTTACGGCGATCACGATCCAAAAGCGTCCACGGAAATCCAGTTATTAGTGGTTGGTGGTTTCACCGCGTGCGTCGCTGCTCATCACCGAACCGAAATGAACTGAGCGACAAGAACGCAACCGACGCCATCCGCCAACGATGATTCCTGCTTGTCATCCATGTTGGAATAAAGCGTGTGCCGACCGTGCGGACTAACGAATTTCGCGTTTAATAAAAAATAATTGTGTCTCGGTGTAAAATATATTTATCGTGATCTGCAGCGAAAACTATCGAAGGAGTGTTATGTATTGTCTGATGTTTATAAATAAATTTTGTTTGTTACTGCTTCCGCAACGATAAGAAAACATATCGACTGAATTTCGGTATTTCGTTATTATTTGTTATCTGTGCAACGTATAGTATCATAATATGGGAATATGATGTGTGATAATTTGTAAAACTTTTATCTGGATTAAAAAATTCTTATGAATGTTCTTGTGTTTATAAATTAATTCTGTTACTGCATCCACAACGAAGAAAAAATATTGTCTTAATTTATTTATTTCGTTATTATTCTCTATCTGTACAGCGTATCATCAGTGTGAATATGATGTGATTCAAAATTCGTATCAATTTTCTTGTGTCTATAAATGCATTTTGTAAGTTACTGGTTCTGCAATGAAAAAAAAACATATATTGTCTTAATTTCTGTACTTCGTTATTATTCCCTATCTGTACAGTGTATCATCGGTGGGAATATGATGTGTGAGAATTTGCAAAACCTCAGTCAAGATTGAAAATTCTTATCAATTTTTCTTGTGTCTATAAATGCATTTTGTTAGTTACTGCTTCCACAACAAAAAAAACCATATTGACTTCATTTCTGCATTTAGTTATTATTCTTTATCTGTACAGCGTATATAATATGTGAATATGATATGTGATCATTTGTAAAAGCTTTATCTGGATTCAAAATTCTCATGAATTTTCTTGTATCTAGAAATAAATTTTGTTTGTTACTGCTTCCGCAACGAAAAAAAACATATTGACTTAATTTTTGTATTAAGTTGTTATTCTTTGTCTGTACAGCGTATCATAATGTGTGATAATTTGTAAAAGTTTTGTCTTGATTCAAAATTCTTATGAATTTTCTTGTGTTTATAAATGAATTTTGTTTGTTAGTGCTTCCGCAACGAAAACAAAAATATATTGACTTCATTTCTGTATTGCGTTATTATTATTTATCTGTACAGTGTATTATAATGTATGAATATGATGTGCGATCATTTGTGAAAGTTTTGTATTGACTTCATTTCTGTATTGCGTTATTATTATTTATCTGTACAGTGTATTATAATGTATGAATATGATGTGCGATCATTTGTGAAAGTTTTGTCTGGATTCAAAATTCTCATGAATTTTCGTGTATCTAGAAATAAATTTTGTTTGTTACTACTTCTGCAATGGAAAAAAAACATATTGACTTAATTTGTGTATTTCGTTATTATTCTTTATCTGTATAGCGTATCAAAATGAGTGATAATTTATAGAAGTTTTGTCTAGATTCAAAATTATTATGAATTTTCTTATGTTTATAAATGAATTTTGTTTGTTACTGCTTCCTCAGCGAAAAAAAAAACATTGACTTAATTTCTGTATTTCATTATTATTCTTTATCTGTACAGCGTATCATGATGTCTGGTCTTTGTAAAAGTTTTGTCTGGATTCAAAATTCTCATGAATTTTCTCGGGTCTATAAATAAATTTTGTTTTTTACTGCTTCTGCAATGAAAAGAAACATATTGACTAAATTTCCGCATTTCGTTATTATTCTCCAAAACAATCTATATTATCTATATAAGACTTCTATCTGTCTAATATATAGAAATTTCTTGCACCAACTGGTTTCACAATTAATTTTATCAAATTACCGTTCCATATGAAGAAGCAAAGGGTGCTTTGTGCATATCGTACGGCACTGTTTTTACAATTAATTTGATCAAATTATCGCTGCATATGAAGTAGCAAAGGGCGCTTTCTGCATATTGTACGGCACTGGTTCGTTCCTGATTTCAATTCGGTTCGGTGGAGAGCAGCGCCACCCTTCTCATCTGGATTTCCATGGACGTTTCTTCAACACTGCGTTCGTACTCCTTACCTCTAGTCTTCTTGGGAACGGCATTCGTGGTACTCAAAGTACTGTCAGTAATGTCGGGACACATCCAAAGTTGTCTGTGGCGCTGGGTGCAATGATGGCTCCCTTGTTAGGTTGGCTTCACACGGTACTTGTCGCTAGGCGTGCATGCGAAGCACGGTCGTATATACAGGTCTGGGCACTCCCGTATATTCCGTATACCCCAAAGCGTGCCTCTATCTGATGCCTCTCTTTGCGGAACTGGCCGCAAAAGCGTGGAGCGCTGCTATCTCGGAGGCATGTGCGACAGAGCGCGATGTATGCGCGTATGCGAATTGTCTTTCCCTTCACGTGGCTGTGATGAAAAATTAACACATCCTAAATATTTAGTCGAACACAAAAACTACAAGCATAAACCGAAAATATGACCGATGAGCCATTAGTTAATGATACTCATCGTCTTTGACATGGATATGCTGATTTAACTATCGCTCAATCCAATTACATTTTTTTTCGTTTACGGAAAAGAAGAACATTCGAAATTTACGCGTAGCACGCATTCCTTTCATTAGTAGTAGTAGTAGAAATGTAGTAGAAACTATCAGTAGTCATCATTGGGAATTTTAAATAATGAGACGTGCTCCGGGTTATTTATGTATCCACTTCTGCATCCCGTTTCGGCATCGCAATATATAGACACTTCATCTTTTGTTATTCCGTATTGAATAAAAACCGTGGCTACGATACACTCGACATCATCCTGCCAAAACGAGGTTAGGCCACACGTGGATACGATCGTCACCACACACGTGCATGCCATGCCCCGTAAACGCGGTATATAAACAAAAGTGCCTCCCCTTCACTAGCGCCGCGGTGGAATGCGCAAATAGAGGCGTCACTTAGAGTTACGCATTTTTTAACGGAGTGCCCAGACCTGTATTTACGACCGTGATGCGAAGTGACGCCGCCATTAAAGAGTGACTTACTCATGGAGACTAGAGGTATGCTAGAGGTAAAGGAGTCCGAACGCAGTGTTGGAGAAATGGTCTGAAAAAGCGATGACGGCAACGACTTACACCACCTACCGCGTGGCGGCGCCTCTACTGCGGCGATACCGAAAACGCCGGGAAACGCGGGGAAACGCGGTGATTCGAAATGGTTTGTCGTACATTTTTTCTATAAAATTGATGAGTTGTATTGATATGCTTTTGTTCATAGCTATGAAATGTCAACATATCAGTTATTTGTCGACTTGGAGCCGATCGATACTGCAAATGTTTTATTTTTATTCGGTGACATGAACGATTAAATAACCATAACGCAATCTAACCCCTAATGCAACCCAACCAAATCCTAATCGCTTATTCGATTTCAAAGAGAAGTATTTTTTTCAGGCACGACCAACAAAAATAAAAAAATATAGAATTTACATTAAACCTCAAACCAATCAACAATCCAAACCGAATCTAAACTCCATCCGGGGGGAACTGCTTAAATATTAAACAACTACTTATTCTAGCGATTCAAGTGATAGCTCAATGGTTAGCACGCTGGAATAACTTGCGCCAGAGCCCGGGATTGCACCCTCGTCGGGAAAGTTTTTTTTCGCAATAAATATTGCTCATAAACTAAGTGTCGAAATGAAAAAATCAGTTTTATTTTTGCTCCTAAATGTAAGTAATTTTTTGAAAAAACTGAACGGAAATTATGGACTGCTAATTATAGACGAAAACTCTCGCAAAACAAAAATATTGCCGATGAATGAATAATAAACGTTAATTTCGGGACCACCGATATTTTATTTGTTTCTTACACGCCCATCAAATGTTCACAATGCTCGAAAAACAGATACAAAGGTGGCAGAGATGTGGGATTAAAAAATGTGTACATCTTCCCGATTAGATTGTACATTTACGATGGTTGGTTGTATAATTAATCATTTGTAGTTCGTTGATTTGTTTTTCACCAAAATGAACACGATTTGTATTTCATAAAATTATATATTTTTCAAAATATTTCGCGTTGGTGTGGAACAGCCCATACATTGATGTAGCGCAGGGCAGGCTGGAGGCTCGTTGGCGGTTCCATGGAGCCTAGATACCAGGAGGTTCAGCGGCAATGCAAAGGCGCTGAAAAAAGCGTCCCCGAAAATGTCCTGAAGTGATGGCGCTGGGGTGCAGCGGCACCTACATATATAGTAATATATTGGTCAACGATGTGAAAGTGATCGGATGAGTTTCTAACCTCACGACAGAGCGATCGTGACATCAAACGTCGAAATATCCGCCGATTCATAATTTCCTCATGACGGTTCGGAAAAAAAAACGCAAAAGCGAGAAAAGATCTCAAACTCAAACTCAAAATGGCGGCGATACAGCCCATCTAGAAAAACGTGTTTTTTTTTACATATAGCTTTACGGGAGAACGGTTTTCTCATAAAATATAAGACCTGAAACAAAAACCAACAAAATGATAATTTATATATTATTAGGTATGAGACTACCTAGAAATTTGCTTTCAAATTTTGCAAATAGCACACTTTGAAGGAAATAAATCGAGTTTTTGCCAAAAAAGCAGTAAATTGTTTATAAAAAGAAGTTTACATTTAATCAAAAAACGGCTACGTACTCCCATAAAGAATATGATTGTGAAGCTGCTATCAAAATTTCAAATCGATGCATGCAAAGGTGGTCGAGTAATCCGTCTTTCGAGATCAAAAAAAGTGGTTTCGAGAAAAACGCGTTTAAAGTTGTACGAGCAGCTCAGCGCGCATTCGAAGGCTCTGCGGCCAAATCGATAATTGAACCTTTAAATAAAAAAAATTGCTACAGGACCAATGGCATATTGTTTTTATGACACCAAAATATTTTTAGGAAAGAAAACGTCTTTCCAAAATCCTAGAGTGGTGTCATCCCTTAACACTAATGAGGGTTAGGTACATCATCTGTGATCTGTCTTAGATCGCACCCATGTTTAGCGTATATCTATATACATATAGGTGCCGGAGTACCCCAGCGCCATCATTTCTTGTTCTCGTTTTGGGGACGAGTTGAAAGGCCTCGCTGAACCTCCTGGTATCTAGGCTCCATGGGCGGTTCGTTGAACTTTTTATAGCCATCTGACTTTTGCTGGATACAAGAAATTCTCAACCGCGTATATCAACTGCATTTTGATAATGAATTCTTTTTTGTTTTCAATGAATTAATCTACAATATCTGCGTGCGTACATGAAGGGTATAAAAATTCAGAAATTAACCATTGCAAAAAGTGTTTCGCCGATTTCGCGAGCGAGGCTCGAACTTCTAGCGCTGAGCCTCATTATTCTCGTTCGTGTTGCCTGTTTTTTTTCATGCATTAATATTTTTATTCTAGCAGCACGAATCAAATTGATTACACGCTGTGAGATCGCGAACGCTGATTATTGAAGAAAAAAAATATATCGCAAGAATCGTCAAGGTGAGTTGGAGTCTTCGAATAAATGTGTTTGGCTTAATTGCGACAAAGCCAGTAACGAACATTCGGTGTTGATCGTTTCTTCAACTTCAATTGATAAAAAAAACAAATGTGGCGAGTTACGAAAAATCCTCGATGTGTCTCTCGAGTGAAGAAGAATACAAGGAAGATCGAACAATATTTGCTTGCTGATAAAAATGGTTTAAAAACCAGACTAACAATAAATATCTACGCAATATTTACTGGCCGGTTAAAAGAAATTGTATAATTATCATTTAGTCCAAGGATACATTTTTTCTCTCAAATAAATATTTTCGAAAGTGCCACATTGTTTATCTTGAAAATTGATTAGTTTAAACTGCGGCTGAATGGAACTTGAGTTCATAATTTGTACATCTGTCCCTCGTGTACACACGAGACGTATCGGGGATGGTCAGCCCCTCCGAAGTACGCACAAGCTACGCCCACTCAACATTAATTAATCGAACATTCAATATCTCGGCTGTGTAGCAGTGTACACGCACTTTTTCCCTTTCACGCCTAAATTTATTCGAGACGGTGGTTCGATATTGAGCCTCGAGCGCTCTCAATTGCTCTGGACTCTGAATGTGATCCATGGCATCTTTCTTGATCGCGATACCAATCCGCCGGGCACTACCACATGTGCGTGTCGCTCACCGACGTAGGCCCGCTCAACGGGCGCGCCTGATTGACTGTCTTGAAAAATTAATAACAATTCAGGGGTTGATCTGGAACCCATACATGCTTATATCAATCGTCTCGGAAATTCACCCCCAACCCCGCATTTCACGGATGACATTCCATCGTGGGACACCCGTATAACATAAAATATCACTATTCTTACCCCGTCATTTACTGCGATGGGCAATGCATCTGCAACCAACGAATAGTTCCTGCGGGGAATAATAACGATTTCTCCATCAGGCATTTGTGTACAATCTTCTTTGACCACATCAGAGTCAGAGAAGTGAAGCTCGCACACTAAATCACTCGGAGCAAGCTGGTGTTGGATAGCCTCGCTCCATCGCTGCAGCATATTCTGTAATTTAATATAATTTTTCATTTCAAACCACAAAAAAATGTCAGTGACATGCACTGATATAATAAGTACAGTGAACTTCCGCTAACTCTCGCACTATCAGGATCCTGATCTGCGCGGTGCGATAGTAACCGAAGGACCCTTCTCCGCCACTAAAGAGCAAAAGCATGAGCGAGACTTTCCCTTCAAGCGGGAGGGTCAGCGACAGTTATTCATTAAACAGTTAGCGGGAGTTTGCTGTATTGATAGCATAATCGACAACAAAGCGCTTGGCGGTACTACTATGCGATTTTTAGCTCGACAGGGGAACCGCGTTGACTGGATACTGAGCAGCACTGCTAAGTGCTTTAATGTCGAAAAAAAATGTAGAGCAAAAGACTTACTCCGGGTACTTGAAAAACCGATAGCTGCCGTAATCCAGCACGCGTCCGTTCCGCCCTGACGACACGTCGCCCAGTTCGGCATCCCGGATACGCGCACGGTTTACCCATCTCGACCTCGATGAAGCAATCTGCAAAAGTGAAGAAATTCATTATTGTAAATATTAGATGTCTTGCGCGGTAATATTTTGTTATTGTAATATGCAGGTTGAATAAGTTGAACTGGCGTCTAATTTCCACGCTGCAAGCTAGTATAATGGTTGAAATTAAATATATGTATTTTTTATTAATTTTGTTCCTATTTCAACATGAAATATGCACAATAATCCCTTACTGCAATAGAAATTACGCCGGCTTCGAGCGTGGAAAAAAAACGTCACATATAGCGCCATAACCTCAAGTTATTTAACTGGCAAATTATAATAACAAAATATTACCCCAAATGTCATTAAATATGTAAAAAAATGCCTTCTCCTTACCAGTACGTTATCTTTTACGAGGTAACGAGTCACAATATTTTGCAGGAGCACTTTTTTCACTTTATACACACTTTATACACACGCGAAAGAAATACGCCGCGAATAAAGACGTATAAAACGGAAATAAAACTCAGAGCTCACTTCGTTGTATGACCAACGCGAAACTTCACAGCGGTATCTTTGGAATAAGAGCGCTACCGTGGCTGAATTTCAAACTAGGAAATATCATCGCTTGTACATGTCACTTTTTCACCCATTTCGCCATATGCGTTGGGACTCCTTTACTCTAGTCTCCATGGACTTACTCCCGGAGCAAATAATAGTACTAACACTGAAAGTCTCCAGTATTCTGTAAACCCGCTCAGTTCCGCAGTTTTAATTTGTTATTAATTTGCTCATCTTCGATCACGCGATAAAACATGGTCCTTTATGGCCCGAGATACTATTTCTAACCGCTATAGTACCATGGAGGCTCGAGTACAACAAACTATTTCGGCTGAAATAATTCCACGTAGGAGAGCAATTATCGTGACAGCTGTAGTTACTGCTTTTAAACTTAGACGAGTACTTGAACAACGAAAACGTAGATTGTGGAGTCGCGAGTGGCTGCTACGGCGTGATACAGGACAGAATGTTCCGAATATGGCATTTAGTGAGGTCCGGTATGTATCCATAACATTGCACTTTATTTGTTATAAATTTTTGGATTTTTAATTTTATACTTGACTTTTTAATGTATATTTATACTAAATTTTTGTTTAGCCCTGAAGATCCTGCCAGTTTCACCAATTATACTCGAATGTTGGAAGATGAGTGGAATGAGTTGCTGACACTTCTGACGCCGCTCATAAAAAAGCAGGATACCGTTATGCGTCAAGCTATATAACCGAGGGACAGACTCACTGTGACTCTCCGATATTTAGCAACGGGCAATACCTTTCAAGATTTAAGATACTCTACTCGCATAGCTCCAAACACAATTTCAAAAGTGATTGATGAAACTTTAAGAGCAATAGTAGAAGTACTTGACTCAAAAGTATGGAATTTCCTATCAACGCCGGAGGAATGGCAGGTCATCGCTGACAAATTCGACACTTTATGGAATTTCCCTCATTGCATCGGTGCGCTGGAAACACATCAATTTTCGTCCCCCTCGAAGTGATGGATCGATTTACTGCTATTATAAGGGAAAAGACAGCATTGTGCTTCTGGTTCTCGTCGATGCTGAATATAGATTTTTGTTCGTTGACGTCAGAAGAAATGGACGTATGCACAATTCTACTGTTTTGCGTGAGGGCCCATTATGGACTAAAATCAACGACGGAACGTTAAACTTACCTGCTCCATGTGAAATTCCAGGGTTTTGTCACAAATTACCGTACGTGATTGTCTGTGACGACGCATTTGCCGTACAACCTAATTTGTTGAAGCCTTATCCGGATAGAAATTTGACTCTTGACGAAAGAATATTTAACTACAGATTAAGCCGTGCTCGCAGAACTGTTGAAAACGCTTTTGGCATACTGGCAAACAGATGGCGAGTTTTACTTTTTACGATATCTCTTTCCGTTCAAAAAGTAGAGACAATAACTTACGCGTGTGTGCTTTTACATAATTATTTGATCAATAAATCTAACAATAATAATGCAGTACAGTTATCCGAAAGGCAGAATGCTTCCCAATATCTAAGAAATAACCGTAGCAGTAATGAAGCATTAGAGATACGAGATAAATTTTGTGAATACTTTAATACTGCAGGCATAGTGCCATTTCAGTATACCGCTATTGAATGAGGTAATTATTAATTGTTAGTAGTTTTACGAGCAAGTTCATATTATTTATTTATTTATTCATTTATTTACTAGCATTCTGTCCGCGGCTTGTATTTGTATGTGACTGTATTTGTACCATGCTACAAAAATAAATGAATGTCATTACAGGTTCTATATTATTCGAATTTTGTTTGTGCACGAAAGACTTTTGAAAATATCTTTTTGAATATAACAGCATCGACAATTTTCAAAGAAATCCACCCTCCTAAATTCCATAGATTTTAAATGAAAAATAATTTTAATGCAGACTCGAGATTTGGACGATTTTAATCACCCGACAATACTCATTGAACACCTTTTGTATTATACGCATACATACAGGGTGACAATTTTAATGTGGCCATGCTTTTTTTGAGGGCCTTGCGCGAAGATTTTGGGTCTGAAAAAAATATGATTTTGAATGGTTTTTCGAGCCTTTTTCGAAAAAAAATACGGCAGATTTTTGTCTTGAAAAATGTACGCCAGAAGAAATAAGGCATTGCGAAAAAAAACGCAAAATACATTCCGAGCACATGAGATTGAAGTTTTTTAAATTCCGCATACAATGCACTCCGGAAAACTTGATTTGCGCCCGCCATCATGGTGGAAAAAATTGTTAAAAGTACGCCGTAAAGTGGCAATTTGCGTGAAACAAGCGATTTAAGTCAGACGCGATCGTGCTATGGGATGTCCTAGCTTGGTACGTTACAGCTGCAACTTCCGAATGTTCGGCTGTCACACGAAGGTGGTTGAGAATCCCTTGACCCGCGAATGAGCTAAGGGATCTGAATTTGTACCCATCCGAGTCCATTGCAGAGAATATGGTCAATTTCGAAAAAGTTCGAAAATTCCATGTACTGCAAATAATATTTTGAATAATTTGGAATTCGTTTCCAGCTCTTGGATACATCATTTTGAAAAAAAAAAAACTTTAACAGAGATTAGGGAAAATTTACAGACCTTTTCCCATTACGCGTATGATTTTTCCCACATTCATTACTGCAAGCATTGTGTGAGCGTGTGCGTGCATGAGGATGCACGAGTGCACACGCGCGTGTGCGTAATATGGACATTTGCCACGTTTCGAGCGCGCTCGGAACTCGGGTTCGGAGAGCACGCTACGCGGTTCGGTCCGAACGCATCGTCAAACGTCAAAACGCGTTATTTGACGTTTCGGATTAGTCAGCTGATATTGTCAGCTGATACCATCTTGGATATGCAGATTTAGCGCACACACGTCGAACTGTCGTCGAAAGGCCAAATTTGACGCGTGATTTGACGTTTCATCAATCGTCTGCTATTAATTTCTGACATCTTGGGCAAATGGGGAGCACGCGCGTTGAAGGTTTGCCGAAATGCACTGTTTGGCGCGTGATTTGATATTACGTGATATCGCCGGCCATGATTGTTTGCCATTTTGGATGTGCTAAATCATGATTCGAGACGGCGAGCGATTATCTCTAGAGTTATTTAACATTTCGATTCGAATAAAAATCTACAGTACGTGTCTTTGTCTTTTTTGCGTTCACAAGACGTAAATGAAAACACAAGTACGTACTGGAAAAAGGTGTTTTTAATGATTAATTGAAAAATACCGAACATCGGAACAAAAACAAGTTTGGTATTTTTTTCAGACAAGTTGACCGTGCCTCTACCTGGAGCGCCGATTCGATTTCTATCTACGCAATAAATAATTAATACATGTCTGCGATGGTTCTGAAGGCGTAAACCAGTTATTCCATAATGATGATTATGGTTCTGGGGGATGGGTTCGGAAATCCCCGATATGACTGTCCCGAGCTTATGTTCGCTTTTACCTTACTTTCGGTTATTTTGCGTCAAAGGGTATCGAGACGCTCCGTGGACGGTTTCAAGCGCATTTGTTGATTGACAAAGGTAAAAGCAATGGTGATGGTGGTTCTGGGGAATTCGATACGCCACATGGACGACGATTATAAGCGCATTTATTAATAAAAATAAAAGCAATGATTGTGATGATTCTGGGGTACCTGATTGGACATGCCTGAAATGACGGCATCGAGTTCTTCTCTGCTTTTACCTGTATTTCTATCATATCGCATCAAATACAATAACGAGGATTTAAGGATCATTACGGGCGCATTTCTTAATAAACAAAGATAAAAGCAATGATTGTGCGGATTCTGGGGGACCCGAATGGACATTACTAATATGACGGCGTCGAGTTCCTCTCTGCTTTTACCTTTATTTCTGTCATATTGCTTCAAATACAATGACGACAATTTGAGGATGATTTCAGGCGCCTTCGTTAATAAAAAAAGGTAAAAGCAATGATTGTGATGAATCTTGGGGATCCGAATGGATATTACTAATATGACGGCATTGAGTTCTTCTCTGCTTTTACCTTTATTTCTGTCATATTGCTTCAAATACTATGACGACGATTTGAGGATGATTTCAGGCGCATTTGTTAATAAAAAAAGGTAAAAGCAGTGATTGTGATGAATCTGGACGACCCGAATGGGCATTGCTAATATGATGGCATCGAGTTCTTCTCTGCTTTTACCTTTCTTTCAGTCATACCGCATCGAATAAAATGACGAAGATTTGGGGATGATAACAGGCGCATTTGTTAATAAACAAAGGTAAAAGCAATGATTGTGCCGATTCTGCGGCACCCAATTGGACAGGCCTGATATGACGGCATCGAGTTCTTCTCTGCTTTTACCTTTCTTTCTGTCATATCGCATCAAATACACTGACGACGATTTGAAGACGATTACAGGCGCATTTTTTAATAAAAAAAGATAAAAGCAATAATTGTGCTCATTCTGGGGGACCCGAATGGACATTACTAACATGACGGCATCGAGTTCTTCTCTGCTTTTACCTTTATTTCTGTCATATTGCTTCAAATACAATGACGACGATTTGAGGATGATTTCAGGCGCATTTGTTAATAAAAAAGGTAAAAGCAATGACTGTGATGAATCTGGGGAACCCGAATGAATATTACTAATATGACGGCATCGAGTTCTTCTCTGCTTTTACCTTTGTTTCTGTCATATTGCTTCAAATACAATGACGACGATTTGATGATGATTTCAGGCGCATTTGTTAATAAAAAAAGGTAAAAGCAATAATTGTGATGAATCTAGGGGACCCGACTGGGCATTGCTAATATGACGGCATCGAGTTCTTCTCTGCTTTTACCTTTATTTCTATCATATCGCATCGAATAAAATGACGAAGATTTGGGGATGATAACAGGCGCATTTGTTAATAAACAAAGGTAAAAGCAATGGTTGTGTCGATTCTGGGGGACCCAATTGGACAGGCCTGATATGACGGCATCGAGTTCTTCTCTGCTTTTACCTTTGTTTCTGTCATATTGCTTCAAATACAATGACGACGATTTGATGATGATTTCAGGCGCATTTGTTAATAAAAAAAGGTAAAAGCAATAATTGTGATGAATCTAGGGGACCCGACTGGGCATTGCTAATATGACGGCATCGAGTTCTTCTCTGCTTTTACCTTTATTTCTATCATATCGCATCGAATAAAATGACGAAGATTTGGGGCTGGTAACAGGCGCATTTGTTAATAAACAAAGGTAAAAGCAATGGTTGTGTCGATTCTGGGGGACCCAATTGGACAGGCCTGATATGACGGCATCGAGTTCTTCTCTGCTTTTACCTTTCTTTCTGTCATATCGCATCAAATACACTGACGACGATTTGAAGACGATTACAGGCGCATTTGTTAATAAAAAAAGATAAAAGCAATAATTGTGCTCATTCTGGGGGACCCGAATGGACATTACTAACATGACGGCATCGAGTTCTTCTCTGCTTTTACCTTTATTTCTGTCATATTGCTTCAAATACAATGACGACGATTTGAGGATGATTTCAGGCGCATTTGTTAATAAAAAAAGGTAAAAGCAATGGTTGTGTCGATTCTGGGGGACCCAATTGGACAGGCCTGATATGACGGCACCGAGTTCTTCTCTGCTTTTACCTTTATTTCTGTCATATTGCTTCAAATACTTTGATGCGATACGACAGAAATAAAGGTAAAAGCAGAGAAGAACTCGATGCCGTCATATTAGCAATGTCCATTCGGGTCTTCCAGAATTTGCACAATCATTGCTTTTATCTTTGTTTGTTAAGAAATGCGCCTGTAATCATCCTTAAATCGTCGTCATTTTATTTGATCCAATATGACAGAAATAAAGGTAAAAGCAGAGAAGAACTCGATGCCGTCATATTAGCAATGCCCAGTCGGGTCCCCTAGATTCATCACAATTATTGCTTTTACCTTTTTTTATTAATAAATGCGCCTGAAATCATCATCAAATCGTCGTCATTGTATTTGAAGCAATATGACAGAAACAAAGGTAAAAGCAGAGAAGAATTCGATGCCGTCATATTAGTAATATTCATTCGGGTTCCCCAGATTCATCAGAGTCATTGCTTTTACCTTTTTTTATTAACAAATGCGCCTGAAATCATCCTCAAATCGTCGTCATTGTATTTGAAGCTATATGACAGAAATAAAGGTAAAAGCAGAGAAGAACTCGATGCCGTCATATTAGTAATATCCATTCGGTTCCCCCAGATTCATCACAATCATTGCTTTTACCTTTTTTTATTAACAAATGCGCCTGAAATCATCCTCAAATCGTCGTCATTGTATTTGAAGCAATATGACAGAAATAAAGGTAAAAGCAGAGAAGAACTCGATGCCGTCATATTAGTAATATCCATTCGGTTCCCCCAGATTCATCACAATCATTGCTTTTACCTTTTTTTATTAACAAATGCGCCTCAAATCATCCTCAAATTGTCGTCATTGTATTTGAAGCAATATGACAGAAATAAAGGTAAAAGCAGAGAAGAACTCGACGCCGTCATATTAGTAATGTCCATTCGGGTCCCCCAGAATCGGCACAATCATTGCTTTTATCTTTGTTTATTAAGAAATGCGCCCGTAATGATACTTAAATCCTCGATATTGTATTTGATGCGATATGACAGAAATACAGGTAAAAGCAGAGAAGAACTCGATGCCGTCATATTAGCAATGTTCATTCGGGTCCCCCAGATTCATCACAATCATTGCTTTTATCTTTGTTTATTTAGAAATGTGCCCGTAATCACCCTTAAATCGTCGTTATTGTATTTGATACGATATGACAGAAATAAAGGTAAAAGCAGAGAAGAACTCGATGCCGTAATATTAGCAATGCCCATTCGGGTCCCCCAGAATGAGCACAATTATTGCTTTTACCTTTTTTTATTAACAAATGCGCCTGAAATCATCCTCAAATCGTCGTGATAGTATTTGAAGCAATATGACAGAAATAAAGGTAAATGCAGAGAAGAACTCAATGAGGTCATAATAGTAATATCCATTCGGGTCCCCCAGATTCATCACAATCATTGCTTTTGCCTTTTTTATTAACAAATGCGCCTGAAATCATCCTCAAATTGTCGTCATTGTATTTGAAGCAATATGACAGAAATAAAGGTAAAAGCAGAGAACTCGATGCCGTCATATTAGCAATGTCCATTCGGGTCCCCCAGATTCATCACAATCATTGCTTTTATCTTTGTTTATTAAGAAATGTGCCCGTAATCACCCTTAAATCGTCGTTATTGTATTTGATACGATATGACAGAAATAAAGGTAAAAGCAGAGAAGAACTCGATGCCGTCATATTAGCAATGCCTATTCGGGTCCCCCAAAATGAGCACAATTATTGCTTTTACCTTTTTTTTATTAACAAATGCGCCTGCAATCATCCTCAAATCGTCGTCATAGTATTTGAAGCAATATGACAGAAATAAAGGTAAAAGCAGAGAAGAACTCAATGAGGTCATAATAGTAATATCCATTCGGGTCCCCCAGATTCATCACAATCATTGCTTTTACCTTTTTTTATTAACAAATGCGCCTGGAATCATCCTCAAATCGTCGTCATTGTATTTGAAGCAATATGACAGAAATAAAGGTAAAAGCTGAGAAGAACTCGATGCCGTCATGTTAGTAATGTCCATTCGGGTCCCTCAGAATGAGCACAATTATTGCTTTTATCTTTTTTTATTAACAAATGCGCCTGTAATCGTTTTCAAATCGTCGTCAGTGTATTTGATGCGATATGACAGAAAGAAAGGTAAAAGCAGAGAAGAACTCGGTGCCGTCATATCAGGCCTGTCCAATTGGGTCCCCCAGAATCGACACAACCATTGCTTTTACCTTTTTTTATTAACAAATGCGCCTGAAATCATCCTCAAATCGTCGTCATTGTATTTGAAGCAATATGACAGAAATAAAGGTAAAAGCAGAGAAGAACTCGATGCCGTCATGTTAGTAATGTCCATTCGGGTCCCCCAGGATGAGCACAATTATTGCTTTTATCTTTTTTTATTAACAAATGCGCCTGTAATCGTCTTCAAATCGTCGTCAGTGTATTTGATGCGATATGACAGAAAGAAAGGTAAAAGCAGAGAAGAACTCGATGCCGTCATGTTAGCAATATCCATTCGGGTCCCCCAGAATGAGCACAATTATTGCTTTTATCTTTTTTATTAACAAATGCGCCTGTAATCATCTTCAAATCGTCGTCATTGTATTTGATGCGATACGACAGAAATAAAGGCAAAATCAGAGAAGAACTTGATGCCGTCATATTAGCAATGTCCATTCGGGTCCCACAGAATGAGCACAATTATTCCTTTTATCTTTTTTTATTAACAAATGCGCCTGTAATCATCCTCAAATCCTCGACGTTGTATTTGATGCGATACGACAGAAATAAAGGTAAAAGCAGAGAAGAACTCGATGCCGTCATATTAGCAATGTCCATTCGGGTCTTCCAGAATTTGCACAATCATTGCTTTTATCTTTGTTTGTTAAGAAATGCGCCTGTAATCATCCTTAAATCGTCGTCATTTTATTTGATCCAATATGACAGAAATAAAGGTAAAAGCAGAGAACAACTTGATGCCGTTATATTAGCAATGCCCAGTCGGGTCCCCTAGATTCATCACAATTATTGCTTTTACCTTTTTTTTATTAACAAAGGCGCCTGAAATCATACTCAAATTGTCGTCAATGTATTTGAAGCAATATGACAGAAACAAAGGTAAAAGCAGAGAAGAATTCGATGCCGTCATATTAGTAATAGTCATTCGGGTTCCCCAGATTCATCAGAGTCATTGCTTTTACCTTTTTTTATTAACAAATGCGCCTGGAATCATCCTCAAATCGTCGTCATTGTATTTGAAGCAATATGACAGAAATAAAGGTAAAAGCTGAGAAGAACTCGATGCCGTCATGTTAGTAATGTCCATTCGGGTCCCCCAGAATGAGCACAATTATTGCTTTTATCTTTTTTTATTAACAAATGCGCCTGTAATCGTTTTCAAATCGTCGTCAGTGTATTTGATGCGATATGACAGAAAGAAAGGTAAAAGCAGAGAAGAACTCGGTGCCGTCATATCAGGCCTGTCCAATTGGGTCCCCCAGAATCGACACAACCATTGTTTTTACCTTTTTTTATTAACAAATGCGCCTGAAATCATCCTCAAATCGTCGTCATTGTATTTGAAGCAATATGACAGAAATAAAGGTAAAAGCAGAGAAGAACTCGATGCCGTCATGTTAGTAATGTCCATTCGGGTCCCCCAGGATGAGCACAATTATTGCTTTTATCTTTTTTTATTAACAAATGCGCCTGTAATCGTCTTCAAATCGTCGTCAGTGTATTTGATGCGATATGACAGAAAGAAAGGTAAAAGCAGAGAAGAACTCGATGCCGTCATGTTAGTAATGTCCATTCGGGTCCCCCAGAATGAGCACAATTATTGCTTTTATCTTTTTTTATTAACAAATGCGCCTGTAATCGTCTTCAAATCGTCGTCAGTGTATTTGATGCGATATGACAGAAAGAAAGGTAAAAGCAGAGAAGAACTCGATGCCGTCATGTTAGCAATGTCCATTCGGGTCCCCCAAAATGAGCACAATTATTGCTTTTATCTTTTTTATTAACAAATGCGCCTGTAATCATCCGCAAATCGTCGTCATTGTATTTGATGCGATACGACAGAAATAAAGGCAAAATCAGAGAAGAACTTGATGCCGTCATATTAGCAATGTCCATTCGGGTCCCACAGAATGAGCACAATTATTGCTTTTATCTTTTTTTATTAACAAATGCGCCTGTAATCATCCTCAAATCCTCGACGTTGTATTTGATGTGATACGACAGAAATAAAGATAAAAGCAGAGAAGAACTCGATGCCGTCATATTAGCAATGTCCATTCGGGTCTTCCAGAATTTGCACAATCATTGCTTTTATATTTGTTTGTTAAGAAATGCGCCTGTAATCATCCTTAAATCGTCGTCATTTTATTTGATCCAATATGACAGAAATAAAGGTAAAAGCAGAGAAGAACTTGATGCCGTTATATTAGCAATGCCCAGTCGGGTCCCCTAGATTCATCACAATTATTGCTTTTACCTTTTTTTTATTAACAAAGGCGCCTGAAATCATACTCAAATTGTCGTCAATGTATTTGAAGCAATATGACAGAAACAAAGGTAAAAGCAGAGAAGAATTCGATGCCGTCATATTAGTAATAGTCATTCGGGTTCCCCAGATTCATCAGAGTCATTGCTTTTACCTTTTTTATTAACAAATGCGCCTGGAATCATCCTCAAATCGTCGTCATTGTATTTGAAGCAATATGACAGAAATAAAGGTAAAAGCTGAGAAGAACTCGAAGAACCCATCCCCCAGAACCATAATCATCATTATGGAATAACTGGTTTACGCCTTCAGAACCATCGCAGACATGTATTAATTATTTATTGCGTAGATAGAAATCGAATCGGCGCTCCAGGTAGAGGCACGGTCAACTTGTCTGAAAAAAATACCAAACTTGTTTTTGTTCCGATGTTCGGTATTGTTCAATTAATCATTAAAAACACCTTTTTCCAGTACGTAGTTGTGTTTTCATTTACGTCTTGTGAACGCAAAAAAGACAAAGACACGTACTGTAGATTTTTATTCGAATCGAAATGTTAAATAACTCTAGAGATAATCGCTCGCCGTCTCGAATCATGATTTTGCACATCCAAAATGGCAAACAATCATGGCCGGCGATATCACGTAATATCAAATCACGCGCCAAACAGTGCATTTCGGCAAACCTTCAACGCGCGTGCTCCCCATTTGCCCAAGATGTCAGAAATTAATAGCAAACGATTGATGAAACGTCAAATCACGCGTCAAATTTGGCCTTTCGACGACAGTTCGACGTGGGTGCGCTAAATCTGCATATCCAAGATGGTATCAGCTGACAATATCAGCTGACTAATCCGAAACGTCAAATAACCCGTTTTGACGTTTGACGATGCGTTCGGACCGAACCGCGTAGCGTGCTCTCCGAACCCGAGTTCAGAGCGCGCTCGAAACGTGGCAAATGTCCATATTACGCACACGCGCGTGTGCACTCGTGCATCCTCATGCACGCACACGCTCACACAATGCTCGCAGTAATGAATGTGGGAAAAATCATACGCGTAATGGGAAAAAGTCTGTAAATTTTCCCTAATCTGTGTTAAAGTTTTTTTTTTCAAAATGATGTGTCCAAGAGCTGGAAACGAATTCCAAATTATTCAAAATATTATTTGCAGTACATGGAATTTTCGAACTTTTTCGAAATTGACCATATTCTCTGCAATGGACTCGGATGGGTACAAATTCAGATCCCTTAGCTCATTCGCGGGTCAAGGGATTCTCAACCACCTTCGTGTGACAGCCGAACATTCGGAAGTTGCAGCTGTAACGTACCAAGCTAGGACATCCCATAGCACGATCGCGTCTGACTTAAATCGCTTGTTTCACGCAAATTGCCACTTTACGGCGTACTTTTAACAATTTTTTCCACCATGATGGCGGGCGCAAATCAAGTTTTCCGGAGTGCATTGTATGCGGAATTTAAAAAACTTCAATCTCATGTGCTCGGAATGTATTTTTCGTTTTTTTTCGCAATGCCTTATTTCTTCTGGCGTACATTTTTCAAGACAAAAATCTGCCGTATTTTTTTCGAAAAAGGCTCGAAAAACCATTCAAAATCATATTTTTTTCAGACCCAAAATCTTCGCGCAAGGCCCTCAAAAAAAGCATGGCCACATTAAAATTGTCACCCTGTATATGCAACAGCACTCAAAAAAACGCTCAATATTGCAATTTGCAAATTGCTTCTTCGAGATTTAGCATGATGCTCAAATTTTCCTCTATGAGGAATTATTTTTTTAATTTCGGCTTCCTCATAGAGAAACCTTTGATCGTGCTAAATCTTGAGGCAGCAATATGCAAATTTCCATTTGCAGCGTTTTTTGAGCAATTTCATCAGAATGAATTTTTTTTATTTTTCATACCATTTTAAACTCATCGACCGATTTTTTCCTGCTTTAGGAGGCCTAAAGAAAGCGTTTTTTGGGGAATTTTTTTAGGATAGAATAAAATAAGCAACTCTAGCGAACTTTTCAGATTATTTTATTGCATATTTGAACATTATAAAACAAATTTTTGAGAGAAAAATATTGAAACGCAGCCGATTTTTATGCACATTTGTGCAATTATAGTTTCCAATCGGCGGGAAAGATGAAGCTCGTAATTTTCGTCTGAAACAAAAAAACCAAAGGAAAGTTCAATAGCCATATATTTTCCTTCTATGTGAGCTAACAAAGTTGTTGAAAAAGTTTTTTAAAATCATTTTTATAGCACGTCGAAGTTTAAAAAAAAACGTTTTTTCTTTCCAAACGAAAAAAAGTTATAGTTTCATGATTTTTTCTGCTTTTTGTTAGTTCACATAGAAGGAAAATATATGATAATTGAAATTTTCTTTGGTTTTTTTGTTTACGACGTAAATTACGAGCTTCATCTTTCCCGCCGATTGGAAACTGCAATTGCACAAATGTGCATAAAAATCGGCTGCGTTTGAATATTTTTCCCCCAAAAAAATTGTTTTCTAATGTTCAAATATGCAATAAAGAAATCTGAAAAGTAAGGTAGACTTGCTTATTTTTTTCTGGCCTAAAAAAATCCCCAAAAAAGCCCTTTTTTAGGCCTACTAAAGCAGGATCCCCCCTTAACCGGTCGACTGATGTTCTCTAAATTCAATGCTAACCTTCCAATTATGATACTCTATTTATAAAAAATAGCCATAAATTTTTAAATTTGTGGAAGTTAGAGCATTCAAAGAGTTCTTTTTTAATTTCCAAATGCCGTAAAATTCGTACATTTTTTTAGTGAATTCGATAAAATTCTCAGAGAATGAAGAGCTTGTATAGGTGAACATCTGTGCAAGACCTGTAGCTCAAACCGTTCTCGAGCTATAAACGTTTGAATTTTACAGTGCCAGAAAACGCACACACGCACGCATGCACACACATATACACACACGGACATTTTTTCTGGATATGATTTGTCGATGTTGTGGAACATTTTGAGCACATTGACATTAAAAATTGGACAAACATTTTTTTTCACCATCACAAAGGAAAATCCATCGTAAATCAGCAGAAAAATACAAGCTACCATCATTATTGTTATACGAGAAAAATAAAATAAACCGTATGTTATGAATATTATTTTATTTGCAATAAATATCTAAATACAAAGTTTGTATGTAGAGTTCTTTTCTTCCGTGTTATGCATACTTTTTATTTACTTGTTACTTTTTTTATCGTTGGTAGTCGGTAGTTTTTGCATTAATAATTAATTGGGTGACTTGATTCATTACTTCTAGCTTTAATTCTTCATCTTGAAAGTCTCGCAGTAAGCTTCCCATGAACGTTAAAAATCCGTCTACTCAGTCCGGAGTTGAGTTTGTCGGAGGCGTATTTACGGCGATAGGTGCATTTATTGAATTTGTTAAATTCTTTATGAGGGTAGACAATTCGTCGCTGTCGTCCAATCGAGGATTCTTTTTTTTACGCCTAACTGATGTGCATACTTCAGACGTTGAAGAGCCGGATTGCGTCAAAGTACGGGGACGTGGAAATAAATCTTCTTCCTCGTTGCTGGCCGTCACTGATGACAAGGATGATGAGCGACTCTTTTGTGGAGATGGTGATGGTGATAAACGTCTAGGTCTGTACAGTGAAGTGCTATTTGTGTCCAACCCTTGTTTTGCCGAAGAAGGCCTACAAAGATTTTCCTACGCTTGAATCGTCTCGTCAAGCTCTGGGATAAAAACAGCCTCCGCGTACTCAATGTTCTCGTAACAATTTGCATCTTCGGAGTTCTCTTCAATTATGTGTGTCGCTGTACCCTACAAACAAAAAGGCATGAGTTTTGCATTCTCAAAGTTTTTTTTTTAAGTTTTATCATTTTTAGCATTACCTGACTCAGCGGCACATTGGACAGCGAAACCTCACTATCGAAGGAAGTCCTGTTCCTACGCGGGATCACGTAGGATTCGAGGAACAAGAGCTTGTCATAATACCACAGGCTCGGCGTATAAACCGAAAAATGTTTACATAAATGTTTATTATATTGATTATATTTTTAAATTTAGGTTAGCTTAGATTTTTTAGTTATAGTAAAAAATACTCACGTGAAAGGTGCCACTCCCGCTTTTTAAAGAGGATTTCATTTTGGAATGCTCGATGTTGAATTGATTTCTCAAATTGTGAAATTTGTTTAAGCACCTTTGGCCTTAACCTCAAAACTGCGTTGCTCACTCTATTAAGAGCCGCAGTTCGAAGATGCTTATTATGGTAATTCGGAGTATTTGCTGCATATAAACACGGTTCTTCTTTGTGTGCGTCAATTAAAACATTTATTTGCACTGAAGACCACTTTTCAGTCATTTTTTAAATTCAATGTAGCACGAAAAAAATGCAAACACGCAAGCAAGCCGTCACGAAAAATAGCACACGCTCTATCACCGACATCCAGCACGCGACCACGCTTCAGAGCCAGCAGTGACGTCACTTTCTCGCAGCGCTCCCAACAGAGCAGCCATCCTAGTACCCCGCAAGCAATCCAGCAGCAAAACAAGCGTCGTGCGCAGCGGGCTTAACGCTTGTGCTTGAGCTTGGCGTCTATGCAGTTTTTACCTGTATCACAGACCAGTCTACACGTTAACTTCAAAAACAGTTAAAAGGGGAGCACGTAAAAAGTTTCGAAACGTGTCGCAGTGAACGGAGTTTAAACAAAAAGAAACTGTTGGAACTCGTAAAAAGTTTCGAGGCGAATCACAATTTACGGCGTGATCGAAATAAGCAATTGGAACCACGTAAAACGTATCGGAGTGTATCAGTGTATGGCGTAACCTCAATAAATAATTAATAACACGTGAAAATTTGTACAAAAGTTTTGCATGTAATTACTCGGCATAATGAACAACGATTTTTACCCAATTCCGATAATTAATTTGATGATGATTTTGAGGAAATTGTGAATAGATTTTGATGGCGGCTTGATAATCGAAAGCCAAGCGGTTTGAGTTCGTTTTAAATAAAGCGGGGTGGCGCTTCTATCACCGGTTTTACCACCATAAGCAATTACATATCCCTAAATATGTCTTCCTTCTGGAAGGGAGAGCCGAGTTGTGACTATGAAACAAGGACGCCTCTGAGATTCAAGGAAGCTTTCATTAAGGCGTCCTTTATCCTTGAGATAAGGAGAGACTATGAATACGGGTATAAGTGACGCCTCTCTTTGCGCATTCCACCGCGGCGCTAGTGAAGGGGAGGCACTTTTGTTTATACCGCGTTTACGGGGCATGGCATGCGCGTAGTTGTAGTGACGGTCGTATGTACGTGTGGCCTAACCTCGTTTTGGCAGGGAGATTTCGAGTGTATCGTAGCCACGGTTTTTATTCAATACGGAATAATAAAAGACGAAGTGTCTATAAATTGCGATGCCGAAGCGGTGCATGATTCCGGGATGATAAAGTGGATACATAAATAACCCGGAGCACGTCTCATTATTTAAAATTCCCAATGACGAAGAGTTGCGTGCTACGCGTAAATTTCGAATGTCCACCCTTTCCATAAACGAAAAAAAATAGAATTGGATTGAGCGATAGTTAAATCGGCATATCCATGTCAAAGACGATGAGTATCATTAACTAATGGCTCACCGCTCGTATTTTCGGTTTATGCTTTTAGTTTTTGTGTTCGACTAATTATTTAGGATGTATAAATTTTTCATCACGGCCACGTGACGGGAAAGAGAATTCGCATGCGCGCATGCATGGCGCTCTGTCGCACATGCTGCCGTGATAGCAGCGCTCCACGCTTTTGCGGCCAGTTCCGCAGAGAGGCGTCAGATGGAGGCACGCTTTGGGGTATACGGAATATACGGGAGTGCCCAGACCTGTACACATGGAGACTAGAGTAAAGGAGCCCGAACGCAATGCTGGCGAAATGGTTGTGAAAGTGATGAATGATCCGCGGATTGTACCCGCCAGCTACCACTGCTGGCTCCGTCCGCGCGGTGATTTTGAATCGTCGATCAGTGCAGCCAGATCGCGCGTAAAAGTTACCCCCTCTCTAGTCTCTTACGCGCCCATCACCCAATCATAGTAGCGCCTGTCCGTGAGCGAATGACGCTCGGACGTCTTCGGAAAGAGCCGAGCACGGTCGAAGTTTCCCGACCGCGCCTTCGGCAGCTACACCAACACATGGACGCTGAGCACGTTCATGTGCGGCCAAGCCGAAACGAAGGTTGCGAGGGAAAAAGCAATCTGAGCACGACTCGCGCGTGATGTCACCCGACGGCACGCGGGAGGCTTTTAGATGATTTCAATGCTTATTTAACTCTTGATTCTCTGCATTATTGATGTATACAAAAAAATGTATGGCGCACTCTGCTCGCTTATTTTTTAGTTTATACGTTAATTTAAATATAGTAATAAATCTCAATTACAACTTATTTATCTTATATAAAATTGTTTACGCTTTACTCACACCCGTTCCTATGCCAAATAAATTATAATTCAAAAAAGTAAGCCGAAATATATTTATATTCGTATTATTATATTAATTCTCATACTTTCATCAAGCAATAAAGCATTATCCCCAAAAAGAAGCCAATCATCCATCCGGCCGCGAATCGTAAGTACCAGAAAGTGCACATATTCTACAAGCGATGAGATGGTCCGTTGGTAGCGTTCCTGGCTTCGGTCCGTAGGGGCCCATAGTGCAAATTTTTCTCCAAATTTTTCATAATTTCTCATATTTTAGTCGTATTTGAGATTTTCGGAGAAAAAATGATTTACTTAAAACAGATTCAAGTTCTGGTCTATTTCCCAAAAACACATTTTTTTTTTACTGAAAATTCATGATTCCTAATTTTTTCCCGGAAATTTCTCTTTTTCCTATGACCTGAGTGAACGGCTGCGGACATATTCGGAGAAAAGGTAAAGATGAAAAGAAATGAGATTTTCGTAAAAAAAAATTATTATTTTTTTTTTCGGAAATTTCCCTTTCTCCTATTACCTGAGTGAATGGCTGCGAAAATATTCGGAGAAAATTTAGAGATGAAAAAAATGAGATTTTCGTAAAAAAACTTATCATTTTTTTTCCGGAACTTTTTCTTTTTCCTATTGAGTGGACGGCTGCGGAGATATTCGGAGAAAAGTTATAGATGAAAAAAATGAGATTTTCGCAAAAAAAACTTACATTTTTTTATCCCTCATAATTCTGAGAAATAATGAATTTCCGAAATGTTTGCAAACAATATTTTCCTTAGGGGGTAACACCACTGTAACGGCCTGCCACGAAGTGTTTTAGACAAATAATACTTGGGGTAATTATTAAGCATATATTGAAGGATATTGCAAAAAAATTTTATGAGAAAATATTACGAAATGACGACACTACAGCAAATTCTTCCGAGCCATGTTGAACTTAAGGTGCTATGCGGCACGTAGTATAACTTGTGCCAATTTTAATCTGGACAAAATATTTTTTTTTAAATCTAGATGAGTGTAGCTAGTGAACCACGTAGGGGATTTTAGAAATATTGATTTTTGAGTAATTGCCGAGTATTTGACTAAAAATGTTCATCTAGACCTAATAAAACAAAATTCTTTTTTTATATTAAAATTGGCACAGTTATACTGCGTGCCGCAGAGTTTCGACATGCTTCGGAAGAATTGCTGCAATGTCGCCATTTTGTAATATTTTCGGATAAAAATTTCTAGCAATATACTTAAATATATGCTCAATAAATACCGCAAGTATTATTTGTTTATCACATTTACTTCCGCCAAAAAAAATATCACAAAATACGCTTCCTGTAAGGCCGTTACAGTGATGTTACCCCTTAAAGCCTTCATATAATTTCCGACATTTTCCCGTGATCGTAATTAAAATGATGAAATATTCGGAAAAATTCGGACAAATTCGGAGAAACTCGGATGTTTGCGTAAAAATAATTGTCCGCAAAACTCCGAATTCTTCATATTAGTTCCAATTCATAGAAAAATTCGGAAAAAATTTGCCGGAAAAAATCGGAGTTTTTCAGAAAAAAAATTGCACTTGGGGTGCGGGATCGTTCCCAGCGCTCAGTGCTTTTTTAAATAATTATTGTTACTATTAATTCTTATTTGATTGGTTATTTTTATTAGTTATCATTATTATTTTAATTAGTTATCTTTTAGTGTCGACAAATTTATCGCGAACTCTGACCGCTTATTTGATTAGTTTGTACGTTAATTTAAATATAATAATAAAACTAAATTACAACTTATTTATCTTCTAAAAAATTGTTTGCGCTTTACTCACACCCGTCCCTATGCCAAATAAATTGTAATTCATAAAAGTAAGCGGAAATATATTTATATTCGTATTACTATATTCATTCTCATATACTTTCATCAAGCGATAAAGTATTATGATAATGCTTCATCGCTTGATTTCGGCAATTACTCAAAAATCAATATTTCTAAAATCCCCTACGTGGTTCACTAGCTACACTCATCTAGATTTAATTAAAAAAATTATTTTGTCCAGATTAAAATTGGCACAAATTATACTGCGCGACGCAGAGCACCTTAAGTTCAACATGTCCCGGAAGAATTTGCTGCAGTGTCGCAATTTTTTAATATTTTCCCATAACATTTTTTGCAATATACTTCAATATATGCTTAATAATTACCCCAAGTATTATTTGTCTAAAACGCTTCGTGGCAGGCCGTTACAGTGGTGTTACCCCTTAAGGAAAATAATGTTTGCAAACATTTCGGAAATTCATTATTTCTCAGAATTATGAGGGATAAAAAATGTAATAAGTTTTTTTTACGAAAATCTCATTTTTTTGTTATTGGTTTTTTCCTTAGGTACACGCTTTTCGCGTTTTTTACCTATTCTTTCTCCTCATTGTGCGCGTTTCTTTCCTCGACTGTTTTTTACTCCTTTTTTCTCCATCTTTCTCCCTGTTCCCCCCTTTTGCGGCCGCAGCCGACTTCCTCCTCTGTATTATATTCATCATGACATTTCTGTCATGGGTATAGGGAAACTGCGGAAAACCTACACCAATACAGCCGGTCATCGAGTTCGCCCCCCAGTCGTGGAACTAGTCTTATTTTGCCGCGAAATGCCGAAGAAAAACATTTCACAACGAAATGTACGCGGCTGGGATTCGAATGCTAACCACTAGACCATCGCACTGGTTAATAGGAAAAAGAAAAAGTTCCGGAAAAAAAATAATAACAATTTTTTACGAAAATCTCATTTTTTTCATCTTTAAATTTTCTCCGAATATCTTCACAGCCGTTCACTCAGGTAATAGGAAAAAGGGAAATTTCCGGAAATAAATAACAATAATAAGTTTTTTTTTTACGAAAATCTCATTTCTTTTCATCTTTAACTTTTCTCCGAATATGTCCGCAGCCGTTCACTCAGGTCATCGGAAAAAGAGAAATTTCCGGGAAAAAAAATTATAAATCATGAACTTTCAGTAAAAAAAAAATGTGTTTTTGGGAAATAGACCAGAACTTGAATATGTTTTAAATCATTTTTTTCTCCGAAAATCTCAAATACGACTAAAATATGAGAAATTATGAAAAATTTGCACTAGGGACCCCTGCGGACCGAAGTCGGGAACGCTACCAACGGGACCATCTCATCGCTCGTAGAATATGTATACTTTCTGGTACTTAGGATTCGCGGCCGGATGGATGATTAGCTTGTTTTTGGGGATAATGCTTTATCGCTTGATGAAAGTATGTAAGAATTAATATAATAATACGAATATAAATATATTTCCGCTTACTTTTATGAATTATAATTTATTTGACATAAGGACGGGTGTGAGTGAAGCGTAAACAATTTGATATAAGATAAATAAGTTGTAATTTAGATTTATTATTATATTTAAATTAACGTATAAACTAAAAAATAAGCGAGCAGAGTGCGCCATACATTTTTTTTATACATTAATACCGCAGAGAATCAAGAGCTAAATAAGCATTGAAATCATCTAAAAGCCTCTCGCGTGCCGTCGGGTGAAGTCACGCGCGAGTCGTGCTCAGATTGCTTCTTCCTCGAAGCTTCGTTTCGGCTTGGCCGCACATGAACGTGCTCAGCGTCCATGTGTTGGTGTAGCTGCCAAAGGCGCGGTCGGGAAACTTCGACCGTGCCCGGCTCTTTCCGAAGACGTCCGAGCGTCGCTCGCTCACGGACACGCGCTACTATGATTGGGTGATGGGCGCGTAAGAGACTAGAGAAGGGGTAACGGTTACGCGCGATCCGGCTGCACTCACTAACAGTATACGTCACTGTATGTATGTCACAAACACTGCTAAGCCGGTCCTCACGCACCTATCCTATTCGGTACCAGGCGCTGGTATCGCTTGCGGATATTTTTCGAACTACAAGATCTTTCATCACTTTCGCGATCCACTTTTCGACGATTCCGCCATATGCGTTCGGGCTCCTTTACTCTAGTCTCCATGCCTGTACATACGACCGTGTTTCAATATAAGGTACAAATATGGAGGTTATGTGTGGAAGACAATATTTGAAAAATGGCACAACCGGCAGGGACTTGGAAATCATATTCTTCCAACAAGATGGCGCAACCTGCTATACCGCTCTGGGGTTAAGGGGGCCATATATACCTTTTCACTCTTTATATCTTAACAACAATATATGGTTTATTAATACAATACAAAGAGATATAAGTTTTTAGAAGAATGCGTTCGTTATCCAAGCGGAACTCTGTACGGCGTGTGTACCTTCTTTCTTTCTACCGGATATTCTGTACTACCCGTTTGCTTAATAATCCGTTGAGATCATGTTTTTTGATCGGTAGTGCGCGTCTAGGAATTTAAGGGGCGTTCCCACAATACTGCCCCTCGAGTAATGGAGTGTATTAATCTTAATTGTCTTTTTTTGTAGGAACTGAAATTTGCACCTTTTTTCTGGGCCCTGCGTACGTTCTAAACGTCGTTGGTGGCGCAGGTAGAAGTTGAACGTGATCCTCGTTTCCCGTGCTGCTTGACGAGGGTGGCGTCTGCGAGACGCTGAGATCTGTTTGTTCGGCTGTTGACGGGTGGCTTTAGTCGTTCGATGTTTATGTTAATCGTTCTATCGTTGACTTCGATTTCGAAAACTCGATCGTCGTGGCGTTTAACGACTTTATGCGGTCTACAGTACGGTGGATCAAGGCCCCTCCTTGTTACGTCCTGTCTAAGGAACACGTGGCTACTGAATCCTTGTAGCAGAACGTTTTTGTTTTGCAGTGATGGCTTGCAGGTACTGGCTTCAAGTTCCGCATATGGATGCGGAATTCCTCGAGGAATATGTTCGGATCCGAAGGTAGGTCTTCGTGGGTGAAAAACTCACCCGGAATACGTAGCGTTGTGCCAAACATGTATTCTGCGGTCGATCCTTTGAGATCTTCCTTGAAACACGTGCGTAGACCGAGAAGAACAGTAGGTAAGATTTGTACCCAAGCGTTCGTTTGACGACACATGATCGCAGCCTTGAGGGCACGGTGCCATCGTTCCACGAGGCCGTTGGCAGCCGCATGATAAGCCGTCGAATGGATGCGTTTGGTACCGACGAGCTGCGTCATGGCTGAAAACAGTACGGATTCAAATTGGCTACCTTGATCCGTTCTGATGGTTTGCGGGCTGCCGTATCGAGCCATGCAATTCGTGAAGAAACTTCGAGCGGCTGAGTTGGCGGTCAGATCTTTCATCGGAACGGCTTCAGGCCATCTTGAAAAACGGTCAACCATCGTGAGACAGTAGTGGTGACCTTCCGCTTCGGGAAGTGGTCCTACTATGTCGACGTGGATGTGGTCGAAACGTTGGTCTGGCTCAGTGAACGTTTTTGGCTGTGCATGGATGTGCCGTCCGATTTTCGCTCGCTGGCAAGCGATGCAGTTGCGAGCCATTTGGGTGATGTCTTTGTTCATTGACGGTCACACGTAACGTTGACCAATCAACTTTCCGGTTGCCTTGTCTTCCGAATGCGAAAGTCCGTGAAAGGCGTTGAAGACTTGTCGTCGAAATCTGAATGGAACGTACGGTCGAATATCATCTTGTAAAACGTCACAATAGATCTCCTGTCGTTGAGCTCCGAACGTCAGCTTCTGTAGTTTCAGTGACATTGTCTTGTTTGCGAGAAGATTCTGCAACTCGGGATCTTGAGCCTGAGCGTCGGCTAACGCTGGGAAGTCGATGACATTCGCAAGACGGAGAGGTTGCGGAGTATTCACGGCGTTAATCCTCGACAATGCGTCGGCGACAACATTTTCGATTCCTCTCACTGCTGTGATGTTTGTGGTGAATAGACTAATGTAACCTAATTGTCGCAGTGGTCGTGGAGAGGTTTTGTCTGATCTTTGTTGGAATGCATGAGCCAGTGGCTTATGGTCGGTACGGATGGTAACATTGTATCCTTTTATCCAATCTCTGAAATACTTGACAGCTTCGTAAATTGCCGTGAGTTCTCTGTCATACGCGCTGTAATTTACCTGCGCATTGGAGAGCTTCTTGGAGAAGAATCCTAACGGCTCCCACCGGTTTGCGTCCTCGTTGCCTTTGTCGTTAAGCTTCTCGAGGACAGCGCCTATCGCTCTATCCGAAGCGTCAGTAGTCAGACGTAACTCGGCTCGAGGATGGGGGTGCGCCAACAAGGTTGCCTCTGCAACCGCTTGTTTACAATTTTTCGAAGGGTGCCAGAGTCTCATCCGTCCATTCGACGGGGCATTTGTCCTTCTTGCGCGAGTCTTTGAGAAATGCGTGAAGCGGAGCTTGCGTGGCTGCTGCGTTCCTGGTCTATCGATGGTAAAAATTGATTGTTCCTAGGAATTGCCGTAGTTGCTCCAGAGTTTCCGGACGTTTGAAGGTTGCAATTGCTTCTACTCGGTCGGGGAAAGGCCGTGAACCTTCGGCTGTAACTGACTGGCCTAAGAACTTCATTTCCTGGACGCCGAATACGCTTTTGCTCCTGTTGATCGTGAGTCCGTAGTCGTGCAGACGCATGAAGACTGCGTTCAAATGTTCCGTGTGTTCGGAGAAGAAATCTAGACCGTCTGGGACTTGACGGATGAATCGTTGGAAAGTCTGTGCTGCGTTGCACAAACCGAATGGCATGTGCGAAGAATTCGAACAAGCCAAACCGTGTGCTTACGGCTGTCTTCGGAACGTCGGCTGGATTCACGGGAATATGATAATACCTTCGGACCAGGTCGATCTTTGAAAAAATCGTTTTCCCGTCGAGTATCGCGGAATAATCGAGCAGATGCGCGATAGGGTAACGATCGGGGATCGTCTGAGCGTTGAGACGACGGTAGTCCCCACAAGGTCGCCAATCTCCGGACTTTTTGGGCACCATGTGCAAAGGACTGGCCCAGAAACTCTTGGACGGTCGGCAAAATCCTTGATCGATCATATATTGAAATTCTTCTTTGGCTTTCCGTTGTAGTTCGACGGTGGGTCGTCGTGCACGTTCGAAAACGGGAGGTCCAGTTGTTTCGATATAATGCATCCCGTTGTGCTTTGCCGTCGGGCGTTGAATCGTTGTGTCGAGAACTTCGGGATATTTTTATAGAATAGCGGCAGAAGGGTCATCCGTGTCGATTTTGGAAATGCCCGAAAGGGTGGCCCCCCGAAGCGTGCCGTAAGCGAGAAGTCCCGTTATACGATCGATGATACACATCATTCCGACGTCTACTCCGGTGTTGTAATGGGTTAGCAGATCGGCTCCGATGATTCCGTATGGGATTTCCGCTATTCTGAAAACCCATGTCATGGAACGTCGAAGGTCTAAATCAATGTTCAGTACCTTCTGTCCATATGGGTCGATTATGGTTTGGTTTGCCGCGAATAGCTGGAAGGCTGAGATACGATTTCGTTCGTCACGAGTTGCTGTAACGGCGGTGACGTCTGCGCCGGTATCGATCGGGAATAGCTGTCCCGTCATCCGATCTTCCATGAAAAGTCGGCGTGTCTCTTGCGATCCACCAGCGTCCACCTCACGAGCTGATGGGACGTTTAGTTTCCCTGGTCGCTCTTGAACTCGCAGGTTCCCTCGCACTTATGCGCCTTGTCGCCGAACCGTCGATGGTAGTAGCAAACTTTTGTATTGTTATTTACCTCGTTTGGCTCTGTAGCACGCGAGCGAGACTTAGAGCGATTTCGTGACTGCGGCCTGCTGTAAGCCTGTTGACGGGTTCGCGGTCTCCTATTGTCATCTTTCAGCAACTGCTTGAATCTCGTGAGGATATTTTCTAGCCTTGCAGTCTCGCGATCGGCTCTGGAATGCGAGGCTTGAGTGTGCAAAGCTTTTCCTCTTGTGAGACCGAGAAGCGATTTAGAAGTGCCTGTTTTAGCGAGAGGTACTTGCCCGTTGTCAGAGGATTCAAAAGGACGTCTTTGACAAGAGTTTGTGCGTCTTCGCCTCATTTTGAGATGACGGCGTTGAATTTTGACAGATCGGATGTGATGCGGTGAAACTGAAACGTTGCTTCCAGTGTAATGAACTATAACTCGGGTTTTTTCGAGCGAAACGGCAGAATGATCATCCGTTCCATGCTTCCAATCGATGGTTCTCCTGCGTCGGTTGTTACCTCGTGCGGCACCGACGTTACGTCGTTGGTTATTTCGTTGCCATTCGACGTACTGGGTTCGTTTTGTCGCGGGCCACTCGATTGAGAGTCTCCGTTTTTAAGTGGCGTTCGAGGCGTTGCCTTTTTTCACGGGAGTCACGTTTTTTCTTGTGCGTCGCGCGAACACGTGGTCGCGAAGAAAAGCCAGTCGCGCGCACCTTTTTTTTTTAGTTTTTCGGCATCAACTTGGATCGCTTAGGGGTCACCATTATGTGGGGTTAATGGATCCACATATACCTTTTCACTCTTTATATCTTAACAACAATGTATAATTTATTAATACAATACAAAGAGATATAAGTTTTTAGAAGAATGCGTTCGGTGTCTAAGCGGAACTCTGTGCGGCGTGTGTACCTTCTTTCTTTCTACCGGATATTCTGTACTACTCGTTCGCTTAATAATCTATTGAGATCATGTTTTTGGATTGGTAGTGCGCGTCTAGGGATTTAAGGCGCGTTCCCACACCGCGGGCGAAGCAATGCAGTTATTGCAGGCGAAGTTTCATGATCGTGGATTTGAAAGGAAAAGTGTATGCCAATGATCCACAGACCATTCCGGAGCTTAAGGAAGCAATTGGACGCACGATTAATGAAATTATTCCGCAATTATGCCAAAGGGTTATTGAAACCTTCGTGAAAAAAGTGAAAGTTTGCAAACAAGGACCATTTATAAGATATTGTATTCCACACATAACCTCCATGTTTGTACCTTATATTAAAATAAAAACATTCGTACTTTTCAAATAAATAATACGTTTTAGTAATAAATTTAAATGTCAGGTCATTTTGAGACGCCCTATACCTAGTTTTTGTAGAAATTTATCATCACGATTTTCTTTGAAAAATCCCAAAAATGAGCTGTTTTTGACTGTTACAGCTAGGCATAAGCTGTTAAGGCAGTATTGTTATCTAGGGCGTTGTTTTGCAGGGGATTTTTACGATGGAGTAACTAAAAAAACACTAAACATATAGCTGAAAAAATAAATACACACTTATTTGTTTATTGATCCTTTGACAATATTTACGACTTAAAAATTATTATCATGTACTTTTATACATTTGTTATCAACGTTGCGCGGAAAACGCCTCCAATTGGCGACCAGTGTTGTGGGCATTATATTAATCTGTAAAAAAAAACCAAACATGTTCTTAATCTCTATGAGTGCGGTGATGTTTAGTACCAGATTCAGCAAAAATACATTTACAAAATGGTGGCATGCTAAACTCGATAATCAAGTTTTCTGGACATTTTACGAGTGATTAAAAAATAATTATTTCGTCTCAATCCTGCTACCAACGTTGAAAAATAGTCTACTGAAGGTGTATGCCAAATCTTAATTGCCGATTTGAAAAGTATAGTTTCGAGAAAAACGCGTTAAAAGTTGTTGACTCTCGACCGCTCTGAACGCACTCCTTATAATCTCTATAACTCGGCTCACTTTATAATTGTCATTGAAGGAGGATATTAAGCGTGAAAAAAATTGCTGATTTCCATGATATTTTTTTTAAAGCAGACATTTCTTCATCATGTTTAAGACTTGGGGTATGTTTTATTACTATTTTTGACTGTCACATGGTATTTTATTTACTAATCTTTAAAAATGGTGGAGGTATGGCACGAAGATTTTTCTGTCGGTGACACTTGTATGCAAAAAATGTACCAAGAAAAAGTGAGAAATGTTGAAAATCGTTGAAATTGTACGCTTTGAAACGAAAATATTGAATATTTTGACAAAAATAGCTAGATTTAGAAATAAGAAATACTTTAAAAAGGATTAGTGTGATAGTCTAGTGGTTAGCGTGTTCGCCAGTAAACCAGCGAACCGGTAGGTGCCCGGTTCGAATCCCAGTCGCATACATTCCGTCGTGAAATGTTTTTCTTCGGCATTTCGCGGCGAAATAAACTAGTTCCACGACTGGGGGGGGGGGGGGGGGGCGAACTCGACGACCGGCTGTATTGGTATAGGTTTTCCGCAGTTTCCCTATACCCATGACAGAAATGTCATGATGAATATAATACAGAGGGGGAAGTCGGCAGCGGCCGCACGAGGGGGGAACAGGGAGAAAGATAGAGAAAAAAGGAGTAAACAATAGAGAAAAGAAACGGTCACAATGAGGGCAAGAATAGGAACAAACGCGAAAAGCGTGTACCTAAGAAAAAAATACTTAAAAAATGGGTCATGTTTTAGACAATAAGGTTAGAATGATTTATATTAAATCTTATAAAAATCAGTCGATTAGTTTTTTAGCTATACGTCACGCCAGATTTGAACATGCTGTTTAGACAACCGTGCCATACCTACGCCATTTTTAAAGATTAATAAAACAAAATACCTGTGACAGCCAAAAGTAGTAACAAAACATACCCTAAGTCTCAAAAGTGGTGAAGAAATCTGTTCTTTAAAAAAAAATCCTGAAAATCAGCAAGTTTGTTCCTCGACTAGTTTTCACAGACGTATTCAGAAAGGTCTGTAAAACAATAAAATAAAATTATAAAAAACGATTTTTCCAAATTTCTAGACATACTGCCTTAATTCATTCAATGAAAAGGAAAATTTCGTGGCGTTGAAGAAAAAAAGACATCCAGTGATGATAATTATTTTTTGTCAACTTTGCCGCAAGAATGTCATTTCGATGGCCCAGTACGCGAAAAAGTCGAACATGGAATTTAACTGTATTCATTGTGCTTCTTTATTTATGCGTGGATCCGAAAGATCAATCAATTGCATGGACAGAAAAATTGTATTGATATTAACTAACCGCGCCCATTTGATTTGTTAAAAATCGAATTAACTAGATTTCGTGAAATCAAATTTTTCCTATTGCATTCCATTATTGGAATTATCTATTTCAAATATATAGATTGCGATGCGGAAACCTGGAGAGGTCAGGAAAGAAAGGTTATAACAACTGGAATTGCAGAGTATGTGGAAAGGAAGAGGAGACTCTGGAACACATCTGGAAGTGTGGAGAGGCGAGGAGACAAATTAACGATAAGTGTGTTACATCCCAGCCTTCACCTTTTTTTCTCTCTCTTTTTGAAACCACGATGGTAAATACGCACGATAGCAGCACCCTCACTCATCGACCAAAAACCTATATTTCTTAAACGCCAAGCGAGCGATAGCCGAAACGTACCACAAGACCAAAAGCGAAACCGTCGCACGTAGGTCCCGACGCATAAACATAGCGAACGACAGATGAATTTACGAGAGGAGAGTACTCGCAGCCTCGGAAGAGAAACCCTACGCCTAGAGCACTCGAACAAAATGCAGTGACCGAATTACGCCACAATCCTACCTTGTTCTAAGACCCAAACAATCCCACGAGGAAAACCTGCTTGCGTCAGAACACGTCACCCGGTCATATCGCAAGACCCACGAAACCTCGGTCGCTGAACCCGATCGTCGGACATAGAACAATGGCCGCATTCACCATAGCGGTGACCTAATAAGTAGATGAACAAAACTATTCCCACGCATGACGCCGACCTATCACGTAAGTCAGCGTACATTCTCACGATTGATTAACCAATCACTAAGAAGCTCTGATCCGAAAATGCATTCCCCCAAAAAAGGCTCCCTCCCCTACAACCAGACTTTCCTAATTTTCATATGACGAAGGAGCAGACACTCTGTAGTCGAACTCCGAACTGAACAGTCGACTTACAAGGCTAAACCCTTTCGCTCTGCGTTTCCGTGTAATCATTGTACGAGTAACTATCTTTGTACCGAAATTATAAGTTTGTAAGAGTTAGACGTAATAAACGTGAACTACGTGAATTAAGACAAAATCTACGCGTCTGAACATTTATTTGATCAACGATCAATCCATCGGGCGGATCCAACTCTCTTACCAGAATCACGCACCTCAAATTCGTCTCAATCCAAATTGATATTAAACTGTGTTCGGAACTCACGCGGAAGCCAAACAAAGACTCACTGCGCAATCAAATTCAATTCGAACTTTCGCGCTCTAAATCGGCAACCTCGCGAGTCCCACCTAAATCTCCCTCCGGGACGTAACGAGTGGGGAGCAGGGGTAGACAAATGGAGAAGGGACAGAGTGGGGGAATGTCTAAGGGGATGGTGGATAGAAACGTTAAAGGGAAAAATAGTTAAGGAACTGGCGGAATATACTCTGGCATTCAGGGACCTCGACGGAGCGGGCTGAGGACTACGCGAAATTAGTTTATTAAAAGACTCTAAACTAGTAGCTGTAAGCACGCCAAAAACGACCGAGTATCCCCAAGGAAACGCAATAGGAGTTAGCTTTATGATTATTGTTATATATTATGATTATTTATGTAAGGCAAAATGTATACAAATAATGGAAACCTTGTAACGCAAATTAAAATTTATTTAATATCGTCCAATAACTAAATATTTTATTCAATCCTAATAAATCTGTGATTCGGTTTCATCTGTTCAAAACAACAATTTAGTTGAATCTACTAAATGTGTTTATTTGATTTTTTTAAACTTAAATTAAATAGAATTTTCGTAGAGTCAACCATTTTTCTACTTGATTGAACTAATGGTCTTTATTGCAACACACATATCAGAGCGGAGTGGGGGTAGAGAGAGGAATTATATATAAATAAACATATATAGGTTATGTTTGAAAAAACTATAGCATTTTATTCGATAAAACTCTCTAATTATCACAATGATATTAACTAATTGATATAGTTTATGTTATACAACAAATAATTATAGGAATTAATTTGGTGTCTTATGCCACATCTGCGACCAAGATGTTACAAGCACTCGATAGCATAGGGCCAGCGTGCGTAACCATGAGTCGGTAGGTTCTAGGTTTGATTCCACATAGGTGAAATATTTTCTTCGAGAAAAATTATTTCACAAGGCCAGGGAATGACGAATTGCGATACAAAATCGTTGTGGTAAAACTCTCAATCAAGGGGTTTTCTCACTTTAGACGCTAAAAAGGCTATTTTCGCGATTTTTTTTTGATAGGTTTATATTATAGAAATTGATATAAAAGTTGTTACACTTAATAAATAAACTTTCGAAATACATAAGAACAACTTTTTTTATGCATTCATGTAACCCAAACAAACTTTGAACGTGTTTTTCTTGAAACTACGTTTTTCGACGGCTTGTTGATAAAATCTGCGAAACTACTGAACCGACCCTTATGAAATTTTAACCACATATTCTATACAACTATAGCTATAGCGCATATCAAGGATTTTTTTAAATTTTGATATTTACTATTTTTTTGCCAAAAACGATGAAAAAACACGTTTTCTTTTGAAAAATGTCCGCCATTTTGTTGTTTTTGCATATATCAAAAATCGTATGATATGCGCTATAGTCATTTACATACTGAATCTAAAACCGTTTGATTTGTTTGGTTCGGATGATCCATCTCCGAGATTTCATCAACACGTAGACCTACAATTTTTTTAGGACATTTTTTTAACTACCATTTTCGTCTACAAATAGTGACTTAAATAAATGCATAAAAAAAGTATTTTGAAAGTGTATTCATTAAGTGTAACAACTTTTATATCAATATCTATAATATAAACCTATCAACAAAATTCATGAAAATAGCCTTTTTTGCGTCTAAAGTGAGAAGACTTAAGTGGTCTTCTCACTTTAGACGCTAAAAAAGGCTATTTGGTGTTCATATAGCACACTTAGATTTACAGTGTACATTGTAAGCAAATAAAGATTTATTTGAAACGAATCTTTATTTATTCAATTTGAATATATTTAATATTAAAAAAAAATAGTCGAAACAATTAAAAAATATCTTTGAAGAAAATACGATCGTAGTAGAGCCGTGAGGCAAGGAAAAAACCTATTTGTGCGGGGAAATTATCGAGCAGGCGATGATTCGAAAATGTAAAAAGAACGAGAGCGTTGCTATGACAACCGAAGACAACGAAATGAAAACTAATAATTGAGAGTTGAAGGAATAAAGTCGAGAAGAACGGACGTGTATTTAAAATAAAACCTTATTTTTGTTCTGTTAAATGTGTTTGAGTAAATTTGTTTAATTTATTAATTGATCCTGACGAACAATTGTCGGAGAGTACGACAATTTATTTCAGAAGTGGGATATACTCGAAAAGTATATCCGAGAAATTGGATGCGAATCTGGGATTCGTTGTCGCGATCGATAAAGCCGGGCTTTAGATCTGAGTTGAATGAAATCGAGCGTCGCGGATTTCGATCAAGAAAGTGCGAGCGTTGTTAAACGAAAAAGAGGACGACCGAGGAAAGTCGTGATCCATCAAGAAAATATTGACGATTTGTTGCAAGAAGCTGCGTCAACGATGTTACCTCGTACTCCCCCTGGAGCGTCGAAGAATCCGGATACGATTATTCCTCCAAGGAACGAGGTACGCGAGAACATAGGGAATGATGTTCCACCGCCGATGGAACGTCCGGGAACTTCACGAAGTTTGTTCCCAAATCTGTTCTCGAACGATGTCTATTTCGACGAGATGGGTTTAATGAACGGTCAACAAAGTCGTAGACAAAGTTTCATGGATCTTTCGAATATTTTGCCGAGCTTCAATCCGATCAGCAATGACGCTGACATTGGTCGATGGATCGATAAAATCGAGGAATACGCGAATATGTATAGATGGGATGATTTAGCAACAATACATTACGCGTTGTCAAAGTTGCAAGGAGTTGCGAGGAAATGGAAAGATAGCCCCGAAAAATCCGACAGAACGTGGGACGATTGGAAAGTTCTACTAAAAAGCACGTTCTTATCAGGAGAGTCTGGAACGAGAGAGATCCTCGAGGCCCAAAATTATAAACGACGATCAAATCAAAATATAATCGATTATTTTTACGAAAAATTGGCAAAATGCAATCGAGCTCGAATGGGAGAAAGAGAAACGATCGAATGTATCATCGACGGGTTGGATAACGATCAATTTCGAGCGTATCTTGGACCGCTTTCACGATATTCGGGACCAGCTGAACTTCTGCCAGATCTGAAGAGCGGGACTACTTATATCAGTGTTTGTCAACCTTTTTTATAAGGCGGCACACTTGAATCTCTGTAAAATTCTTACGGCGAGACTTCGTATTGGACTTCGCCCCGCGGAAACCGCCCCGCGAAACGACACTCGTCACGATCGATGCCCGGGTATTATCATGTGATACATACATCCGCCTATTTTTTGGCGGCACACAAGAAATACACTCACGGCACACCAGTGTGCCGCGGCACACCGGTTGAAATTCACTGACTTATATCAAAAACAATCCGCGAACGACGACAGCGAAACCAACATTCACTCGAAAGGAAGTGCAATGTTTCAAATGTCAACGCATGGGACACACGGCGAGATTCTGTTCAAATAAAGAGGAAGAGGACAAGGCACCGTCAGCTCAATCATCGAATGAAAAAAAAAGGAAATAAGATGTTTTAAATGTAACGAGGTAGGTCACTACGCACGAGATTGTAAGACGAACAATTTAAAGAGAAGTCAAGATAACGAGCGAGAAAAGGTCTTGCATATCGAAGGGAATTCGCACGCAAAATTTTTTAAAACCGCGTTGATAAATAACAAAGAAATTCGTTGCTATGTTGACTTGGGCAGTAGTGTGACAGTCATACGTCGAGAAAATGCAGACAAATTACAGCTGTCATATTTCGAGTGTCAACTAAAGCCTCTGACCGGTTATGGTGGAGGAGAGGTTACTCCGGTGGGCGTCATGACGGTCAAGCTTGAGATTGAAGGAGTCCCTGCCAAATGCGACGTATACGTGGTCCCGGACGATTCACAGATCGTACCTCTATTGGTCGGACATTCGTACACCGAACAGTCGAACGTTCATATTTTGAATTCTAACGGGACTCTTAACATCTCGAGTAATATTCGCGAATTATGCGAGATCGAGAGTTCAAGATCGAACAAAACAAAACTCTTGTCCGAAGACGACATCGTAATACCGAAAAGCTATCTGGGACACATAAATGTTGTCGGTAACATTTGCTCAAACGACTTATACGTCGAAGGCTACATTCAAGAGTGTGGAGACGTTATTTCGCGATGTATCGTGAGCTCAAACGAAAAAGGTAAATCGATTATACCCGTCATGAATCTCGGAGAAAAGGAGATAAAGATTTCGAGAGGCCAAACTGTTTCACGTGGAGAAGTTTGCGAGGAGAGAGAATATATGCAAACTGTTAATTCCGAAGAAATAAAAAAAAAACGAAATCGATTCGGATCTGAACGACGGAGACCACGACGAATTAACCTCACTGATGAATAAATATCGGGAGGTGGATTCGACAAATGGTCATCAAATGGGAAGAACAAATATCACCGAAATGGAGATAAAATTGTCCTCGGAGAAACCAGTCTTTTATAGACCGTACCGATTGTCTTACCAGGAAAAAGAGCAAGTAAAAGATATGATTGCAGATTTAAAAAAAGCCGACGTTATCGAGGATAGCTCATCCCCATATGCGAGCCCAATTTTATTAGTCCGAAAAACAAGTGGAGAAGTTCGAATGTGCATGGACTACAGGGCCTTAAACAAAATGACGATCAAAGATAAATATCCTATGCCGTTAATCGAAGATCAGATCGATCGATTGAGGGGTCACAGATATTTTACGAGCTTGGACCTTTTCAGCGGATATTATCAAGTACCGGTGGCGCGGGATTCACGAGAAAAAACCGCGTTTGTCAAGCCAGATGGACATTACCAGTTCAAGAGAATGCCCTTTGGATTGTGTAATGCGCCAGCGATTTTTCAACGCATGTTCAATGTCATTTTCGGAAATTTGATGGGGGATTTAGCAATGACTTATCTCGACGATATTATCTCAGCGTGCAAAGGATTTAGAGAAGGAATCGAAAAACTGGAGAAAATTCTTCAGTTGTTGATTTCGGCAGGATTGACATTAAATTTAAAGAAATGTAATTTCTTTAAAAAGAAGATCGAATATTTGGGATTCGAGATATCGCAATCGGGAGTAGAACCGGGTACACGAAAAATCGTTGCGGTAAAATTATTTCCGGTTCCGACGAACGTACGCGCGATTCGGAGTTTTGTTGGACTGGCAAGCTTCTTTCGGCGCTTCGTGAAGAATTTCGCGATAATTATCAAGCCTCTGACAGATTTATTGGCAAAAGGTGCATCGTTTATTTGGGTTGAAGATCAGCAGGATGCTTTCGAGGAAGTCAAGTTGGGGTTGATATCCAGACCGATATTATCGATTTACAATCCGAAAGCAAAAACCGAGGTACATACTGATGCAGGGCGGACTAAGCCCGTCGGAGGCCCGGGGCGGCATATAAATGAGGCCCCCCGGTCTGCTAAAGAAATGAATGTATTATTGATGATAAGTAATTTTACTATATGCGCTATTTATGATATGGGTAAAAAAGTTAGAATACGGATCAGCATTCAACACAGCACCTGGCAGGTAGAGTGCAAAGAAATAATGAAGACTATAATAAGAAAGTCTCTTTTATTGTACATATATGTTTAAAAACAAAGGTTTTGCTTTGTAACTATTTTACATGTTTTCTTGCTTTCATTTAACTGAACTTCTCAATAACGTCGTTGAAATGTATTTCCCTTGAAACTTTCCTTTCAATTGATAGAATGGACAGATTGACTAGGCGTTCTTGGTTCATCGTAGATCGACGATAATTTTTTATAAATTTTAGTTTAGCAAAACTTCTCTCGTTTGTTGACGGGTACGTGTGTGACATCCCGAGTCAAAATTTCTAGCCTCCTCTGAATACTCGCAGGACCCATTTCCTTTATAATGCACAAGCCGCCAGCCTCCGGTGAACCTGCGAGACTCAATTTGTCAAGTTCACTGCCATGGAGAGGCCTCCATTTGATCCAGTGCAGCCTCTGTTAGCCGTTCCAAATCTTCTTTCGACCCCCAGCACCAATGGAACGTGTAGAACACCGGCCTCCATAACCTGCTTTCGATCTCAAGTCTGTTGCTTCGACCCCACCTAACCTGCTTTGAGCCCAAATTCGTTATCTCCTCCAACAACACTTCATTCTGGCCTGATCGGTAACCCGTTCGATGCCGAAATAAATACGTTTTTGCTGATTATTGTCGAATAATGGTATAAATAAATATGCTTTGTCAGTTGTTTCGCCACGTGATAGATGAATAAATACTACACGAAAAGTAAAAATCTATCATCACTTTATTAAATTATCAGTGCAAAATAAAAATGCGCAAGCAATCAATGTTTCTCAATATCGGTTTATACCCATTTTATAGGTGATTCGTGGAAAAAGCTTGTAAATCCAGACTTACTCTAATTTCATCGAATTTATCGGCGTGCCTATAAATGAGTGATGATCAATTGACATAAAGGCACCTACAGATTCTAATGCCGCTACCCGTATAAGTGACATATTATCCGTTCTATGGCACTCGTGCAGATAAGAGAGTTCGGAACGTATCTCGTCGTCTGTTGTTGCTTGAAATGCATAATGTTCACCTTCGCAAAAACATTCCTTCACAAAGTCGCAGTAGGTTATCTTTATGAAATTTTGCACACAGCTTAGCATGTTACTGCGATTTGCTCCATTGTAGAGCATGTGGGACGATGATGTCCGTAGAATTCGTAGATTAATTCACCGACGATCCACTTTTTATCTTTTAGGAGTCTCAAGTAACTTTGAACGTTGCCTATCGGAATATGTAAATTACGCATTTCCTGTGCAATAAATTCGGGAACCGTGCTATACTTTTTATACGTGCCAACACTGTAGGAAGCATGAAAAACTTGTTGGCATATTTTAACTTGACGTTTCACGGCAATGGCAAAATCACGAATTGGACCTTCCGGTAGTTCGTCTACGGTACGCCTGCCGTAGACCGAATGGAGGGTCTATGGTGCGCCTACAGTAGGTCGAATGGACGGTCCGGAGGGTATTCGGAAAGCCTACAATAGGCTCAAAGGAGGGTCCGGAGGGTATACGGCACGGATACAGTAGGTTGAGTGGAGGGTCCGGAGGGTATTCGGAGTACCTACAGCAGGCTGAATGGAGGGTCCGGAGGGTATACGGCGGACCTACAATAGGCTGAAAGGAGGGCCAGTAGGTTCTGCGAGAGCGCTCGATCAGGCCCACCCGAGGTTCGTAGCTTCAGTTGCGCGCTGCACTAGCGTCCTTTGAGCCTAAAGTCCAGTATATGTCATCTAGGAGGTTCAACGGAGGCTCTAACATAATAATATTCCGTAAATCGTACCCTCATTTGGATACCCGATAATCCACGGGTTGAAAGCAGCTCGAAAATGTTGACTCCGGATGGACAGAATATCTTCTGTCTGTCCCTCCCACTCTCCAGATCGAGGCGAATTCGCCTCAATCTGCATCTGGCCACAAATAAAAAACCAAATGCACAAATAATACGCTTACTGAAGACTAAACTGATTGATAGACCCATTCTCTGAAAAGTCGCAGCTACGAAAACTCTTCTGCTAGTCACATTTTTCTAAGTTTAACGGAGACTTTGTCCTTGGAGTGCCATATTTCAGGTGTTTACATTTTATTTTTTTTAAAGGAAACGAGTAAAGCTTTTTGAGTGCGGTTTATTCTTGCTTTTATTCATGATATACAGAACGTTAAAAAAATTTTTTTGAAAAAGAAACCAAAATGGCGGCCGTTGCAGCTCCGCGAAAACAGGTCCTCAAATCGCGGGAGGTAAACGGCTGACATCACTGTTGATCTGAAACACAAATTCAAAGCATATTATCAATCTGTGACCCTTTGGTCAGGCGATGACGGATGGGTTTTTCGTTTAGTACAAATTTCGGAAAATGGCGGCAATTTAATAAAAATCGAATTTTCGCGTTTTTTTTGCATAAAAAGATAAATAATAAATGCAAAAATGTATCTATCGAAAAAACGATCCGTCATTCCGTGAAGACATATTTTCTGAGTATGCTCTCCAAATTTCAGGTCGATATGTTAATTACAGCGGTCAGGAGGATGTCAGCCATTTTTAAAAACGTGTTTTCGAGAAAAACGCGTTTAATGTTTTGTAATGTGTTTACACAAGTGTGTTTATAATTACCGCTAATCGGCAATGCCTGGTCCATAGAGGCATCCCTCCTCTTCTTCTAGCTGCCCATGTTGAGCTCAAATTGATTTTTTGAAAATTTCAAGGACGAAGTCTCCCTTAATCCTGAATATTTTCTCTAAACATTCGGCGACCGGCTGTTTTTATTGTCGTTACGAAATCTTTACAATATTTTACACGTGTGAGCAGTTTATATCTGGCATCTAGAGTTATTTTGTGTTTAAATGATTACATAGAAATTATCCAGCGCGTTATCTCCATAAAGCGCCGTATAAATGAGACCTTCTTTAAAGTCGTCATTTTTCGTTAAAAGTTCGGAAATTGGCTTGCAATTTTACCAGCATACGGGGATGTATTTTTACTTGATTATAAAGGTTTAGACATCCCTTTAGAGGATAAAATTTGTTTTTAGTGGCTGGTGGCTTTTGTTAGTGGTGAGCAAGATATTTAACCACTAACGTGTAAACAAATTTATAATTCATTATATTTTGCTATGACAAGACCCTTTAACACAAAGTGTGTCAACTTTTATGGTGTAGGCAACATTGCCATCTTGTAAATACCTACCAGCGCCGTGGGGATTCCCTGAATAATGTTTTGGCTGTATATAGATTTGGATGAATATAGACCACATGGTATAGTAATTGAATCGTGTTCGATTTGCTTGAAAAAGTATGTTTTGAAATACTTAATCATTTTTTTATGTAAGTGCATCAGATGTAGTTGCTTACTTACTAGAGAGTAAGCGCTAACACCAGGCGGTATTAGAGGCTTTCTGGCCCAGTGGCGGCTACTATCTTTATTTTGGCTTCTAACAAGTTACCTAGTTATAATGTAATTTTACGACAGTTAGGTTTAGATTGGTTGATTTGCCCTGTTGTTATTCTTTAATACGTATGTATGTCATTCTTCAGTACGTATCTATATAATTTTTTTTACGAAATTTCTCTATTGTTTGGATCTAATATTTATGTTTCGCGCCAAAGCCAACATAGAGTGAGCGGGGCCCACCACGCGACGCGCACCATTTTCATGGCGCTGGCTATAAGTAGGTAGAGCTTTATGCTAGATTGACAATTGCTATCATGACCTATTGATACATATGACCTATTGAACAGGTGAATTAGTACCTACATACCTATGTTTATATTTTGCATACGTACGGGCCCTCCAACCCTAAACTGCCCTTTACTGAACATATTTCGGCCCTGGTTGCAATTTGACTAAAAATGACTTCTTGAGATTTGGAGGTCCCCCATGACAAGGGGCCCGGAGCGGACCGCCCCCTCCGCCCCCCTGTTAATCCGCCACTGTACTGATGCGAGTCAACATGGATTGGGGGCGGTATTGTTTCAACTCCAGGAGGAAAATCGATTCCACCCAGTTTGCTATTATAGCAGAAAAACAACTAAGGACGAAGCGAAGTATCACTCTTTCGAATTAGAAGCTCTAGTCATTGTTTGCGCGCTTGAAAAATTTCGGGTTTATCTCATCGGCATTGAGTTTGTCATAAAAACCGATTGCCCAAACAGTCTGAAGCTTCTGGAGAGTAAACGAGACTTAAATCCTCGAATCGGTCGATGGTTTATCAGGTTGTCGGAATTCCATTATCAAATCGAACACGTAAGAGGAGAACGGAATACGGTTGCTGACGGCTTGAGTCGATTTCCTGTTGAGCCAGAAGAAGATATACCAATCGTTGGGTTGCCAATTTTAGGTATCAATATCAATTCGAATTGGATGGCAGCCATGCAACGATCGTGCCCGGAAATTTTAGAAACCCGCGACAAACTAGAGGAAGGAGACGCCGAAACGCACAAGAAATTTAGCATGGCCCATGGACGAGTTTACAAAATTACAAAAGGCCGATGGAGATTGTATGTACCGACAGAACTGCGAAACGAGATAGTGGCTACGACTCATAAAAGTCTTGCGCATCTTGGGATTGATAAAACGTTAACGAAACTGAAGGAAAATACGTAAATAAGGAAACTGAAGGAAATACGTAAATCGTTGCATAAATTGTTTATATTATAAACCACCGACTGGTAAGAAACCGGGATATTTACACCCAATCGAAAAAGGGGATATTCCGTTCGAAACTATTCACGTTGATCACCTAGGACCACTTGTCAAGACAGAATCGGACAATAAGTACGTGTTGGGAGTGATTTGTGCTTTTAGCAAATACGTCATATTGGAGGTGGTCAAAACCCCGGGTTCGGACGAGACGATTGAAGTATTGAGAAAATTGATCTCACATTACGGAAAACCGAAAAGAATAATAAGCGATCGAGGTGCAGCTTACAAATCGAAAATGTTCGAAAATTTTTGCAAAGAATATGAAATAATTCACGTGAAAACAGCTGCAGGTTCGCCACGAGCAAATGGGCAGATTGAAAGGATCAATAGTATTATTATCAATTGTCTTCCTACGATAACACAAGATTTGGAAAATACTGATTGGGACAAAAGAATTTATGACGTACAATGGGCAATTAAGGCGTTACCCCCACTTGTAGCGCAAAAAAGGCCTTGTTCATAAATTTTTTTAAAGAAAACTACAAAACTTTTTTAATCGATCAATATACCATCTTAAAGAACACATCTTGAAGATCTTTCAGTAATTTTTTTATTGAAAAATATTACATTGTTTAGTGGCAAATGGCCGTCAATGAAATAATGTTTTTATATACACGGTTTGCGGTGACCAACATTGCGGCGAAGTGGATCATCTGAAAAAAAAATGCGGATGGATTTAGTCAAATATAAGTATAAACTAGTCTTTAATCGAAGGATTTTAAAAAATATTCATTTTTTACAAAATGGCGGACAGTCAAAGTTAATGGTTCGATTTTAACGAAAAAAACGGCCGTTTTTTGGCTATAAAACGGCCATTTTTTTTCGAAAAAAAAAAAATCGAACGATTGAAGACTACATTTTTATGTATTAAATAAGCCTGCAAAATTTCAAGAAGATCGGTTCATTAGTGTTCGAGTAATCTTGGTCACCGACTTCAGAAATGCCATTTTGAGAAAAACGCGTTTAAAGTTTCAATTTCAGGTTACACGAAGAAAATATTTTTTTTTGTAAACTTACATAGAGTCATCTATTCCGGGCCCATACAGAAGTATGAGCCCGGATACTTATACTTCAAAAAAATGCAATAAAAAAAATCGATTTTTTCAAAATCGCAAGTGGGGGTTACCCCTTAACAATAGTACACACAGAGTGACGAAACGAACACCAGCAGAAATGATATTTAACTACAAAACGATTGGAAAAGAAGATAGCATGTTGACAAGAGAAATAAGAGAATTAAATGAACAATTCGGAACGGAATTCGAGGGTGAAAATATATCGGAATTATTGAAAACTAATAAAGAAAAGCTTTGTCAACAATTTAACAAAAAGCGAAAGGAAGGAAAAATATTGAAGCCTAGACAACTGGTATTAGTTCGATACGAATAACCTGCGACTGGCGAGAGCAAGAAATTGACTGAAAAATACAGAGGTCCCTATGAAGTTGTAAAAGGATTGGGAAATGATAGATATTTAATTCAAGATATAGAAGGAGAACAGCAGAGTGGACGATTTTATAAAGGAATAATTGCATTAGATCGATTGAAGGTCATACCAAAAGGAGAATAAAACTTAAAAAAAAAACAAAATGTTCTACGGACATCGCCGAGGACGTCGATTGATCAGGATAGCCGAATTGCGGGGAAATTATCGAGCAGGCGATGATTCGAAAATGTAAAAAGAACGAGAGCGTTGCTATAACAACCGAAGACAATGATATGAAAAATAATAATTGAGAGTTGAAGGAATAAAGTCGAGAAGAACGGACGTGTATTTAAAATAAAACCTTTTTTTTGTTCTGTTAAATGCGTTTGAGTAAATTTGTTTAATTTGTTAATTTATCCTGATGAACAATTGTCGGAGAGTACGACATTTGATTTAAATACATCCTATTTAAACGTATTTTTAGATTTATTTAAAAAAAATTTTTTCAGTGTGAGCTGTTTGAAAAGGGAATTGTTGATGGGAATACGTATGCGGCCAATTGGCAGCTTCGTCCGACTGTCAGATCCGCAAGGCACCACGTTTGGGCTTTTTCGTATATATTTTTCAAATGAATGTTGAAAGTCCGAGGTTTCTCCGTACGTGTATCGCGCGGCTCAACCGATCCAACGAATTATCATTTTTTTTCGCTTGTATTATTATTGTTCGCTAACGCCTGGTACTTAAACGGAGTAAGGAACGAGTGGTCATTCTTAATCGTTGTCTCGCCGGCGGTATGGCGTCTGGATCTCATGACCCTAGGGTCACCTCGGCAATTGTTCGATTAAAATAATTTTATTGTAATGAAACGGCATGGGAAAGGAGCGTGATCGCGATAGAATTGGAACGAACAGTCGAGCTTTCATGAATAATCATGGCGAGTAGCTATTCACTCTAATCTCTGCTTTTATTGAATTTTCCCACATAGATGCGGCTTTGATAAAGAATCTGTGAGTATCATCGTAACGACAAATGCGCAGGTGTGCTCTTTTACCAAAACTGACGATATTTGGAAAAAGTTTACCGGTTTCGGTTTCGAAAAAGCAACTCAGCTTTATCTCGCTGGAAACACTTTTCAGGGGTACAATATCCGGTTCGATTTTTACGAACGTATAATCAATTGAGGGGTTACGTGAGTTTCGAAGCCAAAATAATATATTCTCTATTTAAAAAAATATAATATATAAATTATTGTATTCAAAATGTTAAGCACATTAGAGAGCACATTTCAACAATATTTAAGAAAAATTTCATCCAAAAATGTAGGTAATTCAAGCGGTGGGGCCTGGTTTTCGGAAACCCCTTAAAAAAGTGTCCTCGTGGTTGTCAGGATAACTCATGATAGCTTTATCTGAATTTAAAAAACCAATTTTTTTCTGTTAGTAGATAAGTATAGCTCGTGATTGAACGAAGAATTGAAAAAAAAATAATTGTTTGCAGAGTTTTATGCTAAATAGTTCAATTTTTGGTACAATTTACACTACGTATAGCCTCGTAAAATTAGTTGTAATTGAAAAAAAAACCTTCGTTCAATCACTAGTCAATGCTATTTTGAAATAGTGTGCAAAATTTCGATAAGATCGGTGCATTCGTTTTGGAGAAATCGTGACCACCGACTTAAAAAATAGGGTTTTGAGAAAAATGCAATATACCTGCGTCGCTCCCGGCCGGTCTTTCCCAACGGGGTGAATTCCCAAAGGCTCTCTCCTAGACTTTTACTCCGATTGACTTAAAGGGTGAGATGCAGTGAGAATAAGAGAAAAATCGATTTTTTTTACATTTTCTTGAAGTATGATGTTTCGATAATATTCCTTGAAAATTTCAAGTCAATCCGATGAATAGTATCCGGGATATCCCGCAATTAGTGAAGGGGCGTCGGGTCCCCATGGCAGGTAGCGGCTGACAAACGCGCAAACGATAATACCCGGGAAGGCAGAATGCTTCGAAGATAACAATAAATTGATATTTTGGAAGCTTCCCCATCGGCAGAAGCCCTATTGTTTGGGCCAGGAATTGATGATTCGATGTAAGTAATTTTTTAATTAGTATTTCTATACATAAATCGAGTGTAAATTTGGAAAACCCTTTCAGAAATTTTCAAAAATGTATGTACTCAAAAACTATGAGCTTTAGCAACATTTTATAAAGAATATTTTCGTTTTTAAATTGCCTAAAATGTAAAAAAAACATTTATCCCAAAAAACTTTAATTTTTTGATAAATTGTTTTCACAATTGGCTATAAACAATTAAATGATCGACTTTTCGGCAAAAATTGTGATATTCGGATTCAGCGGATCAAAATACATAAAAAAAATTAAGCTTCATCCATCGACCTCAACATTTTACGAACATATAATACCGTATCCACATCGCAAAACTTTAAGGCGTCTGAACACCTTGGCCGATCGAAAAATGGGTATATTAAAAAAAATAATAAACTCGAAAGTATGGGCCGGAATATTAATTTTTTTTACACAACGTCAGAAAGGGCTTTAAGAATAACGTTAACAAATTTCCGTTCAATTCGAAAATTCGTACAAGTCAAGTTGAAAAATAACTTAAAAAGTCGGTGTAACCATATTTGTAAAACAAACTTAATTACTATTAAAAAAAAATTATTGAAAATGCCCGTTTTATCACGCCTCTGACTGCATCTCACCCCTTAAAACTTTGAGAGAATATTCTAGGCATACTGTACTGTAAGATAATAAAATTGAAAAAATGGATTTTTTGAAATTTTCGAACCCACTTAACCCCTTAACAATTGAATGAATTTGCCTGATTCCTCTCAAATCAGTGATCTTGATCATTTTGACTTGGTATAACAATCTTTGAAAATTCCATAACAAAATATAAAATGTATTATGCCCTCAACCACAGATTACTGAGAATCTCTCAATTTTTGAGGTACTGACACATTTTTAAGTAAACAGTTTTTTAAAACATTTTTCAGTTTGAATTTTTATATTTTAATAATTTCTGAATAAACATGACATTAAAAAAAAAGTATCAGAATAAAAATCTGGAACAAACATTTTAAAATTTTTATCTAAACTTACATTTTTTTGAAGATGTCAAATAAATCTTTTTAAAGTGATTTTTTTAAACATGGAAAAAAATATTTTCAAAACATTTTTTAAATATTTATTTTACAAAGTTTAAAAATTGCTTATATTAAAATGTGTTGAATTCGAAAAATACAATTATTTAAACTTTAATAAAAATAATGTATTAGGTGTACAACTGGTTTAATTCGGTCCGTTTTTTTGCTTAAAATACGCACTTATTTGAATGATAAAATGAATTAATATATTAATCAAAATATTGTCCATCGCTAGCCACTACTTTTCCCCATCTTTCTGGTAATTTATGAATTCCGTCGCGGAAGAAGCGTTCATCTCTTGAAGCCAAGAATAAATCGAGCCAATTTTTGATACCCTGTTGTGACGTGAAGCGTATTCCAGTCAAAGCGTTCTGCATCGACCGAAACAAATGGTAGTCGGAAGGGGCAAGGTCTGAACTATAAGGCGGGTGAGCCAGAATTTCCCACCCGCTATTTTCCAAATAGTTTTTAACCACAATAGCAACGTGAGGCCGAGCGTTGTCACTTCGTTTTTCGGCTATAGCTCGCTTTAAACGAATCAATTGTTGCTTGTATAAGTCTCCGTAATGGTTCCACAAGCATTCGGTGGGCTTCAGCTGCACTTTCCTTCCAATTGAAACAGAAAATCAACACTTCCCGCAAATGGTGCTTATTTGGGACGAAATTCGACATTTTCACCGCAGTAAAAATTAGACTTGATGCGCAAAACTCAAAGGTCTGTAAACGATATTCGGTTAAAAGATGTTGATACTTCACGATACAGCAAAAATCAGCTAGTAGTATAGCTATGGGAGTTCTAACGCCGGTCCTCTGAGGGGGGATGCGGGGCGTGGGGTTCACGCGGGGAGGGGTATGACATCACGCGGGGAGGGGGACTCGGCGGAGAGGCTGACGTCACGCGGGCAAGGGGAAATCGTTGGAACGGATGAGGGGGGTATATATCGATTGTCGATTAATTGATCATCGATTATTGATCTTTATATATTTAAAATTTATTGTTGATTTATTTTTGGCCTATATTATTTACTTCATGGAATTTATTATTTAGCGACTCTCGCCAGAGAGCCAAGTTGGTTGACCCGTGTCACTGAGAGAAGGGATCGGATTACACGTATGCATGAGAGCGAGGGCGAGAATGTGAGATGGAGCGACCGCATCGCATGCATGTGAGATAGAGCGAGATATACATTTAACTTTAGACATTCAACGACTAAAGCGGTTGGTTTTTTTTTGGGTAAAATCCCAAACAAACCCACGAACGTCTTCGAACATCTATTGAACGTCTTCGAACAACTATTGAACGCTTTCGAACGTCTCTTGAACGTCTCCGAACGTCTCACGAACGTCTCACGAACGTCTCCGAACATCTCCGAACGTCTCACGAACGTCTCACGAACGTCTCTCGAACATCTCCAAACGTCTCGTGAACGTCTCACGAACGTCTCTCGAACATCTCCAAACGTCTCGTGAACGTCTCCGAACGTCTCTTGAACGTCTCCGAACGTCTCCGAAAGTCTCCTGAACGCCTCCGAACGTCTCCTGAACGTCTCCGAACGTCTCTTGAACGTCTCCGAACGTTTTCGAACGTCTCCAAACGTCTCTTGAACGTCTCACGAACGTCTCCGAACTTCTCACGAATGTCTCCGAACGTCTCACGAACGTCTCCAAACGTCTCACGAACGTCTGCGAACGTCTCTTGAATGTCTCACAAACGTCTCCGAACGTCTCTTGAACGTCTCCGAACGTCTCACGAACATCTCCGAACGTCTCCGAACGTCTCATGAACGTCTCCGAACGTCTCCGAACGTCTCTTGAACGTCTCCGAATGTCTCATGAACGTCTCCGAATGTCTCATGAACGTCTCACGAACGTCTCTCGAACGTCTCCGAACGTCTCACGAAAGTCTCTTGAACGTCTCCGAACGTCTCCCGAACGTCTCACGAACTTCTCTTGAACGTCTTACGAACGTCTCATGAACGTCTCACGAACGTCTCTTGAACGTCTCCGAACGTCTCCCGAACGTCTCACGAACGTCTCTTGAACGCCTCACAAATGTCTCACGAACGTCTCCGAACGTCTCCGAACGTCTCTTGAACATCTCTTGAACGTCTCATGAACGTGTCACGAACGTCTCACGAACGTTTCCGAACGTCTCACGATCGTTTCATGAACGTCTCACGAACGTCTCTTGAACGTTCGAGAGCAATATTTTATACAACTGTGTAATCTCATAACAGATAATGTAACAAAGAAAGAGGTGAGGAGAATAAAAAAATCACATGATGTCACATTTCGTTTATTTGCATGAATCTTTATGATTCGTCCACCAATTAAATATTTTAAATACATTTTGTAATGCACAATTTTTTCATGCTTTTCGCATCGTAGAGTATAGCTTACGCCTAATTTACTTAAGGTATCCATATCGCCAAAGTCCACGTCCAACGTTTTAATAACGAGATCATTTTTCATATTTAATATTTCAGCTAACCATTCTCGTTTTTCATGGCCGTCAACATATATGATAGGATACATATCGTCTTCCGTTAGGCCCACAACTGCAGCCGTTATTAAACCTTGAGCCATGCTATATGGAACGTTTCCATAGGCCCACTTTAGACCATGGTGATTCCGAATCAGCCATGACGCTTCGTATCTCTCAGATTTTGTGAGAAGTCTCCATGGTATGATACTCGCGAAAATGTAATGAGAGAGTACACATCCCGCTCTCAGAATCGCTACTTCCTTCACGACAAAGTTTCTCCCAACAATGAACCCTTGTAGATCGACAAATGTAGGTACAGACATAACGAAGATGTATTGGCTCGATCAAGTCGATAGCAAGATCAATTGATGATTGACGTCAATATTTAAGAAACTCGTCGTTAAATTATTTATTCATTGAGCGGGGTTTAATTGCTGATCTATACAATTTTACGAACCATGTTTGTCAATGGACAATATTCAACAACGCGATCGTGCAAGATCAAACAATAGGCAGTAGTATTTGGTGGCAAATTTTCCTCACATTTAAACTCTATTCGCACGTCCACGGTAGCATTTTTCACAGACTCGTTCTGGCTCGAGCAATCGATAACCGTGAGAGGGCCGTTATATTGAAACTTTGCGATAGTGAGCAAAGAATTATCACTATGACAGCCGTAATAAGATTTACGAAATCGAGAGTACATATTGAAGAAAATGGCGAATCTGTTTTTGTCAAAGTCCAAATTCAAATCATCGTAAGGATAGAATTCCGAGTTGAAATAAAGTTTAATATTGGCGAGTTTGCAGTCGTCGAATAATGTAATGTCCTTTGCCATAGAATTTTTTTGCCAGTCTGCAGCGCAAATATTACATATTTTGTTTTCTCTAGCTGGGAGGCAGCTTTTACAGTCCATAAATGTTTCGTTGTGCTTTGAAGCAGTGGATACTCGAAAAGATCCCACGAGCGAAAGCTCATATTCAAGTATCGCCCACTTTCCAATATTCGAAGTAATGACAATTTAGTTATCTTCTTTAATATTACGTGAGGCATACGCCATTGTATCTCGAGCAGTTCAACTTCTGCCTCTACTAATGGATGCTGACCGAATACACAATTGTTATCATTGCGTGAACGTATCAGAATTAGCTCATGGCGAGCATTGATAACAACAACGCGCTTGTAATCTTCGCAGAATCCTAGCAATATGTTGAGAGGTACACAAAAATTGAAGTATGTTCCCCCATTATTATGTGTTACATCCCACGCAGCATTTTTTACAGCATGACTCCTCTCAGGACTTAGAGAGATGTAGTTTTTAATCGTGGTTGTTATTCCAACGTTTCGATTGCGATCAATCTCCACACCATCGAGCTCATAACGAACTTCATCGGGAGGGGGAAGCCGCTGCCGACGAGTGTTTTGTGGGGGCGGGGGTCAGGTAGTGGTGAGTGAACGTTGAAAACCCATAAATCTGGTAATTTATCATAGACACAAAAAAAAAGATTAGCATCGATGCAATGTTTTTCTTTCTACACTATTTAGTCTGTGTGAAAATAAAACTAACACACACGATGTGTACGTGTAATGGCCATATATGGGTAGGAAAATTTCGTTAATTTGAAGCGATACATGAAGGGGACGGCTTTTCAAAGACGTTTATTTATGTGATGCAGGTATGATGTGCTTGGTTTCGTTTCCGAAATCTTTAAAATGTTTGTATGCGTGTCCACTCCTGTCACGACTCTCGCCGACACCCGAGACAGGTCCTGACAAGTCGGGATTTCTTAGAAAAACTATAAACTTTAGAGATCTATCGTCAAAGGGTTTTTGACCCCAGATGGGCCACCGGAGCACAGCTGCACTCGGGAAAAAATATGTTTCGATGTATCGAGGATTCGTTTTCATTTCGAAATATAACGTCGAGATGTTCAGATGTGCGAGTATGTACGCAGTGCATCCGGCCAAGCACCCCCTGGACTTGACCAAAAACGAGCTCGAACAGGTTCCAAAGATCTTGCTCCTAAAATATTGGGGTGAATATGTTGGCTTATTGTGGGATCGTTTGCCAGAACATCATCGGAACGATAGTGAAGTGATATCATATCTTCCATGCATGGAGAATTATAATACACCACAGATGAAAGATCACATCGATGGCCCCCCACCTCAACGTCGGGAATGTGAAAAATGCTGTGGAAATTCTCCACGTACGGGGTTCTTCAAACGTGTTTGAACCCGTTTTTTGGGAGTGTGAAAAAATGTCGAGAGAAATTCTCCACGTACGAGATTCTTCGAAAGTGTTTGAACCTGTTTTTCATGATTGGAAAAGTGGGGAGAAGTTTGAAAATTTAAGTGGGAGGGTTATGAGGGAGCTTATTATTTCGTAGTCCAAGCTCAGACTGCAGTATTCCATGGCGACATCAACATCTCTCCAAAAAGAACTTTGAAAGTGCCGGGCAAATGGATCTCGCGAGTGTCAACAAAGTCAGCGTGATGGCAGAATTCCTTCCAACGAAGAAGCTGTCAGAATTCCGCGTTCACTCAGATCATCGAATCTCTGACATGAGGGCCGTACAAACCAAGTTTGGGAAACGCTACATCGCGGACATCGCGGATAAGTTCGCTGCCTTCTTACCAGCGCGACTTGATTTGGCCTTCGATGAAGATTTGGAAATGTTCGAGCGAATGCGGCAAGCGGCACGTGATCATAATCTCTGGATGACATACAAAGGTGGAAAATACGACAGCATAAACTTTTTCTAAGTCTGAGCACGCACATGGTGGAATAGACGAAATTCGTTGGAACACCATCGTCGACCGACTGTCCGCATCATGGAGAGTATGCTGCAACTCGCGCGTAATAGTCAACTCTACATGCAGTTGTGGAAAATTCAACAGCGTCAAGTTCCATCATCTTTGAGTATGGTGGAAAAGAGCAAATTCGTTGGTGCAGCATCGTTGAGGGGAACAGCCGTCCGGATCACAGCCGTCTCACCACCGTTTTCGACGCTTTAAGTGTTTGACTATATAAAAATGTATTTAAAGAAAAACTGTTTTATCGAAATGTATGAGAAGGAGAAATGCAAAGCAATTTACGTCGTAGAATAAATGAAGAATACAAATGGTATATATTATCATCGAAATGTTTTTTATTTATTTAAAAAAAATCCCGCGCTCACACAACACTTCGTATACACTCAACCAGCTTTTCAGCGATTTTACATTATCATGGGCGCAGTTGTATTTCGTGTTGAAGGAATGATGGGGGCATTTGGAGTTTGTGATTTTCGGCAACTTCTGCTGCGATGGACAGACCAGAGTCTCCAAGACGATGACGTTTGTCGCAGGATCCGTGAATCTTGATAGCCATGCGCATTTCTCGAATCCCTTCGCATAGATGGGACGGGCTCCTTGCAATATTTCTCGAATTGTCTTTCTCGCTGCCTCGTAAGGTATACCGCTGTGTTCCCATCGGATTCCATGGAATTTGCGTTCCAACCACTTGTTTGTCATTTTATACTTGGCCGGTAAAGAGTCCCATGCAAATGGTGTGTCGAAGGCGAGCGTCAGCGGTTCAGCATCCTTGTCGTGGAGTTTGATGATGGACATCTCCTTTAGGACAAATTTGTTGATGGGTCTCTTAAAGCCCTGTACATCGACGATAAGCTCCATGTTGACTGACGTGGACGCGAATTATCGGAATGATTTTATACCAATTTTTTAACCCCACCGCTGATTGGATTGTACTCGACAATACGGTCATGGAGGATCATGCAGTATGCTGAAGATTGTGGCGGAATATTATTTTTCAATTCGAACTCAAGGCGCACGTCAACAGGGCTGAACTTGAGAGAATCGTTTTGCTTTGAGCACTCAATGACAACGAGGGGGGCTTTTTCTAAAAATTCAATCCTGCTCAACCATGGTTCGGCCTCTTTGTTGTAATAGGTCGGTTGAAAGTTTGCGTACATCTCGTAGAGTAGAGCATATTGATTTTGATCAATGTTCAAATTCAAATTTCCATATGGATAACATTATGAGTTGAGGTAAAGTTTAACATCGCTCAGGTTACAATGATGAAAGTGGCTAGCATTTTGTTGTTTCTTATTTTTCCGTCGCGTCTGCAGCGCGAGTATGACATAACGTGGCTTCTCCAGCTGATCCGAGGTATTCACAGACCACACGTGCTTAGAGGTGACAGGCAGCAATGGATATTCATACAGTTCCCATGTTCGGAAACTCATGGAGATTGGTGCGTCTTGGGCGAGAAACTTTAACAGCTGAATTTTTCGCTGATTCGAGACTGTTACATACGGTACGAGCCATTCTATTTTATGCAATACGAGTTTGTAGTCTTTGAGCGCTGTTTGTACAATGGCATGCTCCTCGGGTTTGCCGAAGATTATCGGAAAATTGCCGTAAATGCCAAGCACGAGTTGATTCTCACGAGATCAAAGACCGACGACAATGCCATTGTACAAACAGTGCCCGAAGACTACAAACTCGTATTGCATAAATTAGAATGGCTCGTACCGTATGTAACAGTCTCGAATCAGCGAAAAATTCAGCTGTTAAGGGGTTACCCCCACTTGCGATTTTGAAAAAATCGATTTTTTTTATTGCTTTTTTTTTTTTAAGTGCAATTTGAAGTGCAGTTTTTTTATGCCTGGAATAGATGACTCTATGTAAGTTTACAAAAAAAATATTTTCTTCGTGTAAACTGAAATTGAAACTTTAAACGCGATTTTCTCAAAATGGCATTTCTGAAGTCGGTGACCAAGATTACTCGAACACTAATGAACCGATCTTCTTGAAATTTTGCAGGCTTATTTAATACATAAAAATATAGTCTTTCATCGTTCGATTTTTTTTCGTTAAAATCGAACCATTAACTTTGACTGTCCGCCATTTTGTGAAAAATGAATATTTTTTAAAATCCTTCGATTAAAGACTAGTTTATACTTATATTTGACTAAATCCATCCGCATTTTTTTTCAGATGATCCACTTCGCCGCAATGTTGGTCACCGCAAACCGTGTATATAAAAACATTATTTCTTTGACGGCCATTTGCCACTAAACAATGTAATATTTGTCAATAAAAAAATTACTGAAAGTTCTTCAAGATGTGTTCTTTAAGATGGTATATTGATCGATTAAAAAAGTTTTGTAGTTTTCTTTAAAAAAATTCATGAAAAAGGCCGTTTTTTTGCGCTACAAGTGGGGGTTTCGCCTTAAAGTTTCTCGCCAAAGACGCACCAATCTCCATAAGTTTCCGAACATAGGAACTGCATGAATATCCATTGCTGCCTGTCACCTCTAAGCACGTGTGGTCTGTGAAAACCTCGAATCAGCTGGAGAAGCCACGTTATGTCATACTCGCGCTGCAGACGGGACGGAAAAATAAGAAACAACAAAATGCGAGCCACTTTGATCATTGTAACCCGAGCGATGTTAAACTTTACCTCAACTCACAATGTTATCCATAGGAAAATTTGAATTTGAACATTGATCAAAATCAATATGCTCTACTCTACGAGATGTACGCAAACTTTCAACCGACCTATTACAACAAAGAGGCCGAACCATATTTGAGCAGGATTGAATTTTTAGAAAAAGCCCCCCTCGTTGTCATTGACTGCTCAAAGCAAAACGATTCTCTCAAGTCCAGCCCTGTTGACGTGCGCCTTGAGTTCGAATTGAAAAATAATATTCCGCCACAAACTTCGGCATACTGCATGATCCTCCATGATCGTATTGTCGAGTACAATCCAATCAGCGGTGGGGTTAAAAATTGGTATAAAATCATGCCGATAATTCGCGTCCACGTCAGTCAACATGGAGCGTATCGTCGATGTACAGGGCTTTAAGAGACCCATCAACAAATTTGTCCTAAAGAAAATGTCCATCATCAAACTCCACGACAAGGATGCTGAACCGTTGACGCTCGCCTTCGACGCACCGTTTGCATGGGACTCTTTACCGGCCAAGTATAAAATGACAAACAAGTGGTTGGAACGCAAATTCCACGGAATCCGATGGGAACACAGCGGTATACCTTACGAGGCAGCGAGAAAGACAATTCGAGAAATCTTGCAAGAAGCCCCTACCATCTATGCGAAGGGATTCGAGAAATGCGCATGGCTATCAAGATTCACGGATCCTGCGACAAACGTCATCGACTTGAAGACTCTGGACTGTCCATCGCTGCCCATCATTCCTTCAACACGAAATACAACTGCGCCCATTATAATGTAAAATCGCTGAAAAGCTGGTTGAGTGTATACGAAGCGTTGTGTGAGCGAGGGATTTTTTTTAAATGAATAAAAAACATTTCGATGAATATATATACCATTTGTATTCTTAATTTATTCTACGAGGTAAATTGCTTTGCATTTCTCCTTCTCATACATTTCGATAAAACAGTTTTTTTTTAATACATTTTTATATAGTCAAACACTTAAAACGTCGAAAACGGTGGTGAGACGGATGTGATCCAGACGGCTGTTCCCCTCAACGAATCCCCTCAACCTGCTGCACCAACGAATTTGCTCTTTTCCACCATGCTCAAAGACGATGGAACTTGACGCTGTTGAATTTTCCACAACTGCATGTAGAGTTGACTATTACGCGCGAGTTGCAGCATACTCTCTATAATGCGGACAGTCGGTCGACGATGGTGTTCCAACGAATTTCGTCTTTTCCACCATGTGCGTGCTTAGACTTAGAAAAAGTTTATGCTGTTGTATTTTCCACCTTTGCATGTCATCCAGAGATTATGATCACGTGCCGCTTGCCGCATTCGCTCGAACATTTCCAAATCTTCATCGAAGGCCAAATCAAGTCGCGCTGGTAAGAAGGCAGCGAACTTATCCGCGATGTCCGCGATGTAGCGTTTCCCAAACTTGGTTTGTACGGCCCTCATGTCAGAGATTCGATGATCTGAGTGAACGCGGAATTCTGACAGCTTCTTCGCTGGAAGGAATTCTGCCATCACGCTGACTTTGTTGACACTCGCGAGATCCATTTGCCCGGCACTTTCAAAGTTCTTTTTGGAGAGATGTTGATGTCGCGATGGAATACTGCAGTCTGAGCTTGGACTACGAAATAATAAGCTCCCTCATAACCCTCCCACTTAAATTTTCAAACTTCTCCCCACTTTTCCAATCATGAAAAACAGGTTCAAACACTTTCGAAGAATCTCGTACGTGGAGAATTTCTCTCGACATTTTTTCACACTCCCAAAAAACGGGTTCAAACACGTTTGAAGAACCCCGTACGTGGAGAATTTCCACAGCATTTTTCACATTCCCGACGTTGAGGTGGGGGGCCATCGATGTGATCTTTCATCTGTGGTGTATTATAATTCTCCATGCATGGAAGATATGATATCACTTCACTATCGTTCCGATGATGTTCTGGCAAACGATCCCACAATAAGCCAACATATTCACCCCAATATTTTAGGAGCAAGATCTTTGGAACCTGTTCGAGCTCGTTTTTGGTCAAGTCCAGGGGGTGCTTGGCCGGATGCATTGCGTACATACTCGCACATCTGAACATCTCGACGTTATATTTCGAAATTAAAACGAATCCTCGATACATCGAAACATATTTTTTCCCGAGTGCAGTTGTGCTCCGGTGGCCCATCTGGAGTCAAAAACCCTTTGACGATAGATCTCTAAAGTTTATAGTTTTTCGAAGAAATCCCGACTTGTCAGGACCTGTCTCGGGTGTCGGCGAGAGTCGTGACAGGAGTGGACACGCATACAAACATTTTAAAGATTTCGGAAACGAAACCAAGCACATCACACCTGCATCACATAAATAAACGGCTTTGAAAAGTCGTCCCCTTCATGTATCGCTTCAAATCAACGAAATTGTCATACCCATATATGGCCATTACACGTACACATCGTGTGTGTTAGATTTATTTTCACACAGACTAAATAGTGTAGAAAGAAAAACATTACATCGATGCTAATCTTTTTTTCATGTCTATGATAAATTACGAGATTTATGGGGTTTCAACGTTCACTCACCACTACCTGACCCCCGTCCCCACAAAACACTCGTCGACAGCGGCTTCCCCCTCCCGATGAAGTTCGTTAGGCGCTCGATGGTGTGGAGATTGATCGCAATCGAAACGTTGGAATAACAACCACGATTAAAAACTACATCGCTCTAAGTCCTGAGAGGAGTCTTGCTTTGAAAAATGCTGCGTGGGATGTAACACATAATAATGGGGGAACATACTTCAATTTTTGTGTACCTCTCAACATATTGCTAGGATTCAGCGAAGATTACAAGCGCGTTGTTATCAATGCTCGTCATGAGCTAATTCTGAGACGTTCACGCGGTGATAACAATTGCGTATTCGGTCAGCATCCATTAGTAGAGGCAGAAGTTGAACTGCTCAAGATACAATGGCGCATGCCTCACGTAATATTAAACAAGATAACTAAATTGTCATTACTTCGAACATTGGAAAGTGGGCGATACTTGAATATGAGCTTTCGCTCTTGGGATCTATTCGAGTATCCACTGCTTCAAAGCACAACGAAACATTCATGGACTGTAAAAGCTGCCTCCCAGCTAGAGAAACCAAGATATGTAATATTTGCGCTGCAGACTGGCAAAAGAAATTCTATGGCAAAGGACATTACATTATTCGACGACTGCAAACTCACCAATGTTAAACTTTATCTCAACTCGGAATCCTATCCTTACGATGATTTGAATTTGGACTTTGACAAAAACAGATTCGCCATTTTGTTCAATATCTACTCTCGATTTCGTAAATCTTATTACGGCTGTAATAGTGATAATTGTTTTCTCACTATCGCAAAGTTTCAATATAACGGCCCTCTCACGGTTATCGATTGCTCGCGCCAGAACGAGTCTGTGAAAAATGCTACCGTGGACGTGCGAATAGAGTTTGAATGTGAGGAAGATTTGCCACCAAATACTACTGCCTATTGTTTGATCTTGCACGATCGCGTTGTTGAATATTGTCCATTGACAAACATGGTTCGTAAAATTGTATAGATCAGCCATTAACCCCCGCTCAATGAATAAATAATTTAAAGACGAGTTTCTTAAATATTGACGTCAATCATCAATTGATCTTGCTATCGACTTGATCGAGCCAATACATCTTCGTTGCATCTGTACCTACATTTGTCGATCTACAAGGGTTCATTGTTGGGAGAAACTTTGTCGTGAAGGAAGTAGCGATTCTGAGAGCGGGATGTGTACTCTCTCATTACATTTTCGCGAGTATCATACCATGGAGACTTCTCACAAAATCTGAGAGATACGAAGCGTCATGGCTGATTCGGAATCACCATGGTCTAAAGTGGGCCTATGGAAACGTTCCATATAGCATGGCTCAAGGTTTAACAATGGCTGCAGTTGTGGGCCCAACGGAAGACGATATGTATCCTATCGTATATGTTGACGGCCATGAAAAACGAGAATGGTTAGTTGATATATTAAATATGAAAAATGATCTAGTTATTGAAACGTTGGACGTGGACTTTGGCGATATGGATACCTTAAGTAAATTAGGCGTAAACTATACTCTACGATGCGAAAAGCATGAAAAAAATTGTGCATTACAAAATGTATTTAAAATATTTAATTGGTGGACGAATCATAAAGATTCATGCAAATAAACGAAATGTGACATTATGTGATTTTTTTAAATTCTCCTCACCCCTTTCTTTGTTACATTATCTGTTATGAGATTACACAGTTGTATAAAATATTGCTCTCGAACGTTCAAGAGACGTTCGTGAGACGTTCATGAGACGATCGTGAGACGTTCGTGAGACGTTCGGAGACATTCGTGAGACGTTCGTGAGACGTTCATGAGACGTTCAAGAGATGTTCAAGAGACGTTCGGAGACGTTCGTGAGACGTTCGGAGACGTTCAGGAGACGTTCGTGAGACGTTCGTGAGACGTTCGAAGACGTTCGTCAGACGTTCGGAGACGTTTGTGAGACGTTCGAGAGACGTTCGTGAGACGATCATCAGACGTTCGTGAGACGTTCGAAGGCGTTTAAGAGACGTTCGAGAGACGTTCGTGAGACGTTCGTGAGACGTTCATGAGACGTTCATGAGACGTTCGGAGACGTTCGTGAGACGTTCAAGAGACGTTCGGAGACGTTCGTGAGACATTCAAGAGACGTTCGGAGACGTTCATGAGACGTTCGGAGACGTTCGTGAGACGTTCGGAGACGTTGGTGAGACGTTCATGAGACGTTCGTGAGACGTTCGGAGACGTTCGTGAGACGTTCGGAGACGTTCAAGAGACGCTCGTGAGACGTTCATGAGACGTTCGTGAGACGTTCGGAGACGTTCGTGAGACGTTCACGAGAAGTTTGGAGATGTTCGAGAGACGTTCGTGAGACGTTCATGACACGTTCGGAGACGTTCAAGAGACGTTCGAAAGCGTTCAATAGTTGTTCGAAGACGTTCAATAGATGTTCGAAGACGTTCGTGGGTTTGTTTGAGATTTCACCCACAAAAACCAACCGCTTTAGTCGTTGAATGTCTAAAGTTAAATGTATATCTCGCTCTATCTCACATGCATGCGATGCGGTCGCTCCATCTCACATTCTCGCTCTCACTCTCATGCATACGTGTAATCCGATCCCTTCTCTCAGCGACACGGGTCAACCAACTTGGCTCTCTGGCGAGAGTCGCTAAATAATAAAATCCATGAAGTAAACAATATAAGACAAAAATAAATCAACAATAAATTTTAAATATATAAAGATCAACAATCGATGATCAATTAATCGATAATCGATATATACCCCCCTCCTCCGCTCCAACGATTTCCCCTTGTCCGCGTGACGTCAGCCGCTCCGCCGAGTCCCCCTCCCCGCGTGACGTCATACCCCTCCCCGCGTGAACCCCCCGCCCCGCGCCCCCCCCCCCCCCTCAGAGGACCTGCGTTAGAACTTTCATAGCTATACTACTTCAGCTGTTGCCGTCAACCATTTATAGAGCACCTGGAGCCATCTTTTGAAAACGGACCGAACTAAGTTGTACACCTAATATTGATCAAAGTTTATTAAAAAATGTGTCAGTATCTAAGAAATTGAGAGATCGTCAGTAATATGGGGTAGCGGACACAATACATTTGGAATTTTGTTATGTTAATTTCAAAGATAGTTATGCCAAGTCAAAATTATCAAGATAACTGATGTGCGACAAGTTAGACAAATTCATTTCATTATTATAGTCGATTATTGATTCGTGAAAATTAAATCGGATATTATATCCCTCAAGTTTCCCCAGCGAGGTACAGCTAAATTGCTTTTCTACATCCGAAAACAGTACACCTCTACTCCATTTCTGTAAATTAATAATACAGGAAGATGCGCAAATTTGCATGCAGTCACGGACTGCATTTAGTATCATACTAAAATTTTATGAAGATCGGAGGGTTCTTACTGTATTATTGTGTGACCTTCACTTCACTACCTGAGCACGTTCATCTGCTCGTTAAAAACTTTAAACGCGTTTTTCTCGAAAGAACGTTTTTCGACGGCTTGTTGATAAAATCTTCGAAACTACTGAACCGACCCTAATGAAATGTTAACCACATATTCTTTACAACTATAGCTATAGCGCATATCAAGGATTTTATTAAATGTTGATATTTACTTTTTTGGCTACAAACGGTGAAAAAACCAGTTGTTTTGATTTTTTCGAAAAATGTCCGCCATTTTGTTATTTTTGCATATATCAAAAATCGTATGATATGCGCTATAGCCATTAACATACTGAATGTAAAACCGTTTGATTTTTTTTTCGGATGATCCATCTCCGAGATTTCACCAACAGCGTAGACCTACAATTTGTTCAGGACATTTTTTTAACTACCATTTTCGTCTAAAAATAGTAAATCAAATAAATTTTAAAAAATTAAAATGTATTTCGAAAGTGTATTTATCAAGTGTCATTTTGAGACACTCTTTGTGTACTTTCCCTATACTATTTGCGAGCATGCTTGCACATGTCTTTCGTCAAATATTAAAGAAATCGTGTCCTGCCATAGAAAACCAGACAAGAAAAACACCATAGAAAACCAGACAATTGCTGCTCATGCTATGCTATAACAATAACTACACTATGTGCACACACACACATACGCGCGCGCATGCACGCACACCCACGCCCACGCCCATACACACCCGAGCGAGCGAGCGCGCACAACGACCTCAATTTGAAAAACAGTGGCGCGACCGGCACAGTTTCGCACTTGCATAAATCGAGGTAGTGCACTTCACTTTGCGTAGCTGACCTCGCACCTAGCGGTATGCTGGAGTAGGCACAGCACTTCTCCCACCATGCGCTGTACATACATCGATTCGGGCTGTATAGTCGGGATTTGTGCTTAAGGCAGTATTGTTTTATATAAATTTGAAGAATTGATTTTTAGATTTTATTTGTTTATTCTACAGACCTTTTTGAATACATCTGCGTAAACCGTTCAATGATGATCATAGAATTAGGCGAGTTATAAAAATTATAGGGAGTACGCTCAGGAAACGCGATTGAGACGCAGCAACTTTAAGGGCGCCGTCAGGTGTGATGGGTCGAAAAAATAATTTTTTTAATTGCCTTTTCTGAAAGTATAATTTCTTCGGAAAATTTTCGTTTTTGAGTATTTAAAAAAATTGTAAAATTACACGAGTGACAGCAGTTGCATTCACCGGCCGGTGGAATGATCAGCGGATACGAAGATCGGATCGCGAGACGTCAAACGCGACAAAAAAGGCAGGAAGTGCCCGACAGTCGTACTCCTCAAATATTAATGAGCTCTTTGAACAAGAAGAAGGTGTGATGTACGGCCATGGAATCGCAGACTGAGTGTAAGTTTGAAGCTTTCATCGTATTTGTGCATGCACCGGTCTTCAAACTTAAGGGGTTACGAGGGTTTCGAAGCAAAAAAAGCATATTTTCTCTTTTAAAAAAATATAATATATAAATTATTTTATTCAAAATATTAAGCACATAAAAGAGCAACATTTCAACAAGATTTAAACAAAATTACATCCAAAAAATTCGGAAATTCAGTCGGTGGTACCTGGTTTTCGGAGACCCCTAAAAAAAGTGTCCTCGTGGTGGTCAGGATAAGTCATGATAGCATTATCTGAATTTTTAAAACCATTTTTTTTCTGTTCGTAGATAAGTAATTGTAGTAACTCTTGAATGAACGAAGGATTAAAAAAAAAAATTTGAACTTTCGGCAGAGTTGTATGCAAAATAGTTCAATTTTTGGTACTATTCAAATTTACACTACGTATAGCCTTGGAAAATTAGTTGTAATCGAAAAAAAAACCTTCGTTCAATCACTGCCCGTGAAAAAATGGACATATATAAACATATATAATTGAGAAGAGTATGTGGCTTCCGGATGGAGGCCGTGTTGAGGATCAGCGTTGTGCCGACGTTTCGTTTCGGAGCTCTCAGCCCTGATGATGCAGACTCTAACGTTTGCGAAACGTCGGCACAACGCTGATCCTCAACACGGCCTCCATCCGGAAGCCACATACTCCGGAAGCCACATTACATAAAGAGCCGTGAAAGCCTTAAAACATATATAATTATTTATACTCATATATAGCATTATATACAATTATATATGCCTCAACATGACATCATGAATGATCATATATGTAGATATATTACCATGTATAGTATCTATTTTTTATACGTGTGGACCATATATGCCCATATATGATCATGTATGTTCGAAAGTTGGTACTCTTAACTCGTATATGAACATAAGGTTGTATATATGAACACATATATGATACAACGTGTACTATATATTATCATATATAATTGCATTTGCCCCCCAACATTGCATCTGCCAACCCATATATAGGCGTATATAATTGTACACGGAGAGAATTAAATGTTAAAAATTACCGTGCAGTAATGGTAACCAGATGATAACCCTAAAACTTCTCTTATTACTGCTGAGTAAAACACAGATTTTCACGAAAATAAAATAAAATTTCTTCTTCAGATAGAAAATTTTACCAGAATTTCTAGTGAATTTTGATGAGTAACAAAATACGCAAAACTTTAATTTAAAGAATATATAATATCAACGAAATTTTACTGTGCATTTTATTATTTTATGCCTTTCAAAAATGTCTATAAAAAGTATCGTCTTTATAATAGTTATTTTAAGATTTATTATAAAATTAATGATATAACGAACTTACCTAAGTGAAGTTCATTCATGATTGTAGGAAGCGCCTCTTCCGAAGAGATCATAGATGTAGTACCCCTACTCCGCACAAGTGTCTCCACCAATTTAAAACTAGGGAAAATAAACTTCCCTATGTCTCGCGGGTAGCCGCCGTCGTGAGCGCCACCGTTTCGATCCTTCATTCACCTTCATGTTTCACAGCTTTGCCGTAACGCAAAATACGGGTATCTCCCTCGAAATAAATGGGAGGGGAGGGACTGATCTCTTCGGAAGAGGCGCTTCATACAATCATGATTGAACTTCATTAAAGTAAGTTCGTTTAATCATTAATTGTATTTCACGCCTCTTCCTCGAGATCATAGATGTAGTTGTTTAAACCCTGTTACGGCATCCACATGGTGATAACCTTTTTGATTTTATAGTTTATTTTTTTTTTAACTCTCAAGTACTGCCTCCGCAAACTGATTGTCTTCCGACAAGACGATTCGATTGTAAAAACGTGCGAATGTTTGAGACTCTTCTGACCAGACCGCAGTTTTACGTATCACGTCGATACTCACGCCTTTATGTTTTGCTGACGATGTTGCAGCATGTCGCGTACTATACGCTGAAAACACGTTAACGTCGATGCCGCCCTTAAGCATAACGGTCTTAATCCATCTACTGAGCGTTTGTGTACCCACGGCTTTGTGGGGTTTTTAACCCATTAACGCCCAGGAATTGCGATTTTTTCCTTCATTTTCAAGCCAGATTATTATTATATAAAAAAAATCATAAAAAATGAAGAGATACGTTCCGTAGTATTTTCGAGTGTGCTCTTTCAGAATCTGGGGCCAAAATCGGATTTCGTCCATTAGGAAAAAAAATATGGCGGCTTTTATATAAAAAAAAAACAGGAAAAATCGATCACACTTTTTTTCAAATTTTTTTTTCACATCGAAGCCGTTGAAAAGTCCGGTTTTTTTCAACCATGGGTGCATAGAATAGTGACGATTGAACATCAAATTTTTTTAATTCGTCGTTATCAACATTTTCACCCCCAAAATGGCGCTTTTCACCCCCTGAGTGACACGAAAAATTTCACGCTCGGTGTCCCAAATGAAAAGTAGTTGGATTTGGACGAAAATTGGTACTCGGAGATTTTTGAGGTCGCTGATTATGATTCTGTTCTCAAAATTCCGAAATTTAAAATGGCGGATCCAATATGGCGGACACAAATGCAAAAGTTCATTTGAATCGGATAAATCGTGGCACTTGGGGGTTTTCGAGGTCGCTGATTGTGATTCTGCTCTCAAAATTCCGAAATTAAAAATGGCGGATCCAATATGGCGGACACAAATGCAAAAGTTCATTTGAATTGGATAAAACGTGGCACTCGGGGGTTTTCGAGGTCGCTGATTACGATTCTGCTCTCAAAATTCCGAAATTAAAAATGGCGGGTCCAATATGGCGGACAAAAATGCAAAAGTTCATTTGAATTGGATAAAACGTGGCACTCGGGGGTTTTCGAGGTCGCTGATTACGATTCTGCTCTCAAAATTCCGAAATTAAAAATGGCGGGTCCAATATGGCGGACAAAAATGCAAACGTTCATTTGAATCGGATGGAATGTGGCACTCGGGGGTTTTCGAGGTCGCTGATTATAAATCTGTCTTTAGAATTCATAAATTCACATTTTTCGATAAAATACCCGAGTAAAAATGATTGTATATACTTCGATACAATTATATAAAAATGATATACAATCATATATATTTATATATAGGTTTATATATAATTGTATATAACTCTATACATTCGTACATATAATCCGATATAAATGTACTTCCATCAAATTTGATCTGATAAAATTATACATAGTTCTGTATATAATGATATATGGTGATACTATTTTCATAGGGAGTTTATATAATTAGATATAATATCATATACCGTTATATATAATTCAATACAGTGTTGTATATAATTATATATATATACGTGAAATATTTATTTACGGTATATAAAACTGTATATGACTGTATATGAGTACCTTTATTTTCTTTTGAAATACATATATATATATATATATCTATATGGCTTCATATGTGATTAGATGTAGAAAAAGTTTTCTTTGCTTTTATTCGCGTATGGAAGCAGGTTAATCAAAAGATTGTTTATTAAAAGTTAACAAATTATGTATTGATGCAATATATTTACCAAATTTGATTACAATTATTGGGTTTCTTACAGAGATAATTTCCAGTTCTGATCAGTTGATTAATATTAGTTTTTTCTTGATATTTTACTGACAAAATGTCATCGCTTTCTTCGACTGGTATAATATGTGTCACAATAGCTTTTTTTCTACATGACAAAACATATCAACGTATTTTACATTGAAACGTTGAATTATAAAATATAAATTTATATTTTATAATTCTATAATTATAAAATAAAATTGTATAATTATAATTATAAAATAATATTTTATAATTTATTTTTATATATATTATAATTAAATTTATATTCAATTATAAAATTTATATTTTATAATTCAACGTTTCAACGATAGATGATCTAGAGCGAGATTTTTTATGTCATTTTTGGGTTGGAATAACTTTTAAACAGTTGAAGTTGTCTTTATGACATTTTACATATGAATTTTTTGTTCCTTTGAGAATGTATCTACATTTTAAAAAACATTGTTTTAAATATTTTCATGTAGTTTTTTATTTTTTTACAACATTGTCCGCCGAAAACCGCCTCAATCAGCGCCCACTCTGGGTGATGTTGTATACATCTGAATAAAAATATATACTCTCAATCTGTATGAGTATTGTGAGCACTGGTAGCAGAATTAGTACTTAAAAAAATTTAGTTACAAAATGGCGGCCTATTGAACTTTGATTAACGATATTTCATACATTTTCGGGTATTCGACGAGTTACAAAATGTGGGCAAAATTATTGTTCGACTTAATTCTGCTACCAGTCCTCAGAAAAAGTTATCATATTTAGGCGTCGCCGGCCTCAATTTTGTCACGACTTGGAAAAATCGTTGGATCTTCTCGTTTTTTTTCCTAATTCCAGTCCCTTAATTAGCGAAATAGCCGATCTATGACAATTTAACGAGCTATACGATGCTCCTCTTCTAAACTCATCCGTGAGGAACAACAAAACGTTGTTTGTAGATCCGAAAAACGGATCGATCTTTTCTTTTTCACAAAAAATCCACCATTTTTTGCGGCCGACATCGTATTGTTGGAGTGAAGACCCCGAAAGCGACGCATTAAAAATTTCCACCGATTCGGCTGGTACTTCCTTCCGGACGAGGGCTTTCCAGATAGCTTGCCTGCTACCAACATAAGCTGCTGCCACAACGGGTGCATCTCTTTGCGGGAAGAATGAATTAATTTTCTATCTGGTTCAAAGATAATCGGTTCGGCCTCAAGAAGAGATAAGAATAACGAGAATCACGGTTGGCTTTCCCAGAGTGGCACCCCCACTATACCGTTTGAACCCTCATCCTCGATTTTTCTCAAGACTCAAAATAATTGAAAATGGACGGAACGCATAAAAAAAACCATTTTTTCCACTCCAATGTAAAAGCGTCGATAGCCATAGAGTCGGGATCTTTTCGCCACGACACGTAGCGACTACATTTCGCATTCGCTGTTGAGGCGAAAAAGTCGATCTGTGGCTGGCCGAGAGAACGAGCAATCTTTTCGAACGCGTACTTCGCAATCTCGTATTCAGTTTCTGGCTGTAATCTCCTAGACTCGTAATCCGCCTCTACGTTCTCGTTCGAGCGGACATACAACGTCGCAATCCAAATTTCTTGTCTCTCGCACTATTGCCAAATTTATTTTGCTAGATAACTAAGATCTTCGTAACAGCTGCTCCTCAAGCGATTGATGTACGCGATGGCTGTGGCAGTGCAGCCAGATCTCGCGTAAAAGTTACCCTCTCTCTAGTCTCTTACGCGCCCATCACACAATCATAGTAGTGCGTGTCCGTGAGCGAGCGACTCTCGGACGTCTTCGCAAAGAGCCGAGCACGGTCGAAGTGTCCCGACCGCGCCTTCGGCAGCTACACCAACACATGGACGCTGAGCACGTTCTTGTGCGGCCAAGCCGAAACGAAGGCTTCGTAGGCCAAGCGCCGGGTTCTTTTTGGTTTAAAACGTTCGGGAACAGGTATTTTTTTTTGGAATATGTTCAGGGGTGTCCCCTGAATGTAAATCCAAGTGGGCGTCGTGGCTTAAGGTTCACTTCAGCCGCCATCTTGAAAAACACGTTTTATTGAATATCTCGCGAACCGCGCATCGCACGACAAAAATTGTAGAGATCATTATTGTAGATAATAATATTTGTCATCTTTTTTATTTGAAACTTTTTTTTGTATAACCCATAGATTTTTAATTATATCGTTCCAAACTTTTTTCAATATGGTTTTTGCTAAATATTTAGTTAATGATCAATGATAAATTAAAAATGGTGGTAACTGAATTGTAGAGCATGAAATTTCCTATAAATTTCATTTGAAACTTTTCCCGTAGTATTTATAGTTTAGGAGCTGCAGCTTGGTAAAACTTGCACCTCGTACATTATCAGTGGCAATATTGCTCGTTGTATACAAAAAAAATTTCATAACGCATAAAATGGTATAAAGTGTTCAAAAAAATGTCAATGCAGCTGTGTAGCGAATGAATTAAAATTATAAATAGTGTGGAGAACAACTAATAATTTATCGATCTTTATTGTTACTTAAAACGGTATAATCATACAAGAATGTCCATGTGGCAAAAAACAATAGTACATAACGCTACGTCGTAAGAATTGTTATTGTTATTATTAATATTATTATTATTAATTAACGTTATGCTTGTATAATGCAATTTTATATTGTACAGTATTATTTTATATTGTATATTGTAATGTGTTGTAATATTAATAATGATTTCTTTTTTAATAGAAGAATATGAAGGTTGGTATTCAATTTGAATTTTTTATTTTTTTGAATTCAACGTGAATCTGAGTTTTTCGGAAAATCGCTAAACCGTTTTAATTGTTGCAAATTTTGTAAAATACTGTGTATATTCGTCAGCACTTTATTTTCTCTTTCGAAAGTTGTTGTCGAAATCACTGAAATAAAAAGAATTTTACGAATGCCACTTCAAAAAAACGGACTCAGACATTTGTTATATAAAAAGTGGCGCATTATTTTACGGGGCGAGTCTTATTTTTTTCGATGTTGACGGAAGACACTCATCGCCTTGTGAATCTGTCTCTTCTGCGTCCGCCATATCCGAAGGAGACAAATCGAAGGTTGGGTCTTCTTCGTTTTCGTTTTCGATGGCATCTAGTATGTCTGGCACGTTGTCGCATGTTTGGCCACTGCAATTGGAGCAAATAATTGAACGTTTCAGACCAGCTTTTCGGCATCCGCAGGCAGCTCCGCAATATTTGGTGCATTTGCACGATATTATTTGCAACAAACTCGACGGTGCGGGAGCCATAGCAGTTCGAATTGGTTCAAGTCCTTGTGCAGTTCGCTTCCAACCCCATTTTTCAGCGTCGTGATAAAATCCAAGCCAAGTTTGAACCTGGTGGTACACTCTGAAAGAATGGTAGCGTGCCGTATCTCGTGTTGGAGGTAGAAGTGATAAATTCAACCTCGTCTTACTCGCCAATTTCCCGAAGCATTTGTAGCGAAGCGAGTTAATAGAGACTTCCGATTCGTCACCTCCGTACAGCGCAATAAAAAAACGTTCTCCGGCGTGAGCAATTATGTTCGGATCAACGTTATTTTCGGTGAACAACTCCACGGCTTTCAATAGAGAATCGTTCTTTTGTAACGTTGTGAGAACTTTGGATTTCCCTACTTTATATGCAGCTGCTGTCGTGTCGCAGCCACTGAAAGCGTGGAGGAACAAAATGTTGTCCCTAACACTCTTACTGTAACGGCTATCGAGACAATTAGGGCCGTATAATGTCTCCGGAGTGCGTTCTTTTCCAGGCTTGCGAAAGAAAATATTGTCGTGTCCGTTCGCCAATCCGGTTAGCAATACAAGAAGATCGACGTCCTCGCCCACAATAGTAACAGAATCGTAGCTCGAGGACATTTCTATGGCGGTTTGTACGATCAGCGTGTCGGCATCTTCTCCGGCTTGTTCGACGAGAATCCCGGATTGTTGAAATTCTTTCTTCAGCATTGTTATGAAACGATTCTTATTCTGTTCGTTCGCCAAAAACTTCTCCTGGTTAGTTGTCGCAATCATAGTCTCGGTGATTATAATATCTATAGAGGACTGTGTTTTAGATCGACGCAGGCGTTCGGAGGACTTTGTACCAAAATTGACGACGTCTTCTGGATATCCATCGAAAACTATTACAGTGTTTGCACCGAAATGGTTTCGAACGTACTGTACGTATTTTCGACAAAGGGTCAGGAACGACACGTTGCGAACCCACACAACTCGATGCAGAAGAAATCCGCCGTCCACGACTACCATCCTATTTGACCCAAGATTTGTAGTGGCTGGAAGCGATGTGAAAGACTTGTAGAGCGTAGATTTGGTACCGTGGCGCATTCCTGCTTCCGTAAACAACGATAAAGGATACGGTGCAAGCTCGTACGTTAAATGCTTCTTCAAATCTTCTGATGTTTCTTTCGAAATACACATTCTCTGGAACAGAAGTAGCGGGTCGATGGGGACCGATACCGAGTTGATCTTGATGCTGCTGCTAACAGTTGCTAGAGGAAGCACCTTGTCGCTTCGTTTGAACTTGTAAGAGTTCAAATCTTTCCCCACCATGCGGTTAACCATTTCAGCACCAATTTCGTGGCAGCGATAACAGTTAATGCTCGCATCCCCGACGACTCCTGTGCTGATGGACTGCAACTCAGTGCCTTCGAGGAAAGGATAATGTTATGTGAGCCAATTGTCCAATTTTTCGACATCAGCGTTGTCGCGCGTAATCCGTGAGCTTCGAGAATCCAGGTGCTGCTCTGTTGTAGCGCTAAACACGCCACAAAAGTTTTCGACTTGTTCCGAAACATTCTGCATGAAAACCATTCCCATCGTCCACCTACTGAGGGTACTGTGAGTTATTCCACGTCCCTGAGTGAGACCACCAGACGTTTTCATGGATCGCATCAACGTCTGTTCAATTGTCATATCCGACATAATCCCCGACCAAAATTTATTCGTGCGCCTTATCGTAAAGTAGCCGTTTGTCGTGTATCTTCGAAATTCGTCTTCAGGCATTTTTTTGTCCAAATCAGCCATGTCCTGAAGATACATGTGAGCGGCTTTCGCGTAATTGAAGTGACCATTCGCATGGAAGTACGGCAACATTTGTTGAATGGTGTCGAGGTGGATATTCCAGTTTCCTGACCGCTCAGCTTCAATGAAGCGCTTGACTAAGGTGACAATGCGAAAATATTCGAGCCATATCTTCGCAGTGGGGCCTCTGTTTTCAATTTTTTTCAATTCCTCGTCAAATTTAGTACAAGCGGCTTCGATTTCGATGTCTTCGGCTGCTGTGAAAATGGAAGATCTTTCTGGACTGGCGATTACAAAGTCCATTTCATCACGTTCTTCGTCTGTGAAGTCGAGGCCATCCATAATTTTTTTGGCCAATGCGAGATGGGTTAGTACGTGTGCTCTGACAGCCCTAGAGTATGCATGACCGGTCATGATTTTGTCAACGCTGTTGGTAGCGTAAATACTCTGAAAAAGATCTGCGAGCCCACTGCCTGCCATGATGTACCCTATCGACCCTAGGAAGGACATCAGTAGATGGAAACCTCCAAGACGAACAATTACATTTTTCACTGGAGAAGTTGGGTCGGCACCGTGAATAATGTCGTGAGCTTTCATGTATAGAGGCAGATCGAAAGTCACGATGCAAGCCTCCTGGTTGACAGTTTTGCAATGTTCAACAGCCAAAAGTAGCGCTGTGTAGATGGTGTCGTAATCGGAGGGCGGTGCATCGATGAATGGCATGCAAAGTATTTTCGATTTTGCAAAACTTTGACCGGTTGTTGCTTCTTCCATGAAGCCGTTCCATCCAGAAATATTTTGAGCAAACGACCACTTAGCGTACAGCCACACGAAATCACCAATTGTCGGTAGAATGTTGTGACTAATTGGCCGACGACAATCCATATCTGCAGCAAGGAGAGCCTGCGTACTGCTCGCATTGGGTTTTTCATATGGGACGAGTGAAACCGTTCCAAAATTTCCCAACTCCACACATGATTTTTTTTCCTTTGCCAGACGAGGTATAGGCTGATCTCGATGAATAGCATCGAAAGGAGTGACACAATGAATTCCCCCCATTGCGTGAAACGTGCCTTTTCCATCCAGAGTGTTTACGTTGAAATCAGCGTTGTCGAAGACGAATTGGGAAAATGCATGAGGTAAAACTTGGGGCCGCTGGCGTTGGATGCAAGACGACTCGAAAAGTAATACTTCTTTGTACGTAGCGCAAAATCCCAAGGCTGATAAAACGTCGATGAGATGTCTCGAGCCAAATTTTTTGTAAATAAATGCACCAACTCCCACTTGTAAGGATGAAAAGAAAGAGCGAGGTCTTACCGCAGCTATAATGGTATGTGCGATGCTGGTACATTTATTTTTCCAATTATCTGACGAACTGCGTTTCGATTTTGTTATCATTTCCGTTAAGAGAAGACGAAGTGACTCCGGAACTGCTGAATCGACGTCTTTCATGAAATCGTCTGAAGCTGGATATGCTTCGGTGTCATAACATTGGGACCGTATATCCTCCAAAAGAATAGCAGCAGCTTCTCTGATGACCCGCAATCTTTCCTCTTCTTTATTCTTTTCTTTTGCTTCGTACCAAGCTGAAGACAAAATTTTGTATCCTCGACTCTTCAAGCAGACGAATGTGTTGTGGCCTGTAGAATCGAAAATGCAAATGTCTTCTCCGTATTTTTGTTTCAAACGCGTCTTTATGGTACTCAGAACCGGTCGCTGATCCTCCTCAATTACATTGGCGAGCTCAGAAAGTTTAAACTGACACTCGTCCGACTCCGAGATATAAGTGTAAACCAATTCCATCGCATCATCTACACGTGATAACGATCTCTTTCGTCCGGTTGGCAGTGGCTTGCTTAATTTGGTGAAGCACTCTCTGTGATATTTAGCTCCAGCGCCATCAGTGTCGGAAACGCCTTCAATGCGCTTCACTATCTCCTGAGCACTGTCGTCATCTCGATTTTCTAGCCACTTGAGAATGGTGCTCTTGACTGTAGAAAATCTCTGCACGGACGATACACGAATCCGTCGATGTACATGCTTCTTTTTATTGTACGCCTCAACATCGCTCGGTATTGTTTCCGTACAAATGAAACATCTGTTCGCAAAATCGAATTTTTCACCATCAGGTGGCTGCGATGGCGTAGGCGATTGCGATGACGTTGATTGCGACGACGTTGACTGCGACGACGTTGGCTGCGACAGACGTCTACGAGCGGCACTTGCAGCTCTTCGCTCATCGGCATAATTCTTTTGACACGCCTTGTGCACACTGATGGAAAACATAAAATAATTGTATTAAACACAAGTAAAAAAAAATGCACCCTGCACCGTGTAGAGTAAGATTTCTATGTAATGTAGCTTTCGTTTCAATGTAAACTCGAGTTTTTTGTAAAAAGGAGGGCGTAAGGTTATTTCGCACCAAAAATGAAAAATGTTTACGATTTTGCTTTCAACGACACAGTTTATATATATTTATGTATGTAAGAAGTATATACTAAAAGGACATTTGAAGAATATACTGCAAAATTTTCATTAGTAATTGTGCAGAAATGAGCCAGTAACAGCAAATATTTTCAGACATTCTTCTTATTCGGAGCGAAATAACCTTCCCCCCCCTCCAGTGTCATGATTTTGGAATTTTAAAAATTCACATCTTTCCTCCAGCAATTTCGTCAAAATTAAACGTTACAAAATCAGCATGATGTCTCAACATTGACAAGAATACGAGCGATTTGTAACTCCTATATAAATGTAATGAAATCTGAACCGTCCAATCGATATTTCCCAACACACACACACACACACACACACACACACACACACACACACACACACACACACACACACACACACACACACACACACACACACACACACACACACACACCCACACACCCACACACCCACACACCCACACACCCACACACACACACACACACGCACACACGCACGCACGCACGCACGCACGCACGCACGCACGCACGCACGCACGCACGCGCGCACGCACGCACGCACGCACGCACGCACGCACGCACGCACGCACGCACGCACGCACGCACACACACACACACACACACACACACACACACACACACACACACAGCGAGTCCCACAGCATCTCTTATTATATGTAAATATATATGTAAATGTAAATTTCTCTCTCTGCTGTCCATCCCTGGCCCTGGCAGAGAGAGAGAGAAAAAGAAAGTAAAAAAATGTAAAAAAATGTGTATGTGTATGTGTGTGGGTGGGTGCAAATATATGTACAAGTCTGTATATTATACACAGGTCTAGGAAATGGAAAAAAGAAAATGAATAAACGCAGACACACGCACGCACGCACGCACGCACGCACGCACTCGCACATCCGGATATATTATATAAATGAAAACTTTATTACCTAAACTATCAGTACTACACAGTGCAGGGTGTTTGCAAAATACAGTTTTAATATTTTTGCATATTATTACCTTATGGTTTTCGAGTTTCGTAGCAGGAGCTCATGCTCTTTTTCTCCTCTTTGAATGCTCGCTTTTAGCAGAGTCTGCACACCTTTTTCTTGCACTGTCACTATAGTCCCATCACTCAAAGAGTTCCCACATATAAAACACGAACTCATTTTCCACGGTTTTTGTTAAAATAGCATTACAAAAATTAAAATCTTGACACAGCGCACAAGTATTCTCTACAAGCTGTCGTACAGAACTGACGCGTCTACGAAAATTTCAATACACAAACAGGCGAGGGAACGACCCTAGCGTCACGAGGGGACAAAAACCGTTAGGATTTATACCTGAATACTGTTGGAATGTTAAGAGGGGGAAATTTCGAACGACCCGAAATATATACTACACTCATAGGCGCATGATTAAATATACAGCATTATATTTCGTTATAATCTCATTTACAGCGTAATAGCTCCTAAACTATAAATACTATGGGAAAAGTTTCCAATGAAATTTATAGGAAATTTCATGCTCTACAAATTAGTTGCCACCATTTTTAATTTATCATTGACCATTAACTAAATATTTAGCAAAAACCATATTGAAAAAAGTTTGGAGCGCTATAATTAAAAATCTATGCGTTATACAAAAAAAAGTTTCAAATAAAAAAGATGGAAAATATTATTATCTACAATAATGATCTCTACAATTTTTGTCGTACGATGCGCGGTTCGCGAGATATTTAATAAAACGTGTTTTTCAAGATAGCGGCTGAAGTGAACCTTAAGCCACGACGCCCACTTGGATTTACATTCAGGGGACACCCCTGAACATATTCCAAAAAAAATACCTGTTCCCGAACGTTTTTAGCCAAACCTACTTTTTTGGTTGGGGCTCTTGGACTATTATTGAGCCTTTGCCGCGATCGTTTCGGCATTTTTTTTCAACAGTAAACATTATGGATAAGGGTGTATCATAAATGTTTCTCTATCTGCAATGAGCGTTGTGGCTGAGTTAGCAGCGTGGGGGATTAACGATGCTTACGGTCCAGGTTCAAACCCCGGTGAACAAACTTTTTTTTTTCTTCATTTTATATTCAGACAATTTCGAAGTTACTCTCGCTTTAGCTATTCTCGCCTGTTCAGGCATTATTTATGATATTTAATTCGTATATGCTTAATAGAAAAAACAAGACATTGCTACCGGGGATCGAACCCGCATTCATTCCGGCGGGATCGCGCGTAAAAGTTACCCCCTCTCTAGTCTCTTACGCGCCCATCACACAATCATGGTAGCGCGTGTCCGTGAGCGAGCGACGCTCGTACATCTTCGGAGAGAGCCGAGCACGGTCGAAGTTTCCCGACCGTGCCTTCGGCAGCTACACCAATAATGGACGGTGAGCACGTTCATGTGCGGCCAAGCCGAAACGAAGGCTTCGAGGGCAAAAGCAATCTGAGCACGACTCGCGCGTGACATCACCCGACGTCACGCGCGAGGCTTTTAGATGATTTCAATGCTCATTTAGCCCTTGATTCCCTGCGTTATTAATGTATACAAAAAAATGTATCGCGCACTCTGAACGCTTATTTTTTTAGTTTATACGTTAATTTAAATATAATAATAAATCTAAATTACAACTTATTTATCTTATATGAAATTGTTTACGCTTTACTTACAACCGTCCTTATGCCAAATAAATTATAATCCATAAAAGTAAGCGGAAATATATTTATATTCGTATTATTATATTAATTCTCATACTTTCATCAAGCGATAAACATTATCCCCAAAAACAAGCCAATCATCCATCCGGCCGCGGATCGTAAGTACCAGAAAGTGCACATATTCTACAAGCGACGAGATGGTCCCATTGGTAGCGTTCCTGGCTTCGGTCCGCAGGGGCCCGTAGTGCAAATTTTTCATAATTTCTCATATTTTAGTCATATTTGAGATTTTCGGAGAAAAATGATTTAAAACAGATTCAAGTTCTGGTCCATTTCCCAAAAACACATTTTTTTCACTGAAAATTCGTGATTTCTGATTTTTTTTCCCGGAAATTTCTCTTTTTGCTATGACCTGAGTGAACGGCTGCGGAGATATTCGGAGAAAAGTTAAAGATGAAAGGAAATGAGATTTTCGTAAAAAAACTGATTATTATTTTTTTCCGGAAATTTTCCTTTTTCCTATTACCTGAGTAAACGGCTGTGAAGATATTCGGAGAAAATTTAAAGATGAAAAAAAATGAGATTTTCGTAAAAAAAAAAACTTGTTCTTATTTTTTTTCCGGAACTTTTTCTTTTTCCTATTGAGTGAACGGCTGCGGAGATATTCGGAGAAAAGTTATAGATGAAAAAAATGAGATTGTCGTAAAAAAAACTTGTTACATTTTTTTATCCCTCATAATTCTGAGAAATAATGAAAATCCGAAATTTTTGCAAACATTATTTTTCTTAAGGGATAACACCACTGTAACGGCCTGCCACGAAGCGTTTTGGACAAATAATACTCGGGGTAATTATTAAGCATATATTGAAGTATATTGCAAAAAGAAATTATGGGAAAATATTACAAAATGGCGACACTGCATCAAATTCTTCCGAGGCATGTTGAACTTAAGGTGCTATGCGGCACGCAGTATAACTTGTGCCAATGTTAATCTGGATAAAATAATTTTTTTTAAATTAAATCTAGATGAGTGTAGCTAGAGAACCACGTAGGGGATTTTAGAAATATTGATTTTTGAGTAATTGCCGAGTATTTGACTAAAAATGTTCAATTTTTTTTTAAGAGAGTTATTTGTCAATAAATATTGTTTAAATTAACTTATCGAAAATCCCTTCGTCGTTCAGTAGCTACACTCATGTAGACTTAATAAAAGAAAATTCTTTTTTTAGATTAAAATTGGCACAGTTATACTGCGTGCCGCAGAGGTGCGACATGCTTGGGAAGAATTGCTGCAGTGTCGCCATTTTGTAATATTTTCGGATGAAAAATTTATAGCAATATACTTAAATATATGCTCAACAAATACCGCAAGTATTATTTGTTTATCACATTTTCATCCGCCAAAAAAAAAATATCAAAAAATACGCTTCCTGTAAGGCCGTTACAGTGGTGTTACCCCTTAAAGTCTTCATATAATTTCCGAAAATTTCCCGTGATTGTAATTAAAATGATGTAATATTCGGAAAAATTCGGAGAAACTCGGATGCTTGCGTAGAAATAATTGTCCGCAAAACTCCGAATCCTTCATATTTGTTCCAATTCATAGAAAAATTCGGAAAAATTTTCCGGAAAAAATCGGAGTTTTTCGGAAAAAAATTTGCACTAGGGGCGCGGGATCGTTTCCTGCGCTCAATGGTTTTTTCTAATTATTACTACCATTAATTCTTATTTAATTAGTTATTTTTATTAGTTATCATTATCATTTTAATTGGTCATCTTTTAGTGTCGAAAAATTTATCGCGCACTCTGACCGCTTATTTTATTAGTTTATATGTTAATTTAAATATGATAATAAATCTCAATTACAACTTATTTTACTTCTGAAATTTTTTTTTGCGCTTTACGCACACCCGTCCCTATGCCAAATAAATTGTAATTAATGAAAGTAAGCGGAAATATATTCGTATTATTATATTCATTCTCATATACTTTCATCAAGCGATAAATCATTATCATAATGTTTCCGGCCGCGAATCATAAGTACCAGAAAGTGCACATATTTACAAGCGATGAGATCCCGAGTCGAAATTTTTGAGCCGCGTTCAAGCCACAAAATGAAGGCGAGCAGAAATCGGCGTGAGCGGATTATTGGGTATCTAAAGGAGGGTACAATGCTTGAAAGTACCATGCGTTAGAGCCTCCGATGAACCTCCGGCATGGCAGAAAGTAGACTTTTTGACTCAAAGGAGGTCAGTGAGGCTCACAATTGAACCTACGGAACCTCAGGTCGGCCTACTTCGAGCGCTCCCGCAGAACCTACTGCCCCTCCCTTTCAGCCTACTGTACACTGCTAAACAAAAAAATTAATTTATATAGAATCTATTTAAATAAAATAGGTTTTTTCCTTGTCTCACAGCCTACTACGATCATATTTCTTTCAAAGATATTTATATATATTAATAAAGATGAGATTCAAATTAATCTTTATTTGCTTACAATGTACACTGTAAAGCTAAGTGTACTATATGCATAAAATATTTCATAAATCGAAAATAAAATGAACTCCTTAATTGAGAGCTTTACCACAAGGATTTTTCATCGTAATTCGTCATTCCCTGGCCTTTAGAAATGATTTTTTTCGAAGAAAATATTTGCCCTATATGCGACTTGAACCTAGTCCTACCTAATCATAGCTACACTCCGCTGTCCCTATGCTACCAAGTGCTTATAACATTTTGGTCGCTGATATGGCATACGAGACCAAATGAATACCTCTAACTACTTGTTGTATCACATGAGCTATATGAATTAGTTAATATGATTGTGATAACTAGAGAGTTTCATCGAATAACATGCTATAGATTTGTCAAACAAACGCGCGCGCGCGCGCGCGCACACACGCACACACACACACACAAAATTCCTCTCTCTCCACCTTCCCTGCCCTTTGATATGAGTGTTGCAATAAAGATGGACCGTTAGTTCAATCAAATAGAAAAATGGTTAACTCTACGAAAATTCTATTTAAGGTCAATTAAAAAAAAATAACTAGATCCATTCAGTGAACTTAACTAAATTGTTTTTTTGAACAGATGAAAATGTTCTATAAATAAACATTTGTGAAATCAATAATTTTAATAATGGAATGCAGTTAATATCATATTTAGCGGAAAAAAATAAAAATATGCTTCATACATACACGTGGAAATATTTTTTAAATTTTCGACGTGCTAAAAATGAAAACAAAGAAAAATCAAACATTTTATTTAAAATCGACGGTAATCGGCCGTCGCCATTTATCAACTCATTATTGAATTAACAAGAAAAACAAAACGAACAAAAGCAAAATGAAAAAATAAAGAAAAAATCGAATGAGGTTGAACTCGAAACCGACAATTTCAATCCTTTAGAACATGAAATAGACTATAATTAACACCCTAACGTTCCATATAGATATCAACATTATATGTTATTTAGATCTACACTGCCAGTCAAAAGTTTTCGGACACTCCACATGATCGCAAAACTTTTGAGCGCTGGATAATTGCCAAATAATGTTAGAGTAATATAATTCATTTCATTTATTATTTCACGAAGATACTATAAAGATCTATATAATTAAGTAATTATACAGAGCTTTATAGTATCTTCGTAAAATAATTATTATTCTATCATAAGTTTTCAATGATCCAAAGTGATATTAAGTTTTGCAGTTTTCTGAAGTGTCCGAATACTTTTGACTGGTAGTGTATATTCGAATATATTAATACAACCACATATTTCGAGTATAATATACCAGGTGTGTAAGTATGAAACCGGAATTTGCCCATAGGTGACGCTAGATGTCGATGCAGTTACCGACACATCACGACAGCGGTGTCTTGTTATTGTATTGATATCCGACAAAGATTTCCAACTCACAATAACACGAGTTTCATTCAGTAGCATTAGTTTATTAGAGATAAACATGTCGAGTTTTGTGCCAACAAATTACGATTTGCGGACAGCACTACTTTTCTGTTTTCATCTGAAGAAAACCGCAGCCGAATCGCATCGAATGCTTGTGGAGGCGTTTGGTGAGCATGCTCTCGGTAAACACACAGTGTTTCGAGTGGTTCAAACGGTTCAAAAGTGGCGATTTTGACGTGAGGAACAAAGAACGTGGAAGACCACCGAAAAGTTTGAAGACGCTGACCTGCAAGCCTTGTTGGACGAAGACGACGCTCAAACACAACAACAACTGGCGGATCAGTTAAAGGTGACCCGAGAAGCCATCTCCAGTTACTTTGTATCATATCATTACAATAAACGTGTTTTTTCTGTACAAAAATTCCGGTTTCATACTTACACACCTGGTATATAAGAGATCGCTAGAGTTTCGGCTTCGGACCGAAGCCGAAACTCTAGCGATCTCTTATCACCTACACGGCCGCATACTTCTTTGATTCATTCTATAATATATATATATATAGTATTATATAATATATACCGTCGCTTAAAAGTTTGGATACACCAGTCGATATTACTTGCTGCACTAAAAGTTACATAGCTTCGTAAAAAAAAAAGATAACCAAATTTACCGAACGGCGTTTTGACGGGAATAAGTTCAGCTTTATATTGCTTTTCTGAAATATTTTTTTATAATTTTCTTTTCGACCCAGTACGCACTTTTATACATGACTGATTTTCGGTTTTTTTTTCGACCATCGAGAATAGGGTGCATGACTTATGCAAAAAAAATTTTTTACGTTTATCCATGGTAAACTTGAACGGGGTAGCAGGAACTCCATTTGCGTTTTTTATAAAGTTTTGTACGATTTTTGTTCGCAATGTTATTTCATTTTTTGCTACAAAAGACTAATTCTAGATAATGCAATGTAACTCAAGAACTAGAGGGTCTAAGAAGAAATGTCAAGGACGACAAACGTCGCGTAAGCTTATACTTGATAGACGCATTTTTTAAGAATTTTAATCCCATGTTTAAGCCCATTTAGCCCAATTTTAAGCCCATTAATCCGATAGAATTGGAGTAAGACTGTATATACAAGCATTCTTTTATGAATTGCCTATTAAATAATAATAAATCGATATTGAGCAAATTTGATTGTTTTCGCATATTAATATTGCAATAATAATTTAATACAGGGACCATGTATTTTTATTAATTTCGTATTATTTTCGTCATCGAACGGGTTCCCGATCAGGCCACAATGGAATGGTGATGGAGGAGATATCGAATTTGGGCCGAAAGCAGGTTAGGTGGGGTCGAGGCAACAGTTTGAGATTGAAAGCAGGTTAAGGAGGCCTGTGCTCTGCACGTTTCACTGAAACTGGGGGTCGAGAGAAGGTTTGGGAGGTCTAATAGAGGCTACACTGGACCAAGGGGAGGTCTCTTCATGGCACTGAATTCGACAAATGGGGTTTGGTAGGTTCAACGGAGGCCGGCGACTTGTGCATTACAAAAGAAATAGGTTCTGCGAGGGTTCAGAGGAGGCTAAAAATTTCGACTGGGGATGGTCCCGTTGGTAGCGTTCTTGGCTTCGGTCCACAGGGGCGCGGGATCGTTCCCCGCGCTGAGTGCTTTTTTTAAATTATTATTATTATTAATTCTTATTTGATTAGTTATTGAATGAATATAATAATACGAATATAAATGTATTTCCGCTCATATACTTTTATCAAGCGATAAAGCATTATCATAATGCTTTATCGCTTGATGAAAGTATATGAGAATGAATATAATAATACGAATATAAATAAATCTCCGCTTACTTTTATGAATTACAATTTATTTGGCATAGGGACGGGTGTGAGTAAAGCGCAAACAATTTTTTAGAAGACAAATAAGTTGTAATTTAGATTTATTATTATATATAAATTAACGTACTGTCAGAGTTGCGGGGGCGGAAATAACCGTACCGGAGAATCACCAACACACCTTATGTACAACGAATAAACCTTTATTGGGAGTGATGAAAATGAAACATTACAGTATACGCTGAAGGCGTGATTGCATCTGCGTTGATTCTTTCGTATTCTTGAGAAAACAAGACGGCGGTGCCAAGGCAACAACAAAAGACGCGCGCGGCGACAGAAGCGATGCGGCGCGCAAAGCGAGGCGCAGCAGACTATCCGGTGTGGATTCGATCAACCCCCGAGAGTAGCGGAGGCTCCGAATTCCCCGACACTCCCCCTCAATCCGCGCTCGAGGACCCTTCACCAGGCTGCAGTCCCAACCCAGTTACACATTTCCAGTGTTTTTCGGTGCTCAGGGGCTTGGTGAGCACGTCGGCAACCATCTCCTCCGTTGGGAGATATTGCAGTTTCAGGATTCCCTCCCTTACGGCTTGGCGGACGAAATGATACCGAATGTCGATGTGTTTCGATCTTGAGTGAAACATCGAATTTTCCGCTAAGCATCCCGCACAACAGTTATCGTTATAGACGACGACGTCAGCAAGGTTTTCGCATCCCAGTTCTCGAAGGAGGAGTATTTCGATTCCTTTGCAGCCTCCGTGATCGACATATATTCTGCCTCCGTAGAAGACAGAGCAACCGTTCTCTGTTTTCGTGATTCCCATGTCACAGTTCCTCCACAAAGCGTGAAGACGAACCCGGTGTATGAGCGCCTGTCGACGACGCAGTTGCCCCAATCAGCATCGGCGAAACCACGTAGCGACTCCCTATTCTCGAAGGCCAATTCAATGTCTTGAGTCTTCTGAAGGTAGCGTAACACCCTTTTGGCAGCAACCCAGTGTTCCTTCCTGTAACAGGAGTTGAACTGGCTGAGTGCGCTCACGGCGTGCGCGATGTCGGGTCGTGTCTCCGTGGCGGCATACATTAATGCCCCGATCAATTCGCGATATGGATAATCACTGGAGTCGTCGTCCTCAGTCACGGTGTCCTTAGAGAGCTTCGAGCCCAAAGCAATCGGCGTATTGACGGGCTTGCACTCGCCCAGCCCGAAACGCTTGAGAATCTCTCGAATGTATCCCCTTTGGGATAAATACGCCTTTCCGTGTTCACGACGAATTTCGATCCCGAGGCAATACTTTGCGAGACCGAGATCCTTGACTTTGAAGTTCTTCATCAGCGTTTCCTTGATCCAACGCTCCTGGCTGCTATCGTTGGAGACGATCAAAATATCGTCCACGTAAACGAGCACGAAGGTGAGTCCTCGATTCCCTACGTATACGCATGGATCACCCACGGTAGGAACCAATCCAGCACCTTGTAGCGCCCTGTCAAGCTCCAGGTGCCATTGTCGACCGGATTGACGCAGCCCATACAGAGCTTTGTTCGATTTACAGACCTTATCTCGGCCTTGTTACGTCCCCGTGAACTTATCGAATCTTAGAGAGGACGCAACACGTTGTTGACTTCGCTTTCGGGTCAAGACAATTAAGTCCTTTACCCAGGGACGGAAGTCACGTCTTTGATATGGGAAGAATGACGGTTGGATAATGCGTTGGTCTTGAGGAAGATCGAATAATACGAGAGTTTTGCATGAATGCTTTGCTTACTCTATTTATTTTCAGATAATTCGCCGTTTGTTCCTTTCGTTGCAATGGTCGTCTAATAATCGTAGTTATAATTTATATTATCGGCGGTATTGTTTTGAGATTTGGATTATAGTGGCTACAATTTCTTCACGATTATAATGTTCACACCGTGATTACATGGAGATTAAATAGTTATAATATTAACACGTATGTCGAACGGTTTATAGTGTTCGCACAATGGTTACACGAGATTAAATAGTTACAACATTTACACACGATTAAATAGTTGAAATGGTTGCAATATTCAAGATAACTATGTAGTTCTTTGAAGGCAATTGATTACAGCGGTTGTGGTTTAGATTTAGGCTGTATTCGATAATTAAAATAGATGTTGCAGAGTCTTGTGGTTGAAAGATACGGTGGTGATGCAAGGGTTTAGATTTGGTAATTTGAACTCTTCGTGATGGCTGAGACTTCTTTTGAGGAGAGTCTTTGACCGATATTGGAAGTCGAATTGCGACTGGACAATACGTACAGTGAACTTTGCTGAATTTCAACTGGTAGACTTCGGTGACGGTACCTTTAGCCGTAAGGTTGAGACTGAGACTGCGACTGCTGGACTGGTACCACTTCGATGACTGCTGCGACTGGCTGCTTGTTCACGACGACTTAGTCTTCGGACTTGATGTTGAGATTGAGACTGACTGGCGTAGTTTTGGCCGCGTGGTTAAAATTGAGACTGCACACGTTGACACTTTGACTGAGACTGCTCGATTGAGATTGAGAGTGAGACCTTGACCATGAGGTCGAGATGGAGACTGAGACTTTGACCGCGACTGACTGATGCGTAGCTCCGGCCACGGGGTTGAAGTCGAGACTAGACTAAACGCGTTGAAACTTCGACGTAGATTGCTCGATTGAAATTGAGACTGACGGATTGAGACTGCAGATTGAGAGTGAGACTGAAGTAGCTTTGGCTGCGAGGTTGAGATTGAGACACATGGATTGAGACTGGATATTGACCGCGACCGGCTGCGGCGTAACTCCGGCCACGGGGTTGAAGTCGAGACTGGACTGAACGCTGCTGTGTTCCCGGTCCTTCCTTTTATACCCCTTTCTCGGGGGTGGTCTTCTCTCGAAAGGTCTTCCACGTGTCGAAAACCTTGGGTGACTTTCCCTCTCAAATCCTTGGTAATTTCACTAAGAGGTTCTCCATAGTCTCCATAGTCGGTTTTTACGATCCTCCGGATATTAATAATCGTGGGTCAAAGGTGCCTCCTTTTATAGTTCAGTCGGTGGCTGTGATATCATCGGGCTTGTGTCGGCTAAGCGTTTCCTTCTCTTTTCAACCTGTGCAAGCGGTGATTCGGCTGGTTCCGATGTTCAAGGTACCCTTGGATTTTCATGACAAAGCCCGCCTTCTTGGCGCCGTTAGCTTTCATGAAGATTATTCAGATGTTTCTTGTAGATATGAGCTGGATACCAATATCAGATGTAACTTCATTTAGCTGATTTCCGTTTACGAGGTGCTTTGAGTTTTTACGACAAGCGTGCCTTTTTAGTGTTGCTTGTTCTTAACTAGAATATTCGCGTGCCTCCTGTAGGCATGGGCACGTGCTGCAGGCGACAATGTTTCGCGGGGTGGTTCGATCAATCGATAGGGTGACTGCAGTTGGTTTCCTAGTATCGTGGTGATCCAGGGATAATTTGTAGTGGGGTTGGGGTGGCGTGTGCCGCAAGTAGGCTTTGCGCCGGTGGTAAAAATCGTGGTGGCCTAGTAATTCTGGGAGTGCAGATTTTTATAGCTACGAGAAGGGGTTTCTTTTCCCTCTCCGATATTCCTGTATCGTATTGATTCGCGCTTCCACGTGTAACCCGTCCACGTGGCGGATATTGTTCGAATTCCCGGTTTTATGATCCTTGAATGCTGGTCCAAGTGAGTCGGTGGAGGCCTTGCCTTTTAACGACAAAACTCGCCTTTTCGGCGCCGATAGTTTGTATATAGAATATTGTTTCGAATTGCGCTCGTGGAGAGTTTCGTGGCTGAGGGTTGGGCCGTCGTTCGCTAGGCCGATTCCGCTTAAATGATGGTGGAGACGAGTTTCGTTATTTTCGTTTAATTTTCTCTCTTCCTTACATGTTAATACACTATGTTAATACGCAGTGTGAGTTTATTTTCGGACGCCAGACTAGGCTGGGTTTCGTTGATGTCCGTTGCCCTGGGCTAGGCAGAGGCGGGGTCTAGGAGTCCCCCGTGTTGGTGGTGGTAGAGGCTCTCTCCGGCGTTGTCGGCGGCGTTGTCGGCGGCGTTGGCACCTTGGGTGGACCTGTTGGCTGCAGGACAGCCTGGCTGGCTGTGGCCGTTAGCGAGCGGCTAACGACTGACTCAGAGGGCTCCCACTCGCTGCTCGACTGGTCGCTGGTCTGGCAAGCTGTGGTCGTTAGCAAGCGGCTAACGACTGACTCGGAGGACTTCGGCGGCGGTGAGTGCGGCGTGGGCACGACGGTCCAGCGTGGAGATGTCCAGCGTCTTTCACGGCAGCGTAGGTTGTCCGGAGTGGGTAGGCAACGAGTGCTCCCCGAGATAGCTTTACCGCCGCTAGGCAAAGGTGAGCGTCTGCTCTCGTGCAAGGACCTGCTTGTAAGGCAGTGATCTAGAGCGAATCTGGTCCGGAAAGTTCAGCTGTCGAGTGAGTCGCGGCGCCGCTATAAATAGATCCTCGTGTATCGCGCCGCGTGTGAGAAACTTGGGCACGTCGGCCGGGTCGCCTGACTCGGGCGCTCACTGCCGCGTCGTGCGGGTAGCTGCCACGTAGGCGCTGGTCGAATCCCATTCAAATATGATCCTTGGATATTGATCCATGTGAGTCGGTGGTGGCCGGGGTTAACCAATCTCGCCTTTTCGGCGCCAATAGTTTGTATATAGAATATTTTCGGATGCCTCTTATAAGCTGGGGCTCGTGCTGAGAGCGTCAGTAGTCCGCGAGGAGATTCGGTCGGACGATGGGGTTAACGAAGTTGATTTTCTGATGGCGTGGTGGTCCAGGTTTAGTGGAGTTATAGAGTGAGTGTGATGAAGCGGGGCATACGTAACAGCCTTGCACCTGTTTCAGCATGACGCGAGCTCGCTCGAGGAGTTCTCCCTTCTCTTGATGTACGAGTCTCTCCAGCATCTCCTCCAGCATACTCGGAATCTCCATGTATATGTCAAGTTGAGTGATGCGTAGATCGAACTTTACGGACAGAGCAACCAGTAATCGTAGGGAGCTAAGTCGTGCCACGGGTGCGTGAGTGTCGAAAAATTCGATGCCGGGGCGTTGGAAATATCCCTTGGCAACCAACCTCGCCTTCCTTCGGTCCAATGTTCCGTCAGCGTTGTGCTTATTCCTGAGCACAGTTCGGCACTTGATGACTTTCGCTCCTTGTGGCTTCATGACAACTTTGAACGTGTCATTTTGAATCAGACTCTTGATTTCGGAATATACAGCATCGAGCCATTCGTTTTTGTCCGGTCCTTGGACGGCCTCGCGGAACAGAACCTCGCAGGCATTCAAAGCCATATTCGCGTTGTCACGTTCCGAACGTTCGTCCTCGCTCGACTCGTCTCGATTGTCGGTAATGTTCGACTCGGTGATCGCCGGAACCATGTTGTATTGCTTCCCCGGTCGGCCCGGCTTCCCAGTCGATATTCTACGCGGCCTGCCTCGGCCACGGCGCATCTGGTTTCGGGATCCAGTCGTTTCGAATTGCCCGGCGTCATCTCGACCAGGATCCGGTCGAGATTCATCCGGTCCCGTCTTCGTTTGTTCTTGGTGACCATTCTGATTTTCGCGGAGTGACATGTGCTCCGCCGTGTCGCTCGTCATCGGCAACGGATCGTCAGGAATCCCCGGTTCCAGATTCGGCTTGATATCCTTCGCTCCAACGTCGTCAATGAATTTAACATCACGGGTGATGTGAATCTTCCGATCGGTAGGCACCCATACCCGATAGCCCTTGCTCACTTCGGAGAATCCGACGAGTGTTCCCTCGATCCCTCGCGGGGCGAACTTTTCCTTACTCGGAGATTTGTCCAGAACGAAGACCTTAATTCCGAACCTTCGGAGATAACTAAGGTCCGGTCGCTTACCCATCCACAGCTCGTAGGGGGTTTTGACGCCAAGGACCCTCGTAGCGCAACGATTTTTGATGTGATTCGCTGCTGAAACTGCCTCGGCCCAAAATGACTTGGTGAGATTCGAATCGATCAATAAGCAACGAGCAGATTCGATCAGAGTTCTATTCTTTCGTTCCGCGACTCCATTTTGCTCGGGAGTGTGTGGAGTCGTCAGTCGCCGCTGAATTCCCGCTTCCGCCAGTATCCGATCCATGGCGGAGTTGCAGAACTCCGTGCCGTTGTCGGATTGGAGCGCCTTTATTTTTCTTCCGGTGTGAGTCTCCGCATAACTCTTAAACTCCAGGAATTTTGCAGTAACGTCCGATTTCCGCTTTAGGAAGTAAACGGCGGTCCAACGGCTGTAGTCGTCCGTAAACGTAAGGAAATAGCGCGATCCTCCTTGCGATTCGGTTCGCATGGGTCCACACACATCGGTGTGAACGATTTCGAGCAGCGTGGTTGATCTTCCGATTCGATCCCGAAACGGAAGTTTTGACATTTTCCCGGCCGCGCAAGTTTTGCAGGCCTGCGTCGACTCATCAACCTTAAACGCCAAACCGGAAGCCATTTTATTTCGAAGCATAAGCGCCATGCTTCTCCAGTTGAGGTGACCGAGTCGAAGATGCCATTCCATGGAGTCGTCCGACGAGGTCAACGCGACGTAGCACGTTTTGTGTTCCTCTCGCAGGAAATACAGATCGCCTTCGCGATCGGCTATCGCTCTCGTGGCTCCGTTTGCATCATATACGTACGCGTTATCGCCCGAGAATAAAACGCTGTACTTTTTGTCGACCATTTTGGCCACTGACAATAGATTTACATGGAGGTCTGGTACGTACAGAGCGTTTGAGATTGTAATATCTCTATTTTCTTTTCCATTTGAAGTCGTAATACTCACATCTCCCTTCGCAGTTGCTTGGGCAGTGGACTTGTTTGCCAATCTTACGCTGCTGTTCGTCTCGTGAGAGCTTGCGAATAGTTCAGGGTCGTTGCAAAGGTGCGACATAGAGCCGCTGTCGAAACACCACCTTGGATTTGTTTTCCGATCGGATGTCTCGGTTTCGGTGACGTTCGTCACCTCTTGCACGTTGAAAACGTCGTTTGTAACGTTAGCGCTCTGGACTTCCTTCTTTTTCCTGTAGCAATCGGTCGCGCGGTGACCTCGTTTCTTGCAATGAAAACACCTCATGCTTTGAATGTTAGAAACGTTTTTGTTACCTGACTTGCCGCCCTCTGCTACGTCCCTTGACGCTCTTGGCAGGTGCTTTGTGAACAAGGCATTGGAGTTTGCCTCGGAGGTCCGGTGAGCTTTACTGTCGTGCTCTTCTACTGCTTTGACCATTAGCGTCTCAATATCGGGCAGATTGTCCCGAGACTTAATCGCACAACGGAAATTTTCAAAGTTACCTGGGAGGCTGTGTAACATCATTATTGAGAGCAAATCTCCATTGATCTCGATTTCCATACTGTGCAGTTTATCCACGATGTTCATGAAACGAGACAAATAATCCCTTACGTCATCGTCCTCGCGCATTTTTGTTGTCAGTAGTCGTTCCAAAAGAGCGGCTTTACGCATGGGCCCTTGGTATGCGTACACAGACTTCAACTTATCCCACACGTCCTTGGATATTTCGCAATTCCGAATGTGCTTTAAATCCGATAGAGAGATGGTCAATATCAAGTCGCTTTTCGCCTTGCGATCTTGAGACACCCAATTGTTTAACGCGACCTGTGGTGCGGTGCGGGCTTCACCTTGGCCAGTGACTTTAGGCTTCGGAATTTCCCCAGTGACGTGCGCTTACGTGTCATTTCTCGTGAGAAGCACCTCGACTTGGATTATCCACGTATCGTAATTATTTTTTGTCAGGAGTTCGATACGCGTCGAGTTTATTATATTCGCGCTTGCCATGATCGCGAACAGCAACTATTTTTGTTCACTCGCGTCGTTTATTCCTGTTGGTGGTTTTCTTTGATCTCGCGGTCGATTTGTAACCACAGTCTGGGCCCATAACCTGTCAGAGTTGCGGGGGCGGAAACAACCGTACCGGAGAATCACCAACACACCTTATGTACAACGAATAAACCTTTATTGGGAGTGATGAAAATGAAACATTACAGTATATCCTGAAGGCGTGATTGCATCTGCGTTGCTTCTCTTGTGTTCTTGAGAAAACAAGACGGCGGTGCCAAGGCAACAACAAAAGACGCGCGCGGCGACAGAAGCGATGCGGCGCGCAAAGCGAGGCGCGGCAGACTATCCGGTGTGGATTCGATCAAACCCCGAGAGTAGCGGAGGCTCCGAATTCCCCGACACGTACAAACTAATAAAATAAGCGGTCAGAGTGCGCGATAAATTTGTCGACACTAAAGGATAACTAAATAAAATAATGGTGATCACTAATAAAAATAACTAATTAAATAAGAATTAATAGTAATAATAATTTAAAAAAAAGCACTGAGCGTGGGGAACGATCCCGCGCCCCTAGTGCAATTTTTTTTTCCGAAAAACTCCGATTTTGTCCGAAAAATGTTTCCGAATTTTTCTATGAATTGGAACAAATATGAAGAATACGGAGTTTTGCGGACAATTATTTTTACGCAAACATCCGAGTTTCTCCGAATTTCTCGGAATTTTTTATCATTTTAATTACGATCACGGGAAAATCTCGGAAATTATTTGAAGACTGTAAGGGTTAACACCACTCTAACGGCCTTACAGGAAGCGTTTTTTAAATATTTTTTTTTTGGCGGAAGAAAATGTGATAAACAAATAATACTTTCGGTATTTATTGAGCATATTCTTAAGTATATTGCTAGAAATTTTTATCCGAAAATATTACAAAATGGCGACACTGCAGCAATTCTTCCGAAGCATGTCGAACCTCTGCGGCACGCAGTATAACTGTGCAAATTTTAATCTAAAAAAAAGAATTTTGTTTTATTAAGTCTAAATAAACATTTTTAGTCAAATACGCGGCAATTACTCAAAAATCAATATTTTTAAAATCCCCTACGTGGTTCACTAGCTACACTCATCTAAATTCTATAAAAAAAATTATTTTATCCAGATTAACATTGGCACAAGTTATACTGCGTGCCACAGAGCACCTTAAGTTCAACATGCCTCGGAAGAATTTGCTGCAGTGTCGCCATTTTGTAATATTTTCCCATAATTTCTTTTTGCAATATACTTCAATATATGCTTAATAATTACCCCAAGTATTATTTGTCCAAAACGCTTCGTGGCAGGCCGTTACAGTGGTGTTATCCCTTAAGAAAAATAATGTTTGCAAAAATTTCGGATTTTCATTATTTCTCAGAATTATGAGGGATAAAAAAATGTAATAAGTTTTTTTTACAAACATCTCTTTTTTTTCTATAACTTTTCTCCGAATATTTCCGCAGCCTTTCACTCAATAGGAAAAAGAAAAAGTTCCGAAAAAAAATAAGAACAAGTTTTTTTTACGAAATTCTCTTTTTTTTCATCTTTAAATTCTCTCCGAAAATCTTCGCAGCCGTTCACTCAGGTAATAGGAAAAAGGAAAATTTCCGGAAAAAAAATAATAATTAGTTTTTTTTACGAAAATCTCATTTCTTTTCATCTTTAACTTCTCTCCGAATATCTCCGCAGCCGTTCACCAGGTCATAGGAAAAAGAGAAATTTCCGGGAAGAAAATGAGAAATCATGAATTTTCAGTGAAAAAAATGTGTTTTTGGGAAATAGACCAGAACTTGAATCTGTTTTATCATTGAATCATTTTTTCTTCGAAAATCTCAAATATGACTAAAATATGAGAAATTATGAAAAATTTGGAGAAAAATTTGCACCACGGGCCCCTGCGGACCGAAGCCAGGAAGGCTATCAACGGGACCATCTCATCGCTTGTAGAATATGTGCACTTTCTGATACTTACGATTCGCGGCCGGGTGGATGATTGGCTTGTTTTTGGGGATAATGCTTTATCGCTTGATGAAAGTATGAGAAATAATATAATAATACGAATATAAATATATTTCCGCTTACTTTTATGAATTATAATTTATTTGGCATAAGGACGGGTGTGAGTAAAGCGTAAACAATTTTATAAACGATAGTAAGTTGTAATTTACATTTATTATAATATTTAAATTAACGTATAAACAAAAAAATAAGCAATCAGAGTGCGCGATACATTTTTTTGTATACATTAATAACGCAGAGAATCAAGAGCTAAATAAGCATTAGGTTTGTTCGCGCTAGCTGCACTCTACACTCGGCAGTGTAAACGGAACTAGGGCAGTGTCTAGGGAGTGCAGTTTATTTCCTCGCGGGTAAGCCACTCTAGCGCGAACGCGATAGTGTACAAGAAACATGGCGGCGACCTAGTGGACCACACCTTAACCTCAAACAACACATGAGATTACGGAGTCTCATCTAACCGTTAAGGAGATACACCCTGTAACCTCAAGTTTGTTGATCTCGTAAACTGGTTACAATGGACGGTGTTATTGAAATTATGAACTTTTTCGTCGATTCTTCCGACGATGATGTCGAAAATGATCAAGTTTTTAATCCGAACTAGTTGTACCAGGATGATGGTGAGTCTGTTTCATTCGGCGCAACCGAGATTTATGTGATTACTTTTCGAATATTTAGTTAAATACTTATTTGAAACGGTGAATTCCGTATTGTTTCTGAAGTACGTATACCATTCTACAACCAAAAGTTGTGTTTTTTCGTACTCAAATCACATTAAGAAATAATAAGAAAGCGACATTTCAGTCGTAGCCAAGTACAATATTGTATCCCATGTAATGTCAATATCCAAGAATCGAAAGCTTGTTGTGTGACTGACAATTGAGAACAGTCTACTTTGATGGTAATAAATAAGTACGTAATGATTATTCAAGAGTTCCTAAATAAAGTCAAATGTACGTGGGTCATTTGATAAGTACCTAGCCTACAAATGAAAACACCAAAATTTTGCTAAAAATAAAATTTATTTTTCAATGTAGTCTCCTTTTAGTTGAATACACTTGGCCGAGCGGTGTTCCAATTTTTTTAACCCCGTTGAAAAAAATGTTATCTCTTGGTCTGCAAAATAGGCCTCCGTGGCGGCGATTATTTCGTTATTGGAGTGGAATTTCTTCCCGGCGAGTGAATTTTTTAGATTCGGAAACAAAAAAAAGTTCCACGGAGCCAAATCTGGAGAATACGGTGGATGGGGCAGCAGTTCATAGCGTAATTCGACCAATTTAGCCGTGGCGAGCGCGGAGGTGTGAGCAGGTGCATTATCATGGTGGAAAAGCACTTTCTTTCTCGACAAATGGGGCCGTTTTTCTTTTAACACGGCGTTAAATCGGCTCAATAGTTCGGCGTAGTACTGTCCCGTGACCGTCTTGCCCTTCTCCAGGTAGTCAATAAAAATCACACCTTGAGAATCCCAGAAAACAGTGGCCATCACCTTTCCAGCTGACGGGACCGTCTTCGCCTTCTTTGGAGCAGGTTCACCGGGTAAGGTCCACTGTTTTGACTGCTCCTTGGTCTCTGGAGTATACCAGTGAATCCATGTTTCGTCGACGGTCACGTAACGACGCAACAACTCTTTTGGATTGCGATTAAACAGCTCCAAACACTGCTCTGAAGTGGTCACACGAATGGGCTTGTTGTCTGCAGTCAGCAAACGCGGCACCCATCTTGCCGACAGCTTCCTCATGCCCAAAGTCTCATGTAGGATATGCCACACGCGTCCTTCTGAGATGCCTACTATCACAGCTATCTCGTGCACCTTTAATCGGCGGTCTGACAAAACGATATCGTGTATTTTTGTCACGTTCTCCTCCGTAGTGGCTGTTTTTGGAGCACCTGGGCGTGGATCATCAAAAACCGACGTACGACCACGTTGAAACTCGTTATACCAAATTTAACGGTCGCCATCGAAGGAGAAGCATCCCCATACACTGCATCCAAGCGTTCTTTAATTTCACTGCGCGATTTCCCTTCCAAAAACAAGAATCGAATCACCGACCGATATTGTTCTTTCTCCATTCTTTCAAAAATCAACGGACACACTTGCTTTCACACGCTCTCAAAGGAGAACTACAAGTCCGATCCGGCTGAAATTTTGTCAGTAGCCGTCTACAAGACGGTACTACACTATAGTGTATTTCTCTTGCAATAGTGGCACCATCTAGCGGTGAGGCTAGGTACTTGTCAAATGACCCACGTACTGCATCAATGAATGTTATTTATTTTATAGACAAGATAGTCAAAGGTTTTTTTAAAGTGGACAATCAACAAGATTCCTAATGAGCAATAAATCTTGTAGAGTGTTATACTATACACTGAGTAAAGTTTTCTCGACCAATGTACACCGACTATTAATAGCGATGGAAATGAATGGAATTCTGAATTTAAATTGACAGATCTCGATGTCGTAAATATTCTACAACCTATTGCACAACGAATCCAGAGAGTAGAGCACGTAAAGGTTGTCAATTATATAGAGAACCAGGTCAGAAGCTATGTCGAAAAAGATTTCATCATGCACTTTCGTTTATCACGAGAAGTCGTTTATGAGTTGGTTAATCGTTTTGCATTCTCTCCAATATTTACATCTCTTCGAGGTACGTATCCAACTTGACTCTGCAGTTAATCAAAAGATAAAATGTAATTAGAATTTTTTTATTTATAGATCCTGCAGGATTTGCGCCCATTACACCAGAAAAACATATGCTGACATACTTGTGGTTCATTGGACATGAAGCTGCATCGTACAGAGACGTAGCAGACAGATTTGGGATTACATTGAGTACTCTACATAAAATAATATCCAGAGTTACGAGATTTTTGTTGTCAATCGCTCGAAATATTATTAAATTCCCTACGGCAGAAGAGAAAGATATAACGAAGCGATTTTATATGCAGACTAAACAAATTCCTGGAATAATCGGTTTGTTTATTACCTTCCATAAAATCAATCGTATTTTAAGTACCCAAGAATTATATGTGTACTTCAATTTATATTATGCGGGCGCTATTGACGGCACACACATAAGAATCGACAAACCTCGATACGACAAAGATTCGTACATAAATCGAAAGCAGTATTTTTCGATCCACATGCAAGGTGTCGTAGATCACGAGAAAAATTTTATGGATGTATTTATCGGATATCCTGGATCTGTTCACGAAGCCAGAGTGTTCCGAGAATCATCGTTACTCAATAGTCTGGATCTATAGTCTGATCTATGTGGTGGTACGTTCTTGTTTTACTACAACATTTTATTAAAATCTGATCCATTAATCAATAAATGCAAAAGAAGTCCACCAATAATTGCCTCAGGGTGGTTACTTATTTATCGATATACCATTAATGTATTTTTTTTCTAGGTGATGGCTTCTTGATTGGAGATTCAGCTTATCCTTGCACAAAACATTTAATCATACCATTCAGGGACAATTGACACCTAAACCGAGCACAAATTAACTTCAATCAACGCTTGAGTTCTTGTCGAGTCATTGTCGAAAATTCTTTTGGTTGTTTGAAACAGCGATTCCGCCAATTGTACCATCTAAAACTAAGAAATGTTATAAGCATTGTTCAGGTCATTCACGCATGCTGCGTACTGCATAACCTGGCAAACGCGAATGACTTACAATTGTTTGAAGATCCAATCTTAGATGATTATCGCGATGAAAAAGCAGGGAACGTTGAAAATGATTTCGATGAAATTGTGGAAGACAGTCGGCAAGGACGAAATCTGCGCGATGAAATATGCCGTCAACTTGCGATGCAGTAATAATGTGCTAAGATATTCGATTATCTCCGTGTTCATTATACTGTGGTAAATATGTATATGCTCATTATATACAGAATGAAGACAATGTTTCTAATGAAAATGAAAAATCCGTTTTTTTTCGTAATTTTCGTTCATCAAATTGTATACACGTATATGATAAATGTATATGCTAAGTACTTGAAACAAAGTGACGCAAAATGAATCAATAACATTCCAACATAATCATTTAATAACATATTCGACGATCGTAGCTCAAAATGCAGCCGGCATTACATTTACGTGATTATGTAATGTATTATACCACTTTAAGAAATTGAAGATAGATCAACGAAAATCAAATGTGCCGGGGCTCAAATAATGTAAATACCCATAATGGTATGTAAGGAAATGAATAAAGTAACCAGGAAACATTCGATGCTATATTTTATTTGTTACACACAAGAAACATCAACAAGTTACCTCGATGAGGATATAAAGTACTTGGTAAATCAACGACTATTTATGTCTTAAAACAAATATATAATTTCATAAAACAACAAGAACATTGTAATGCTGTTTATTTCAATGATACTGATTAGATAGGAACCAATTTCTTTATCTTAACTTTCTGCTCCTCATTTACTTTTCTTTTCCTTTAATTAAACTTATGACTTCATCCAGCAATAAGTTCCGTCGCTGTCGTTGCTCATTCGCAATTTCACGCTGCTCTATCGTTTTTTTTTTCATAAAATCACGAAAGTCCTTTTCGAATTCTTCTCGGCTGGATTACTGTTGCTGCCTCTCATTGTTTAAACTCTCAATAGTTTCTTGGCACCTGGCTAATATTTGGGCGGTCGTTCCCATCGGGCGTTTTTTGCCGCCAGTGGTACCTCTGGACGTTAACGCACAGTTTTGACTCTCAGCTAACATTTCATGAACTGCGTGGCCCGTCATCTGTTCGGTGTTAACTGGGTCCTATAATTTCAAAAATGTAATATTAGTTCTGATTCTTATCATACACTCTATATTCTCTGTGTAGTTGAAAAACGAAAGAATGAATTATTGCTAAATATTCAAGAAGCACAAAATGTAGTAAACAAAAGAATCTGGTAGGACTAAGCGAAAGTCACTACCGAAATTCAGTGACGTCGGTGCGAATTGTGATCAATTTTAGGATCAATTAGTCCCGGTTAAAATTATTTTTCTTCATAAACGGAAGAGAGGATCTTACACACGATCTCTTTCCGACTAATACACTTGGATATTATAGTAATGTTGTAATAAAGTAAAATCCGAACGATTCAAGAATATAAAAACGGACAACATGACACTTACGGTTGTGGCGTTAATTGCGTAGTGGCAGGTACCGTTGCATCGAGGCGTATTGTTAGGCCTTCTTTTGAAGAAACGGCGAGAGGCAAAATGCTGTGTTTACTCCCAAGAAGTTCTGCCAATTCGCTATTAATTCGTATTATATAGTATTTATAATATAATATTACAGCACATTATGTCGCCGATAATTAAATATTTTTATCAACTGATTTTATAAATACCTTTCATAAGCACAGGGTGTAACTCCTTTCCAAAGTTTTGAATTTATTTTCAACTTGGAGAGGCGATACACCATAACCAGCTACAGCCATTTCATTAGCAATTTGTTGCCACATAGCCTTCATGGTTTTTATTTTTCTCCTTGTTACGAGTTTTTTCTTTCCCTTATATATAGATAAGAACAATCGTGTCGATCGGTCATTCCAAAAAAAAATACATTTTCCTTATTCCCATCAGGTACACATTTGACTTTGGTCGCTTTATAAGTTTCATCTTTGACACGAGTGTCATTTTCGATCTCACTCTCTATCGCATCGCTTAGTGATAATTCCACTTGTTCATCTCCGACACGGCACAGTAGTGAACCAGAATCTGCAGTTATGTTTTTCTTTGGCATGTAGAATTGCAATCCATCTGGAAAGTAATAAGAAATACAGATTCTCATAGAATTACTTTAGACATTAAAATGATACTGATGTTCGCTATTTATTTATTGCGTGACTATGTTAGGGTGCATCGTTTTATTTTCATTCAATGCATTATATTTTGAAATAACCTTACATCGCATCTTTGCACAACCATTGCGTGATCAAGGGGGTTTCAACCCTAGACAATTTACTCATAACTTCAATTACATATTACTTTCTGAAGTCTAATCCATTTCGGGTTATCCAAACTGTACTCGGAATGGATGTATTGATACCAGTTTTACACAGGATGGAGTGTTAGCGATAAGATTTTATTATAAATTTTATTATAATATAAGATTTAACCCAAACAAACCTTCACAAATGCACAACAAGTTGTTGTCAGCGTCAACGACTAAGCCGCCTTCTGTATCTCGGAACGGCACTGCTGACTTCTTTTTGTGATCCTGTTCCATGTTAGCTTGTTTTCGTTAATACTAGTTTGGAACGTATTGTGATACTGCAAATTTACAATAAAAACTTATCATTATATCTTGTGAATTTTTTTTATCTCCTTGATCAATAAAAATTCATAATTATAATACTTTATTATTTTGAACCTTTTTTATTGATTGTTTTTCATAATAAATGAGAATTTGTTTGCGATTGCTTTATACATTTGAGGTTATGTCAATTTTTCAATCACCTTGAACGATAGAGATTGATAATTATAATAGTTTGTTATTTTGAACCTTTATTATTCATTGTTTTTCGTAATAAATGAGAATTTGTTTGTGATTACCTTATATATTTTAGGTTATGTCGTACTCACCTCTGTATACACTCGTTGACAGTTTCGCTGGCTATGGGGTTATTCTAGTAATATCACTGCTACACTTTTCGTGTACTTTTACACCTCGTCAAGATCGAGTGTAGAAAGTCTAGGGTTAGTGGCACGAAAGTGTAGCTACACTCGTAACGCGAACAGCGGCGCGTGACGTCATTTCCGTTAAAACGAACGCGAAAGTGTACACTCCCTAAAAAAGTGTAGAAAGTGTAGCTAGCGCGAACAAACCTATTGAAATCATCTAAAAGCCTCGCGCGTGACGTCACCCGACGTCGTGCTCAGATTGCGTTTTCCCTCGAAGCCTTCGTTTCGGCTTGGCCACGGTCGTATATACAGGTCTGGGTACTCCGTTAAAAAATGCGTGACTCTAAGTGACGCCTCTATTTGCGCATTCCACCGCGGCGCTAGTGAAGGGGAGGCACTTTTGTTTATACCGCGTTTACGGGGCATGGCATGCACGTGTGTGGTGACGGTCGTATGTACGTGTGGCCTAACCTCGTTTTGGCGGGGTGATTTCGAGTGTATCGTAGCCACGGTTTTTATTCAATACGGAATAACAAAAGATGAAGGGTCTATATATTGCGATGCCGAAACGGTGCATGATTCCGGGATGCAGAAGTGGATACATAAATAACCCGGAGCACGTCTCATTATTAAAAATTCCCAATGATGACTACTGATATTTTCTACTACTTTTCTACTACTACTACTAATGAAAGGAATGCGTCCTACACGTAAATTTCGAATGTTCTTCTTTTCCGTAAACGAAAAAAAAATGTCATTGGATTGAGCGATGGTTAAATCAGCATATCCAAGTCAAAGGCGATGAGTATCATTAACTAATGGCTCATCGCTCATATTTTTGGTTTATGCTTTTAGTTTTTGTCTTCGACTAAATATTTAGGATGTGTTAATTTTTCATCACAGCCACTTGAAGGGAAAGACAATTCGCATACGCGCATACATAGCGCTCTGTCGCACATGCCTCCGAGATAGTAGCGCTCCACGCTTTTGCGGCCAGTTCCGCAAAGAGAGGCGTCAGATAGAGGCACGCTTTGGGGTATACGGAATATACAGGAGTGCCCAGACCTGTATATACGACCGTGGGCTTGGCCGCAAATGAACGTGCTCAGCGTCCATGTATTGGTGTAGCTGCCGAAGGCGCGGTCGGGAAACTTCGACCGTGCTCGGCTCTTTCTGAAGATGATCAAGCGTCGCTCGCTCACGGACACGCGCTACTATGATTGTGTGATGGGCGTGTAAGAGACTAAAGAGGGGGTAACTTTTACGCGCGATCTGGATGCACTGATCCCCGGTAGCAATGTCTTGTTTTTTTTTTATTAAGCATATACGAATTAAATATCATAAATAATGCTTGAACAGGCGAGAATAGCTAAAGCGAGAGTAAGTTCGCAATTTTCTGAATATAAAATGAAGAAAAAAAAAGTTGATTCACCGGGGATTGAACCCGGACCGTAAGCATCGTTAATCCGCCACGCTGCCAACTCAGCCACAACGCTCATTGTAGATAGAGAGACATTTATGATACAAGCTTATCCATCATGTTTACTGTTGAAAAAAAATGTCGAAACGATCGCGGCAAAGGTTCAAGATTTCTTTTTGAACCTTCCACGGTCGTTTCGGCGTTTTATTTTTCACCGCGGTTCGTCGTTAATTTTTTTAACCCGCATTTTCGGCATAAACGGGCAACCGAGAGAAAACAATGATCTCGATACATGTTTTTCACTTTGAAATTCATTTAATGCATATTCCAATCCGCAGTACGGCCACATATATATGTCGAGCTCGATCGGACGGAAAACCTCGCTCCCTTCGCCTGTTGAGCGTGCGCGATTTGCGAGGGGCAGAGACTTTTCCCCCACCGAGCTACCCATTCGCGTTCTCGCTGACTGCGATACCGACTTGAGCGGTGATCACGGACTCGCGCGGCTACAAGGGAATCTGCAACCTCGACAGAGGCGATGATCACGAAATCATACTTCCGAACTCGCCGCCGCGATTTAGCGCCATTTACTAGGCACGCCGAAAAAGGGAGCGTTGTGCATCTCCCTACTAATCTCTGTACGCACGCAAATCTTGGATATACCACTGTCCAAATGTATGAGCGATAAGAAAAAGAAAGAGTTCGTCACAGAAACCGAAACCGATCACGAATTGCAAATAGTAATCAAACTGATTCGAACGAGCTGGCCGGAAGAAATCAAAGACGTACCCGAGATTGCTAAGTCGTATCATACATACCACTCCGAGCTTTTCGAGTCAGAGGGTTTACTATTTAAGAATAACAACGTTGTAGTCCCTGGTCGATTACGTAAGGAAATTCTCGGCAAATTACATTATAATCATTTGGGCATTGAAAAGACCAAGAACAGAGCCCGCGACATCGTTTTCTGGCCGAGAATGAATAAACAAATACAAGAGATGATTACAGATTTTGCAGAATGCCAGAAATATAAAAAAAGTCACCAAAACGAAACACTAATTTCAAGCGAAGTACCGAGAAATGTCTGGGAAATTGTAGCGGTCGATGTATTCTATCTCCAAGGCTCGGTGTATCTAATAATGGTCGATTATTACACTTACAAGGAACATCCCTCAGGTGTCCGCTTCCGATTTTGTTGAAACTCATATATGTGATAGGACATCGAAAACTTTGAGACATGTATTTTTTTTATCGGCGGAAAAACGGATTTAAGGGGGGAAACCGCCCCTCAAAGAATGGCGTGTCGAGGGGTGATTTTGCAGTTTCACCCAGAAGCAATCCACCGATCTGAATGAAACAAAAACGAAAATTCTTCTAATGAAAAGCGATGAAAAATCCACTATGAAAATATCAAGAAAAAATTAAAGCAGGGGATAAACCAACCCTCAATTTGCCTTTTTTTCACCCCACACTTAAGAGGGTTGTATGCAAATTAATAAAACAGGTATCATTTTAAAGGGCAATTAAAATTAAAGTTGACGGGTTTTTGCGTTTCGGCGGCATAGCAAATTTAAGGTGGTAAACCACCCCTAACATAAATTTATTTATCATGGTCGTTTTTTCTGTGTTTAAAGTATATCCGCTGATTTTAAATATTTCTATAAGCTGAAATTTAATGTTTTATCATATTTCGAAATTATTACATTGGTCTTAAAGGGTGCTGCCCCTCTGACGAGAAACATCATTGAAGTACCCGCTTTCGATTTCGTTGAAACTGATATATGTGGTAAAGCATTGCAAACTATTAAACATGTTTTTTTTTGTATCAGCAGAAAAACGGTGTTAGGGGATGAAACCACCCCTCAAAGTTTCGCCCACAAGCAGTCCACTGATCAGAATGAAACAAAATCGAAAATTCCTCTAATATTAAGCGATGAAAAATCCACTACAAGAGTGTTGATTAGAAATATAATTAAGGGGTAAACCACCCCTCCATTTGCCGTTTTTCACCCCACGCTTAAGAGGGTTGTATGAAAATTAATAAAACAGGTATCATTTTGAAGGGGAATCAAAATTCAAGTTGACGCGTTTTTGCGTTTTAGCGGGACATCAAATTTAAGGGGGTAAACCACCCCTAACATAAATCTGTTCATCACCGTCGTGTTTTCTGTGTTTAACATGTATCCGCGGATTGAAAATATTCTCCCGCGTTTTTAAATTATTACGTTTTAAAATTTTTACATTTTAAGGGTAAACTACCCCCTCTAATTGCTTTTCGTTTGAAGTTTCGCGAAAGGATTCACGAATTTCGTTAAAACTTTTTTCATTTCATCGGTAATATCAATTTTATGTTTGTGTGTGCAGGCATATTCGTTTTGAGTTTTAGGAGCGGTACTTTGGGAGTGGGGACGTGGGGCTACCCCTTACTCATAAGACTCATATGTTCGTATCGAAACGCTTCCGATTTTAATATGCACGTCCATTAAGCATCTTCATAGGAATAAATATGCACTTCTACTATATCATTAATTATAATAATTTCCAGAATAAGTTAGAAGGCTCACTTAGTATATTTCGGAACGATGATGCGCCTGGATCAAGCGATAATATAGCCAGCGACGTAGTTTTGTGGAGGAATGTATATTTTTATTATTTTACCGTTTATTTAATTAAACATATTAATGAAACTCAGGGTTTTACAATAGGTTAACGAACATGTTTTTAATATATTTTGACATATTTCATTTGGGAATCATATCAGCTGATTTAATTAATAGTACTTGTGAAAAGTATCGCAGTCATATGCCGTCAAATCATTTTCTCGTGACATATACTTTTTTTCATATGAAAACTATCAGCAATCATGGCTCATAATTCCTGCAATAATGATAGTCGTCAAAAAATGCTTTAAACACAACGACTTTTTGCACCATGCACATCTGATAATGGCCAAATTATTGCAACCGGGTATTTCGCAATGTGTGTTTGATTCACCAAAACCAAAAGTAACAGGATTTTCAAAATCTTCTGGTTTTTTAGATATATAATAACTTTTATACCATGAATATTTAAAAAGATTAGAATACCGCGGTGATGATTGTGTGTAAGTGATTGCAGTTTAATTATATTATTCCTCAAGTGCAAATTCATATCAGATTTTAATAATATTACACTGTCTGAAAAATGTCGGACGAAATTTTTCCACACTCTGAATCCAAATACATCGAGCGGCTGAATTTTTCCAGTTGTACCTTTTGGAATAATCATTGGGATTATCTTCTTATCAAGAGGTGTCGCTTCATGAACAACCTTAGGGCAGTGTCCACTCCAGGAGTCTATCAATAATACGCTATGTCTCCCGACGTTAGGAAAGAAAACCTTTTCCAACCAGGTTTTGAAATGCTCTGTTTACACAAAACACATTCAATATTTTTAAAAAATACTAATGTTGACATCAATTACATTTCATGTTAAAAAAAAATCATTCATTATAATATGTGAGCATACATACCAGAAGTAAGTTTTCCAGATTTTTGCTTGAAATAGCGCTTTCTCTACTCGTGGTCCGAATTCACCCTTCGTCTCCTTTAAAACGATGAAAAGTGGGGAAAGTAATTTCCCCTCAGCGCTTATAGTAGGCTGAATCGTATAGCTGTGAGTTATTGAAGAAACTGACTGTACAACGCATTCAACTTTCTTTTCTCCTTCCGTTGCAAGAGTTCGCGCCGAATGAATTTCCACATGAAAACCGCTTTGATCCGAATTATACACATTTTCCGTTCCATACTTTTTTATCAGTGGTGCAACATCGGCGACAAATTTTTCTGCATTTTTCCGTAGAAGTTCTTCTCCCGTAGTTTTGCGCGTTACAAATTTATTGTTTTTTCTGGGTACAATGCGATGCTGTTTTTTAAAATTCCATAGCCAATTTTGAGAGGCCTTAAATCGCACATCATTGAAACCTATCTCCATTTGGGCTTGTAGCGCCCACTTCTGAAAATCAATATCATGTATAATGACACCAGCATCTAGAGCAGTTTTCATATTCTTCAATGTATATTTAGAAATTTGCGCTAGCTTTTCTTTATAAGTACCGCCTTTATTCAGCTGATGTGTCCAGCGCCGCAATTGTCTTTCAGACTTGACAGATTTGTATTTCTGTTGGACGATTTTGAGGCTATAGTTTTTTGTCTCACCAGACCTCCAGTATTGAACTGCTTTATTTTTGTAATCGTAGTTCACCTCATCATCACTGAAACAGGCGTCAGAATCACTATCACCAGTATCCTTTTGCCATACGGTATCTTCTACAGCATTGGCTTCGTACTGTTTAAATGGTTCTTGAAAAGCGAGCGTTTCTTCCTCTATCACTTCAACTCCATTATAGTCTTGCATGGAACTGATCAAAATTTGTTCAAAACTGTCTGCAAGTTCAATTTCCGCGTTGTTAACCGGCGCTTGTGAAATATCCATAGCTTCAAATGTAACTAGTAGAAGTTTGATAACGTTTATTGGGTTGACTTTCATGGCTGATGAAATTTGTATTTTCCAACACACAGTATACTGTTTGTGGCTCACTTTAACGTCAAATGGAAGAATCCGAATGCTAACCATCTTATAAAGCAAGCGATAAAACTGCAAGCTATTGACAACTTAAACTGCCAGAGGCTAATCACACATAACCCGAAAATGTAAATACATTATCGGGTAATGTTTGATTAACGTCTTGCAGTTCAAGATGACAATAGCTTGCAGTTTAATATTTGCGCAGTGTAAAAATTCTGCGTAGAATACAAATTTTGCGCAAATATCGTCATCGCATCATGACGCGATAAGAATATTCGCGCTGGAAGAATTAATTATTGCAGTTAGTCGAGAAAAGTTGATACGTAGGCAAATAAACATCGGTCTATTCGTTGATTGTATAACTTCATACACAGAGATAAAAGATTTCCGAACGGGAGCATTCTGGATAATTACGCATTTAAGAATCGAAGCGTAAACATTTATCTGCATATGATTTTTTTTACGCGGAATAAAAAAAACAATCAAACCAAATATATTTATATATACCATTTGAATTTTATTAATAGTATCGTTAATATATTTTTTTTTGCATCTTTGCATGGAAGATGCTTTCATCAAAACTTTTGAATTAGAGGAAGAAACATTTCGGTACGAAAATATAATTATGACAATATGAAAATATGAGTCTTATGAGTAAGGGGTAGCCCCAGGTCCCCACTCCCAAAGTACCGCTCTTAAAACTCAAAACAAATATGCCTGCACGCGTCAACTTGAATTTTGATTCCCCTTCAAAATGATACCTGTTTTATTAATTTTCATTCAACCTTCTTAAGCGTGGGGTGGAAAACGGCAAATGGAGGGGTGGTTTACCCCTTAATTATATTTCTAATCAACACTCTTGCAGTGGATTTTTCATCGCTTAATATTAGAGGAATTTTCGATTTTGTTTCATTCTGATCGGTAGACTGCTGGTGGGAGAAACTTTGAGGGGTGGTTTTATCCCCTAACACCGTTTTTCTGCCGATACAAAAAAAACATATTTAATAGTTTGCAATGCTTTACCACATATATGAGTTTCAACGAAATCGAAAGCGGATACTTCAATGATGTTTCTCGTCAAAGGGGTAGTGACCCCTTAAGACGAATGTAATAATTTTGAAATATGATAAAACACGAAATTGTAGCTTATGGAAATATTTACAATCAGCGGATATACTTTAAACACAGAAAAAACGACCATGATAAATAAATTTATGTTAGGGGTGGTTTACCACCTTAAATTTGCTATGCCGCCGAAACGCAAAAACCCGTCAACTTTAATTTTAATTGCCCTTCAAAATGATACCTGTTTTATTAATTTGCATACAACCCGCTTAAGTGTGGGGTGAAAAAAGGACAAATTGCGGGGTGGTTTACCCCCTTATTAAATTTTTTCTTAACATTTTCATAGTGGATTTTTCATCACTTTTTATTAGAAGAATTTTCGTTTTTGTTTCATTCAGATCGGTGGATTGCTTATGGGTGAAACTGCAAAATCACCCCTCGACACGCCTTTCTTTGAGGGGCGGTTTCCCCCCTTAAATCCGTTTTTCCGCCGATAAAAAAAATACGTGTCTCAAAGTTTTCGATGTTCTATCACATATATGAGTTTCAACAAAATCGGAGGCGGACACCTGAGGGATGTTCCTTGTTAGTACGTAGAGATAGGACTGCTGCAAAACGAATCGAGTGGAACGACATTTGTAACGATGAAATCCCTGTTCGCGCGCCACGGAATTACCAAAGATAGTAAGATCTGACAATGGACCGCAATTCAGGGGCCAAAAATTCAGAGAATTCGCGAAAGTCTGGGGTTTTGAGCACATGACGTCGAGTTCCACATATCCGAGAAGTAACGGATTTGTCGAGAGATTTGTTCAAACAGTAAAAAACATGCTAAAAGAAGCAAAAGAGGACGGGAAGGATCCGTATTTAGCATTGCTAGAACTTCGTAATACGCCGATTTCTCATTATATCGAATCTCCTAATAGGTTAATGTTTAACAGAAATGTTCGCGGAGTATTACCGCATTGCCTAGAGAATTCTTGTCCCGAAAACGTAACGCTCAGAGATGAATTAGTCGAAAAGCAAAAGTCACAGAAATACTACCACGATAAACGAGCAAGAGATTTTCCGGAGCTAACGCGTGGCGAAAACGAGCGAATATAAAACAAAGACAAGACCTGGCAACCTGGAATAGTAATTTGCAAAAGCGATAAATCGCGCGCGTACGAAGTTATGAAGGAGTCAGGGGCAATATTAACCCGAAATAGAAAGTTCCTCAATCGAGACAGAAACGGTAACTTTAAAGTTAAACATCCTCCAAACTACTCCGACGATGTTATTCCCAACAACGAAACGTATCAGGAAATCGAGGAAAACGTCAACGAAACGCGTGAAATCGAGCAGCAGCTTCCAACCGAGACTCCTCCTAGTCCGGAAGCTCCGAAAGCAAACGCTCCACCGCTTCGTGCAACCACTCGTAGTGGGCGTGCAATTATCCGACCCGGCTATCTTAAGGACTACGTTACTTAAACATTGTACCCGTATTTTAGACTTCAAATTATTTATATTGTTTAAAAAAGAGAAGATGTCACGATCGAGCTCGTGGCCACCTAGCGGCAAGGAGGAGAACAAAAAAACAAGATGGCTGCAGGGAGCAGATACTGGGTGTGCTCGAGGATTGTAACGGATAGTAAAGTATAGTATTTGGTAATAAGTGTTCATTTATTACTGTTGGCAAAAATATAATTTTGTTGTTACTGGAGTGGTAACACTGTCGAATCACGCGTGCGCAATATTGAAACAAGGAGCCTTGCGGAATATATTACGAATGTGGGTCACTTCCGTTTCTGGTCCGATGGACACGACATGTGAGCTCCACGTGTAGTAAAACGAATTGAGAAAAATAAAATCCGAAGGCATCCTCCGAAACGTATAAAGTGTTTGGTGTACGAACTGTAAAAACATAAAAAGACATTCGCGCAGAATATTTATACCAGTGTCATTACCGTGTCTAAATACACTTTACTTTATGTGTTCGCGCGTGTTTCCAATTATTCTCCGTAATCTCACTTTCCAACAATTACAAACTTCACGTGGCTTGCAGCGTGCTATGGGAATGAAAAGTTATTTAATGATAAAACAAAAATGAAGCTCTCACAAACGATAAAAATCAACTAACAATCACTCACAAACGACTAACAAACGATTGGTTACGAAGAAAAGTTCGAAATCATTAGAAAACCATTTTCCCGCGGCTAACTTTGACATGAAATTTGTTTTTCGTATAATTAAATAAATAAAGTCTAACAAACGCTGGATTTTGTATAACAAACTAACAAACGACTAACAATCGAGTAGGATTGAAATAATCAGCATTTTGCTGAAATTGAGGAGTCACATGGGCAAAGCCGTGCTCAGCCGTCGTGGCAATGCTGCCAACTTCATGTGGCTTGCAGCGTGCTATGGGAATGAAAGTTTTTTTTTAACGATAAAACAAAAGTTAATCTCTTACAAACGATAAAAATCGACTACCAATCACTCACAATGTACTAACAAACGATTGGTTACGAAGAAAAGTTCGAAATCAATAGAAAACCATTTTCCCGCGGCTAACTTTGACATGAAATTTGTTTTTCGTATAATTAAAGAAATAAAGTCTAACAAACGCTGGGTTTTGTCGAACAAACACTAACAAACGACTAACAATCGAATAGGATTGAAATAATCAGCATTTTGCTGAAATTGAGGAGTCAAATGGGCAAAGCCGTGCTTAGCCGCCGTGGCAATGCTGCCAACTTCACGTGGCTTGCAGCGTGCTATGGGAATGAAAAGTTTGTTAACGATAAAATAAAAATTAAGCTCTAACAAACGATCAAAATTGACTAACAATCACTCACAAACGATTGGTTAGGAAGAAAAGTTCACTAAAAATCACTAACAAACACAAACGACTAACAAACGATTGGTTACGAAGAAAAGTTCGAAATCATTAGAAAACTATTGTCCCGCGGCTAACTTTGACATGAAATTTGTTTTTCGTATAATTAAACAAATAAAGTCTAACAAACGCTGGGTTTTGTCTAACAAACACTAACAAACGACTAACAATCGAGTAGGATTGAAATAATCAGCATTTTGCTAAAAATTGAGGAGTCACATGGGCAAAGCTGTGCTCAGCCGTCGTGGCAATGCTGCCAACTTCACGTGGCTTGCAGCGTGCTATGGGAAAGACAAGTTTTTTAACGATGAAATAAAAATTAAGCTCTAACGGATGATAAAAATCGACTAACAATCACTCACAAACGACTAACAAACGATTGGTTACGAAAAAAAGTTCGAAATCATTAGAAAACTATTTTTCCGCGGCTAACTTTGACATGAAATTTGTTTTTCGTATAATTAAATAAATACAGTATAACAAACGCTGGATTTTGTCTAACGAACACTCACAAACGACTAACAATCGAATGGCATGAAAAAAGATTCGACATTTTCACAGTCGGCGGCTAAGTTTATTGAGCTCGGGACATAGGGAAGTTTATTTTCCCTTGCTTAAAATTGGTGGAGACACTTGTGCCGAGTAGGCGTACTACATCTATGGGGCGATTCTTAAAACACGTGACGCAAATTTTATCAATATTCGACCACCCTCCCCTCTCTGTGACATTTCGCGACGGGTGCCGTTGCCCCCCCCCCCCTTCCGCTCCGGAAAATGACGTGACATGGAGCCCGCCCCCCTGCAGCTCTCGTTTTTTTTTTTCAACAAAAAGCAGCAAGTAAAATACTAAAACCATTTTAATAAGCTATTTGAGAACGAACAATTTATATTGTTTACTTTAGGTAAATATATATGTAATATATAAAAACGTACAATTTATACGTGGGGTCGTCCATTAAGGCCTTAGGCCACTCTAGAGGCTGAAAAATAGGCTTTTTGGGGATTTTTTTTCAGAAAAACTACAAAATAAATCGAGATTACAAAAAAGGGTGTTTATCATACAGTATATCATATTGTATACAGTGACTGTATACAATCATTTTTCTGAAGCGATTAATTTCAAAATGGCGGAGATGCAGCGTTTATCTCAAAACTGCATTTTTTAAGTTGGCCGGAAACATAACTCAGACAATTTTAAACCGATTCACTTGAAATGTTGAATATATCTTGAAAAATACATTGTTTATGGAAGTACGTAAGATTTTTTTTATATTGCATAGTTAATTTGTTATTAAAAATTATCTCACGATTTTTTAGGCAAATTTTTGGAAAGTGAAAAATTTCGTCCGATAATTGTTAATAACAAATAAACTATGCAATATAAAAAAAATCCTACATACTTCCATAAACAATGTATTTTTTATGATATATTCAACATTGCAAGTGAATCGGTTGAAAATTGTCTGAGTTATGTTTCCGGCCAACTTAAAAAATGCAGTTGTGAGATAAACGTTACACAGCCGCCATTTTGAAATTAATCGCTTCAAAAAAATTATTGTATACAGTCACTGATATGTATGATAAACACCCTTTTTTGTAATCTCCATTTATTTTGTAGTTTTTCTGAAGAAAAAAAATCCCGAAAAAGCCGATTTTTCGGCCCTTAGAGTGGCCTAACCTCTTAATCATGTAAGGCTCAAATGGGGGGGGGGGGGTTTGGATTACATCACGATTGATCACGCTAGGGGCAGGGGGGTGTTGTGACATATCGCGTGTATTTTTTTGTGTTATTGCGCGGACAATGCTATTTGAATATACTGACAATATACTCAGTACAGTCGTGCTGTTTATTGAAATCAGAAAAAATTTAAAGAAGGCTAGTTTTTTGACAGGTAATTTTGTAGGTTCCGGAGGTGCTAAATCCAAGTTTGCCTAAAAATTGAGGCGTAGGTTTTTTTAGGCGATGAAGGGGGATGGGCGTGGATTGAAGCCAAACTAAAATCCTAGGAGCTCGGCGCCGTGGGACAAAAAAATGTTCATACAGTCAAAACTTTTCCGGCAAAAGATAAAAATATTTTTATTTTCGTTAACGGATGACAATATGACGAAATTCGAGGGTTATTTATATGAACGAAAATGTAGAGAATATCAATCATTACATTTCGTACATTCAAACGGCACCGGTAAAATTGACCGTTTTTGAGTAATCACGAAAACAAAACTTTCATAGTATTTCGTCATTCGTTATGGGGGGAGGTACTTTTGAAGTTAGGAGATGATTTTATACCCAATCGACGCGTATTTTTGAGAGCTACAACTTTTTCGTTTGAATGGAGTTCGAAACAAATATCTCGAACAGTTATTCTCAAAATACTGATTTTTGGTACGTTTCTCCACTTTTAGAAATCGAAAATAAAGAGATACGAGTTTGGCGCTGTGGACAAAAATGTAGCGGAAGGTTCAGGCTACAAATCGTTTCATGGCGGTGAATTCATACGGTCAACAGTTTGCCCAGTATTTCATTTTGAATTTTCAACCTCCGAGAGGCGTTGGAGAAAGCAAAATTCAAGGGTGGTCCATAGAAACGAAAATATAAAGAAGATTATTTTCTACATTTCATACATTTCAACCATACTCGAAAATTCAATTGTTTTTTAGTTATACAATAAATGAATTTTTAAAAATATTTCAACAATTTTTTTAGGGGTGAAGATATTATCGGATAAGGATGATCAAATACTCGATCGACGCGTCTTTTCAAGGGCTACAAGATTTCCATTTAAACGAAATTTGTACGAATTTTTCCTAAAGAGTTATTGAATTAAAACTGATCTTTCAAAATTTCAGCCCACATTTTCACCCCCAAAATGAGCTTCCCTGACTTTGACGCTATGGACAAAAATAAAGCCCGGATTTTTCTAAACTTTTTCTCTCACGGCGCCGACCTCGTAGGGGTTGTAGTTTGGCATTGATCAACTCTCATCCCCCTTCATCTCCTAAAAAAACTTTACACCTCGATTTTTGGGCAAACTTGGATTTAGCACCCGCGGCACCTATAGATTAATCTGCTAAAAAAACTGGCCTTCTAATTTTTTCCGATTACGGGCTTTTTCGACGACAGCACGACTGTACTATTATTTCGTTTTTCATGATACGATACCGCACTCTCTGACATTTCTTATTAAAAAAATACACGTGTTGTTGGGGGGGAGGGGGGTGTAGCCAAGGACCTCACCACATATCTCCATGGGCGAGGAGGGCTCTAAAAGTGGCCTAAAAAACCTCACGTGATTAATGGACGACCCCCGTAGTAAGAAATATATTCTTTATGTTATGTAACATCAATAATAAATAATTTGATAATCTTTTATCACGATGCACCTAGAATGCAATGTGTTCCCGAGGATGGTTCAGGTGAGTCTCAATCGATATCAGAGAAGTTGCGACTTCCTCGTAGTCGGGGCTTTGGGTGGGCAGTACAGAAAATTGTCAGCTTCTCAGTATCACCCTTTTCCAGATTTAATATGCTTATTGCGTCTCGTGACTTTTGCTCGACCCCCCTCTCGCCCCCTGTGACAAAGTGTGACGATTTGCCTAACCCCCCCACCCCCCACCTCACTGCGTCATGTGTTTTATGAATGGCCCCTATGATCTCGAGGAAGAGGCGTGACATACAATTTAACGAGTGTTATAGGAAAATGTATTGTGCTCTCGGTAAAAATTATCGTGCGGTACGAAACGGTAATTTTGAAGCACTGCATGGTAAAAATTCCCCATCATACCTTTTACTTCAGAATGGTATGGTGGTGGGGCTAAGTAGGGGTACGCGCTCTCGTTTCAGTGGTCCATCTATTCCTTATATGGCGCGATGGGAGTTCCCAAAAAAATTTCGTCTAAACTGTGTACATAAACTGCTTATGAATGTTTTAAGAGTGAATACGATTTTACGATTTTACGATTTTAAGTGATGACGAAATAATATGTGCGCAAATTAGTCACATCACTCGAGCCTACGATGGTACGAAATGTATTGTAAAAAAATGGTAGTATTAGATGAAAAATAAATTCTAATAATGAAATTCCTCTCCTTATCCGTTTGTTGAGTATACCAATTTATATCAAAGAAAAAAAAATTCCCAACACAAAACAAACAGCGTTAATTTGTACCAATTTTTTTATAATAAATAATATTTATTATTTTTTTTATAATGGACTTTATTGCTCCGGGCAACGCACTTCCTCAGTTTGCACTGATGACGAAATAATATGTGCGCAAATTAGTCACATCACTCGAGCCTATGATGGTACGAAATGTATTGTAAAAAAATGGTAGTATTAAATGAAAAATAAATTCTAATAATGAAATTCCTCTCCTTATCCGTTTGTTAAGTATACCAATTTATATCAAAGAAAAAAAAATTCCCAACACAAAACAAACAGCGTTAATTTGTACCAATTTTTCAATAATAAATAATATTTATTATTTTTTTTATAATGGACTTTATTGCTCCGGGCAACACACTTCCTCAGTTTGCACTGGGAAACATTCACCTACCTCCGGGGGTTAGGCTCGGTCTTAATCTAGACCGGAAAAATAACGCTGGGCGACACTCGAGGGTTCCGACACCACCTCGACTGCCGCCCAGTAAAAAAAACGCGCGAAAAGTCCAATAAATCGCTCTGCGATAGCCGCTCCCTCAAGCCAGAGGGTGAGCGGCTACCGCAGTCCGCAATCGTGTTGCCTGAGTAAACGGAGGGACCCAAGTATGACCGCCTTCTGCATCCGACCCGCTAGCAACCGGACACCGGGTTTGCAAACCGGTATGCCAGCGAAGCCCGACACAAAAGATTCTTTCATCCCCCCTAGCGCGCCGATAATGAGGACAACGAGAGTCACCCTGAATCCTCGGTGCAAACGACGCAGCTCGGCCAGGAGAGGCTGATACTTGAGCCGGTTCTCCTCTTCCTTTCGCGACACGTTCACTTCGGCCGGAGCCGAGAACTCAATGACGTACATCGTCTTGTCGTCGAAGTCGAAGAGGACAACATCAGGCTTAGTCGCTTGAAGTGGCCCGATGGTCGCAACCGAGAAGTTCCAATAGATCTTGCACCTCTCCCTCACGACAATGGACTCAATATCTCCTGGTAAATAAGGCGGCACGGGTTCTCGGTCTATCCCATAAGAGTGCCGTAGATGGTAGTACAGCACCCTCAGGGCCGCGTTATGGCGATGGATATAGCCGGAGACTGCATATACCGGACAGTAGATGCATTAGTGTCTCCGGCGATTGTTTGCATGCACGACACAAAGTAGTCGACAGAGGCTGACCCATAACGCGACTGCGATAGACCACGGTGTTGATGACTCCGTCTTGGCAGGCGCAGATAAACCCTACGGTCTCGGACATTAGTCCAGCTGACCGCAAGAAGGAAAAGGTCAGCTGGGTGGACAGCCCTTGCTCCTCGATGTGGCGAAACAGCCCACCGTCCATGGGTCTGTCCACGTGCTGCCGAGTCTGCTCGGCAGCACTAATTGCCCGCCGACGTCGGGATTTGGGCAACCGAGCGACGGAGTCTGTTGGCAAGGCGCCACGTAAGCGCCGGCGGAACTCCAAGCCGTGGGCCTCTGCCGCACAATCTGCCGCCTTATAGAGACAAGCCCCCGCCCCATGAAGCTCATGCTGGTGCACAATCTCCAGGAGCGGGTCCGAGCTCGTTATTACATCGCTTGCTATTCTGAGGACCATGCGGTCATGAAGACACTCCAATCCCGAAAGCCCGCGCCCACCGCTCTGACGCAGCATATAAAGGCGCGGGGCGGAAGATCGAGGGATCCAAACTCCGCTGGATGTTCATTATCTTGCGTGTGCCGATGTCCAGCTGTTTAAGCTCGTCTCTACGCCATTTTACGACGCCAAAGGAGTAGAGCAGGACCGGGACAGCGAGCATATTGGTGGCAGTGATCTTATTTTTCCCAGACGGATCTGATTTCCAGATCCGTCTGAGACGCCACCTATACTCGCTGCGGAGGGCCTCCTTGACACCCTCAGCGTCTTGTACAAAGCGCTGATCGATGCCAAGGTACCGATAAGACCCTCCGGCGTCCAGGTGTTTGAAGACGCTCCCGTCCACCAGCCAAACATCAGCCGCGACACCCTCTGCTCTCCCTCTCCTGAGATGAAGAACAGCGCACTTGTCCAATCGGAAGTCCATTCCTGCCGCCCGCGTGTATGTCGCTACGATGTTCAAGAGGAGCTTATATCGTCTAATAATTATTATGGTTAATTATTATTAACCATAATAATGATTTATTATTATTATTTTATTTATATTAAACTTTATTGCTCCGGGCAATAAAGTCTTCCTCACTCAGTTTGCACTGGGAAACATTCACCTACCCCCGGGGGTTAGGCTCGGTTTTAATCTAGACCGGAACAATAACGCTGGGCGACACTTCTTATTATTATTATGGTTATTATTTCGGTTATTATTATGATTATTGTAGTATTGGCGAGCTGGTAGTGGCGGGAGACTTTAATGGAAAGCATTGGAATGGGGGGAGACCTGGCCGGATTCTAGGGGTGAACGAGTATTGGACATGGCGTCCAGACTCGGGCTGGCGGTGCTTAACGTCGGCTCGGCGTCCACCTTCCGAAGGCCAGGCTACAGGGAGACTATCATCGATGTCTCCCTGGCGACGGAGAACCTGGTGTCGCGAGTCGAGGACTGGAGTGTGATTCCGCGTACGTGATGTGACTTCATCCCGGGCCCGGACTCCACGGGGCTCCGCCAGGTGGTGCGTCGACAAGATGGACCCCCGAAAGCTGTCTCCGGCCCTGCTGAGCGGCCAGCGAGCCAGAATCCCGGATCGCACGTGCCACCTTGCACGTGCCGAAATGGCGGTGGATGTTGTCATGGAGCACGTCCACCAGGCCTGCAGGGACGCCGTGCCGAGGGCCAAAACACGAGGAACAAGACGTCCAGTGTACTGGTGGACGGACGAGATCGCGGAGCTGCGGCGGGCATGCCTCCGAGCCAGAAGGCTCGCTCTGCGCGCCCGGCGCCGGGACCCCGACGCAGCCCGGAGCACCACCGCTTACAAAGCGGCGAGAAAAGAGTTCCGCCGGACCATCCAGAGGAGTAAGCATCTTTGCTGGAAAAAGCTTCGGGAGGATCTGAACAGCGATCCCTGGGGACTGGGGTACAAACTGGTCCTTCGCAAATTGGGGGCTTTTTCTGACAGCGCCCCCACTGATGCGGAGACCATCGGCGCTATCGTCGATGCCCTATTCCCCAATCACCCCAAGCTGCCGTGCCGCCCTCGAA